>CM062819.1:1173332211-1173816163 GCA_031772625.1 Pinus tabuliformis
CATGCCACCACCAAATGACTCCCAATGAAGCAGTATATGGTCAACTCCCTCCTTCTCCTACTTCTTATATCAAGGGGTGCTCAAAGGTACAAGAAGTGATTTCAACTCCTACAAAACCGCACAACCATGCTCGCCCATCTTAGAGAGAATCTTCATCAAGCTCAAAACTGCATGAAGCATCAGGTAGACCAGCATCGCTCAGAGCGCCAATTTCAAGAAGGGGATCAGGTCTTTTTGAGGCTGCAACCATATAAGCAAACATCACTCAAAGACAAGGGTTGTCAGAAACTATCTCCAAAATTCTACGGACCATATCAAGTACTTCAACGCATTGGAGAAGTAGCCTACAAGCTGGCTTTGCCGCCTACTGCAAATTTCCATCCAGTTTTCCATGTCTCATGCCTCAAGAAAGTGATTGGGAAAAATTGCAAAATTCAAACCAGTCTACCTGAATTGGACGAGGAAGGGTCAATCTGGCTCCAACCTGAACAGGTCCTAGACACACGAGAAAGGCACCTACGTGGCCGCATGATTAGGGAAGTTCTCGTCAAGTGGAAAGACACCTCTCCGGAAGATGCAACTTGGGAACCAACCACTATTCTTTAGAAGTTTCCGCAGCTTCCACCTTGAGGACAAGGCTATTCTTAAGGGGAGGGCATGTTAGGGTCCCACCCTAACCCCCTTATTTATGTAGTGGGATCGAGTCATAGTAAAGAGTCAATAAAGCCCATATTAATAATTGTAAGTGGTTAACCCGCAATTAATGACGGGACCACAGTTAGTTGCAAATGGGCCATGGTATTAATAAAACCCATGGTATTGATCCATGGTATTGCATGTATGAGTCATATATAAAGGATAGAGACTCCCTGCGAGGAGCATCGTGTCTTTTTTGTATCAAGATCTGCTCTATTGGAGGTTGCCCCCTCGAAGAGGCCAGTGAACATTGCTTCTGAATAATAAAATATTTGCTGTTGTCTCTCACTATTCTATGTTCTGGGTATCTTTCTTCACATATTCTGTATTTGGGTATCTTTTTGCAGGTTAAGAGCATAACAAAAGAAATTTTTGAAAATATTATCCAGCATTGTACTTCAGATATCCCTAATGCTTTCTAGGCATGATAAAAGTATGTGATCGATCTACCATATGCAGATGATATACAGATCAAACCACATAAAGAATCAACTGCTTTGATCAGTCCAATTGAGTTGGATTACTGCGAGAAAGAGATTATAGATCTCTTAGACAAGGGCCTAATCGAACGAGCCAAGAGCCCATGGGTGTGCCGATAATTCTACGTCAAAAAGCATTTAGAGATAAAAAGAGGCGAACCTCGCATGGTGATCAACTACAAGCCCTTAAATGCAGTGCTAAAAAATAGGGCATATCCTCTACAAAATGAAGCGACACTTCTCCAAAAAATGAAAGTATGTAACATCTTCAGCAAGTTCGCTCTTAAATACCAAATTGGAATAGCTGCCAAAGATTGTTATAAAACAACCTTTGTTGTACCACATAGACAGTATCAATGGAAGGTAATGCCTTTCTATTTAAAGAATGCTCCTAGTAAATTTCAAAAAAGAATGGAAGATGTTTATGTGGCATAGATTGGTTAATTATCTACATAGATGATTTACTTGTTTGTTCCAAGAATATCCAAGAACATCAGAAACATCTCCAAATATTTTGTGAGCATTGTGTTAACATGGATTAGCTTTATCAAAATCCAAGATAGAAATTGGAGTAACAGATATAAATTTCTTAGGTTTGAAGATTTCTAATGGTAGTATCACACTGCAATATCATGTTCTTCTAAACCTGCAGAATTTTCTAGAGCAAATCCTAGACAAGACTCAGCTACAACAATTCCTAGGCAATTTGAATTATATAAGACATTTCTACAAAGGACAAGCCTAAAATCTAGTTGTCCTACAACAAATATTGAAGAAGTCACCAATCCCATGGAATCAAGCCATGACCCAGGCGGTGAAATCCATCAAGGAGAAAGTCCAAAACCTTCCTCCTCTTAAGCTCCTGACAGATGAAGGATTTTATGTCCTTGAAATAGATGCATCAAATTTTGCATGGGGAGGCGTTCTTCTTGAACGCATAAATGGCACTGAAGAGATTTGCGGCTACACCTCAAGAACCTTTCATGGAGCTGAACTCAATTATCCTTCAAGCCATAAAGAAGTACTTGCAGTCAAGAAAAGTATATCTCATTTTAGGATTTATTTAAAACCTGTTAAATTCTTGGTCTAAACCGATCTCAAAATCATGTCGAGCATGATAAAAGAAAACCGTGAACTTGCCGATAATAACGTCTACATCATGCGATGGGAAATCTGGTTAGACGGTTATGACTTCGGTATCGAACATAAGCCCAGATACCTCAACTGCGTGGCAGACCTTCTCACACGTGAAGCAGTGGACCCTCAGCTTAAAGAAGAAGCAGTAGTGGGCCCGTAATAATGTGTTTGATTCGGTCCCCATATGTTGAAAGAATTTAAGGGATGAAATAATGCAAGTTGTCCACTTACACCCGAATCTTTACTTTTAACCGTCACTCACCGGTCATGTAATAACCAGACACCGGATATGAATCTTATAAATGAGTGGTTGCGTCCCTCATAAAATTCAATCTAAGTTGTTCTAGTTCTTGAGCAATTAGTCAGAATTCTCTTCTCCTCTTCTTCATAAGAGTGATGCTAGATTGCGCCTGCAGTGTCATGCTCAGTGCGATTAAAGTATCAGTCACTCGCAAAGACCAGAGTCTGTAAGTTCAAGACGACCTTCTAAGTAAATATTCATACTAATACAAAATAACTTCTGAAAGTTAACTAGTCTTTTCACTAATGAATTGTAAAATAAAATATCATTGGATTACATATTAGAAACTAAATAGTTTGTGGAAGTCACTGTGGCAGGATATTTGGCACTGAAACAAAGAGGAGTTGGAGGTTTAATCTCACACTGGAGATGGCTCTCTAAGTGGGCTAGTGGGGCATCTAGAGTCTCTAGGAATGAACGTTGGAACCTCTGGGCATGCTTGATGTCTTTCAAGGTAAAAAAGATGTCATATTTCTCCTCTTGCTTCCCCTTTAAAACTATTCCAAGGAGAGTTTTAAGCTCCTAATGAAGAGTGATTCAATTAAGGTAATTTTTTCATCTTCCCTTAGTGTGACCAAGGTTGGGAACCCAGTGGGAAAAATATTCAAGAATGTTTGATTCAGAAAAAACTAGGTGCTCATTAGCAGGCTAAGACTCAAGGTGATGGATATTGGCTTGGATATCAGGTAGGAAAAAATAGTGGTAAATATATGCAACCCTTGTGCCTGCGTTTGGGCTCACGTAAAAATATTTGATCCACAACCACCCTCCCCTCCATGACCACCTTTCCCTCCTCAAGATTTGTGCATTCGTTGTCGACGTTGGGATCTCATGGTATAAAGATGCCATGAATAAAGGATGGATTTTTTTTAAGCTTGGTAGGACTACATCTTCATCATGTCCAACTTCTCACCCTGTTCGAGGGGGATAACACAAGATTTGAACCCAAGACTTTCGGTTCGGTGAGACTTTATTTCCACGATCATTGCCAATTGAGCTACCCCAAGCAGATGAATAAACGATGGAAATTAGAGTTCAAAGAATGGGGAGTATAATCTAAAGTTAATAAAAAAGAATTGTAGGGGAGGACTAAAGTAGGTCTATCGGTAGTGTGAAAGGATCGAGTCATTCCAAGAGGAAAGGAAGGTATTCCAAGCTAGATCTCATACTAGTTATAACATGCCACACTTCATGGAACCAAAATTCAACAGTAACAAACCTCCTATTAGAGTAGACACAAAAAATTAATCTAGCACAAGGAAAAGGAATAGAGATAGTGGTTATAGAGAATAGGTTAAAGAGTGAAACTAGGGGCTAATTACCCTTCCTAGAATCCTATTATGAATAATATATATATAAAAATAATAAAAATAACTATAAATGATAACAATTATAAATAATGAATAATTAACAAATAATTAGTGTTGAAGGGTCATGTCTCCAAGGACATGACCATTCATGAATGGATACCTACCAAGATATATAATTGGGACCCTCAGTTGCAATCAAATCATCTCATATCTTCTTGTACGTATTGTTGATGTTTTATCTACAATTATTGCCAATGATGATAACACATTGATGTAATTGTTGCAAGCATAGAATGTACCACAAAAATTAACATGGTATTAGAGCTTTGGTGGAGAAAGGCCTCAACAAAATGTTAAATTTTTGGGGTTGTTACAATATTTACGTACAACATATTTAATTTTTTACTCCTACCTATAGAATTCAAAGAATTCCATAAATTATGGTGGGAAGTAACTACTTGTAAATATGTCTAATTATTGAAATATAAAGTATGTATCTTCTAATAATATCTTTTGTTTGAATTCTCTTGAAGACTATATCTGCCAATATGGAATAAGGCATAATTGAAACTCTATGATTCAAGTGTATGTCTTTTGAAGTCAGTTTTCTCAAATAAGATTGATTAAGACCCTTTGATAAACCTTAAGTGGCATTTGTTGGAAACCAAGACAATACTGAGGAGGGTGAATCAATATTGTAGCAATTTTACCAATTCAAAATTTCTTTTTACTTTGTGTGAGAATAATAAGACAGTAAAGAGAACTTTCAGCAATAAATATGATAAAAAATTACTTCAGAAATCAATGGAACATTTAAGGAACAAATAACTTCAAAAATTGCTTCTCCATTTTATTCATAGGGAAAGCTACAACTTGCAAATACAATGTTTTGGCTACAACTAGTAGGAAGCTACAACTTCCTAATTTATCAGTTGCAACTGAATGGAGTTACAACCCAAACTATTCTCCAGCACCCACTAGAAAGAGTACCAACCCCTGATCAACAAGCTACAACTTGCTTTGACACTCATTGTTCCATCTTCATCCATTTTCACACTAGGATCAATGACTGCATTCTTTGCTTTCAAAAAAACTTAAAATTTTGTCACCAATTAAAAAAAACACCTACAATAATCTCTGATTACTGTGAACACCAAACCAACATGTCGCTGCACCAGAATCTAGGTATCAAATATTGTGTACACATTCTACTTTATTAGGCTTGTATATATATAATTTTTGCTTGATATTTTTGCCTTCTTTTTATTTTCTTTGATTGTTACATGCTTCTTTATTTTTTCTTTTGACATGTTTGTTTCAGTCCTCTACACCTGTTCACCAAATTCTCAGACCTTAACCAACCTTTTCTTCTAGTTAAACTGAGTTTATTTGCATATTTTAGCTAATATGGAATTTTTACAGGTTTTACCAGTGCTTCGCTATCTTTATTTGTTATTCAATTTTGGCTTAGTTGCTAAAAAATGCAATTAAAATAGAAGTTATGTTGTTCTGTCTTTAGCCCCTTTTCTCTTGGCCCTTTACCTATTTTACCACCATCAGATCGAGTCTTCGCGAACACCGGCTTAGGCCATGGGCATTAAGCCCTTTAAAGTCTTGTCGGGAGCAAATTTCCTTTATTGATGGCTTCACGTCATTGGTCATGATTTTACATGAAGCGGGCACCTATTAGCGCAAAGGTAAAAGTTCCCAAGCTCTCGACCTTTTTATTAATTTCAATTCTAAAAAATTTATAGGATTTTAGGATCTAGGGATGGCCCCACATTCTTTTGTCGCACCCCCAGTCACGTTTCCAAGCAAAACAATCCAAATTAGTTGGCACTTAGTCACTCAAGAGCCTTCACGACTCTTTATATCTATGTGACCTTGATTTATTCCTGTGGTCATATGGACATGTGCGGTTGTTTAGCTTGTAGCTCCCTTCCTCCCGGCACATTCACTTGTGTGCACCATAACAACCCGTTGGGGTCATGCAGTCAGGTTGATGTGTGTTCTGTGGGGATCACCTTGTCATGCTTTGAATGGTTTCCAACTATATATCGTCCATGTCCCAACACCCATTCCTATGCATTCCTTCATGCTATGTTAACAAACTTCTGAGGTTTTTCTTGCAACTTGAGTTGTACCATGGGGTCCTCTTGCTATAGCGAGAGCTAATAGAAAAACTCTATGAGTTGAGTCAGCTTCCAGTTCATCCTGATGCCTCTAGCCCAATGCATCCCTTATGATCCCAGTTAACAACCCGTCAGGCTCCATCTAGCGAGATGACATTATGTTGATGTCACCAATACTACGTGTCGACCTGTGATTGGTGACATGTGTCACCCAAAAAACAACCATTCATGTGCCCAAAAAAACTAAAACCTCCTGCCACATGTGTTATAGGCCATTTTTTCACATCTGATCAGTGAGCCTCCTAAAGGGATAAATCAACATCCTATTCCCCCTTGTCACCATCTTGCACAAAGCCCTAAGCGTGTTCTCTTCATCCCCCAAAATTTCAGCCCTAAACTACATCATCATAGCTAGTTTTAGGACCAATGATCCTTGTATGCCCACTAGGGTGCGATCACCTATAGGTTTCTCCACTATGGACTGCGTTGGTCACCAGCAAGTTTCTCCCCTTTACACCTGCATTAGTTATAGAAATCTGGGAGAATGATTAGGATTCTGGAAAAGCTTCTCCTTCTAAGATTTTCCAGAAGTTGTTTAACTACTTACCTTTAATAAAACATTCGGATCATATCATACCCTACTTTGGATTTTTCACCACTTGTCCTTTGATCCTATCCATCCATCAAAGGTGGATCTCAAAACCTAGATTGGTAATTGGATAAGAACTCCCAACTTACCCTGCTTCTCTATATATTCTCAGCCTTCTGTGTGTTAGGGGGTTGGATTTTGGACAGTGATTCTTCCCTTATGTTATTGTAGTGAGTGGTCATCATCTCATGCATTTAAGGTGATTGGAGGCGCATATTGTGACAAGAAAAGGACAAGTCAACAACTTTTAGGATCTCTTCTATAAGATCAACTGCTACTTATGGTTGTAAACTCCTTCCATTTATATTAATGCAAAGAATTCATTGTTTTCCTATATGTGATGTTGTTATTTCATATATTACAATACCATGTTGATCTATTGAATGAATTACTTAGAAGAAACTGCATAGGTCTAGTAGTTTCTTGTCTTGTGTTATATGACTATGCAGGTTCTAATTTTGGCATTTGGAGCTAGAATTAGAGCTTCCAAGCTAAAGGAGCAAAGTGTGCGAAGGATTCTAGGTAGGCTTCACTCTGTCATCTATTTATTTTAAGGAAAAGCATTGTGTTGCTTGTCTCTCTGTTGTTATAGGTTAACCATCGACCAAGGGGAGATACTTTTGTCTGCAATCGTAAATCTTGTATAACAAATTGGAAACTCTAGTGGGGAACAGAGTATTCCCTTGGTGGTTTCCTTATCCATTGTGTTTGATTACCTCCTTGATAGACCTTTGTTGTATCATCCAACCAAGAACAAACCTAGGAATTGATTTCATTGAGCCTTTTTTGAAATTTTTGTGCCAGAATCCTCTTTCCTAGGCCCAACAAACCCCCTGTGCCTTTAACAAAGCATTGTACCTCACCTTGAACCACTCTATATTAGCATTGCAACACACTGGTTCCTCTTTTGCACTTGGCCCTTGTTTTTTGTTGAGAATGCAACAAGATGATGGAGCTTAGTGGAAAGAAGTCGCCTTCACTAAGTGGGCCCGTAGGCTATTTTTGGCACAAAGTCTATTTTTAGACATATGGATCATGGTCTATGAGTTTCAAGATGCTATTTGTGGATGATTGGTCATGTTGGTAAAAAATAGATGGACTTCTATTTTTAGACATATGGGCGGTTTCTATTTTTAGACTGCCAAGCTAAAAATAGAACAGTCGAATATTATTAGCTCATAATAATATTTGGACTATAAACATTATCTTATCCTCTTGGAGCACTTTATTTTGAGCTACAGATGTGGCACATGCAGCTGTCAGAAGGAAATACACTTTTCTTGTGGGTCAGTTGAGCTATTGCATGTAGGACTTCAGTTAGAACTCATGTGGTTGAGTTTGGTGGAGTTGATTGTGGAGTTGATGGAGTTGTGTTCAGTTTGACTTGGTTAAACTAGTTGTATTTAATCTAACTGCAAAATACACTAGTGATGAGTGATGTGAATTAATTGTTAATTAATTCACTAATTATTAACTCATAAAGCAACTAAAGAATACATCAGTTAACTCAGTGCATGGACAGTTCAGTGGAGACAGGTGTTAGAGGTTGAGATTGCTATCAGTTGTGACTATAGTTGTGCATGAGATCTTGCACAATCAATGGGATTGAGTAATGCCAATGAGGATTGCGTGGTTCAGCCAAGGAAATATGATTTTTCTTCAGCCATTCATCATTATTCTCTTGCAGGATTGTGCAGTGGAGGCAGGAAAACAGTGGAGGAGATTTGAGGCATCAAATCTGAGCTAGTTTGTGTGTAACAGGTGGAGATAGTACTGAGTACTTGTGAGGAGTATTGTACTATGTATTGTTACATGTTCTCAATCAATATAATATACAGATAGTGTGGGGTTTTCAGCTGTATGCTTTCCCTGGGTTACATACTGTGTTAATGTTTGTATGCAATTGATGTTTCATTGATTTTAATGCTGCTAAATTAACGTAGAGGAGGTTATGTATTATGCATGTATTCTTCAATAGTGTATAATCATGATAATATCTATGAATAAGTGTCATATTAGTCAAAATTTCTACATGGTATCAGAGCTGTTGATCATCAGATCTATTATTCAGAAAGTGTTTACATTTTATTTCTTCAGGCAGAGTCTGTAATCGGGCCAGGTAGCCTCTGGATTCATCCTTCCTTTGGAAGGTGAGATATCCGGTAAAAGCCCATACAGTCAATCTCTGCACGAGAAATAATTTGTTCTCACGAATTTTAGATCAGAGGCGGTTGAGTTTTGAGCTGGTGGAATTCGAATTTGTAGCAGTGTTTTCTTGGTGTCAACGTTGCAATGTCTTTCAACGGATTGCGATTGGAGTATGCTCTTAAGGGCAGCTTGAACTGTATTGCATGGAAGGACAGGTTGGAGGCGGTGTTAGATGATAATGGGCTGAAGGAGTTCATAGAGGCTGAGGTCCCAAAGCCTACTGATACTGTGAAAGTTGATGCTTGGCAAAAGAAGACAGCAAAGTGTCGAAGGATTCTGTTGGGGGGCGTGAAGGATCACATTGTGTCCAGCCTGCATGGAAAGGATTCTCCATAATTGATGTGGAAAGCGTTGATAGATCTATTCCAAAGCAAGAGGGGATCAGAGGAATCTAGTGCTCAAGGATAAACTCAGAAACATTAAATGCGAGAAGGGAGACAATATGCCCAAGTATCTCACGAAGTTCACTCAATGCAGGGATGAGCTGGGAAGTGTGGGGGTGACTGTCGATGATGAGGACTTTGTGAGCTTGGCTCTCCTTGGTCTTCCGAACAGTTGGCATTCCTATCAGGACTTTGTCAATGGTCAGGAGAAATTGCCAGGATGGGAGAGACTTTGGTCAGATCTTGTGCAGGAGGAGATCAGGTGGAATACCAAGGACAGATCTTCATCAAAGGCGCTTGATGAAGAAAATTACACTTTGGATGCCAAAGCAAAGAATGGGAAGAACAAGAAAGCTTCTCATTCCGGTACGAAAGGCAAGAAGCAGGATATGTCCAAGGTGAAGTGATTTCACTATCACCAGCACAGACACTATGCCTCAAATTGTCCGCAGAAGAAGAAGAATAAGCAAGCTGTTGGATCTGCAGCAGGAGAGGCCTTAGCCTCGTAGTTTGAGCTTGATTTTTCATTGATCGCATGCTTGGTATCAAGTGTGATGGGATCAATATGGTTCTTGGATAGTGGTGCGTCTTTTCACATGACAGGAGATCGAGATTTGTTTTCTGATCTGGAGGAGAAAGATCTTGGAGTGCACATCGAGATGGGCGATGATGGTAGATACAATGTGACCGGTATCGGTACCATTTCCTTTGAGAGGGAGTCTGGTAAACCCTTCGTATTGAAAGAAGTGATGCATGTTCCAGGATTGAAGAAGAATATTATCTCTGTGGCGATGTTAGAAGACAAGGGATATGATGTTGTTTTCAGCGAGGGAAAGGCTTTTCTGCGCAGTAAGACAACTGGAGAAACCCGGAAGATAGGGGTTCGAGTTAGGAACCTTTATCAGTTGCATGTAGATGGCTGCGCAACAATGGCATGCAAGGCAGAAGGATTGGTGAGCCGGGATGATGGTGAGCTGTGGCACAGGAGATTGGGTCACCTTCACCATGGATCCTTGAAGATATTGCAACAGATAACTACTGGGCTTCCTAAAGGCACTCTTGTGCAGTCAGATCAGTGCAAGGGGTGTACTTGGGGAAAGTTTGTGAAAGCCACCATTCACAAGAAGGATAGTCGTACCACGATGATCCTTGAGAGAATTCACACAGACGTGTGTGGAACTTTCTCAGTAGCTTCGACAACAAAGCACAAGTATTATGTGATCTTTGTTGATGATTTCTCTTGAAAGTGCTGGATCTTCTTCATGCAGAAGAAGAGCTTGACATACTCAAAGTTTTGTGAGTTCAAAGCACTGGTTGAGAAGGAGTTGGGGAATAAGGTGAAGGCTCTTAGGAGCGACAATGGTGGTGAATACATCTCTGTCGAGTTCAAGGACTTCTGCAACGCAGAAGGGATTCGAAGAGAGCTCATAGCTCCCCATAACCCACAGTAGAACGGGGTTGCTGAGTGGAAGAACAAAATGATCGTGGGTGCTGCACGGGTGATGTTGCATGATCAGAGCCTACCCCTTCACTTGTGGGTGGAAGCATGCAATACTGCAGTATATGTGTAGAACCGTTGTCCTCACAGGATACTTGGCATGAGTACACCTGAGGAGGCTTATTCTGGTAAGAGGCCTGATATTTCTCATTTGAGGATTTTTGGTTCTAACATTTACATGCATGTGACGAAGGATGCCAGGAAGAAGTTGGAGCTGACCGTAGAAGTTGGGATATTTGTGGTGTACACTGATACGCCCCAAAACTATCGTGTGTATTTTCTAGACAGTGGTAAGACTGTTGTGCGACGGGATATAAAATTTAAGGAGGAGAAAGCCATGAAGTGTTCGCTATAGAGGGAGCCACACTTGCATGCAGATGAGGAGCTATTAGTTCCTAAGGATGAGCTTCAGGACGTGGATCAGCCACAGGACGAAGTTCATGGAGTGGAAGAGACCACTCATGCAGCGCCAACCATCAGAGGGCGAAAGCGCTTGACAGAAGCTGAGCGACTGGCTCAAGATGCAGAGAAGGTTGTAGGACCACCTACAGCTCAACGTAGACAGAGATAGTCACTTGATCGGTACACTGGATACATGGCTCTTGTGAGAAAATGTGTTGTGACTGAGCCATCCTCTTTCGAGGAAGCTGTGGAGGATCCCGCATGGGTAGACGCCATGGTGGAAGAGTATGATTCGATTGTCAGAAACAGTGCATGGGAGATTGTCCCAAGACTGGAAGGGAAATCAATGGTGGGTTCGAGATGGATCTACAAAGTTAAGCAGGCAGCTGACGGGAGTGTGGAGAAGTACAAGGCAAGATTTGTTGCTCGAGGCTTTTCACAGATAGAGGGGATCGATTATGAGGAGACCTTTGCACCTGTCGCAAGGTATTCTTCCATACGGACGATTCTTGCTCTCTCAGCGCAGATGGGGTGGCACATTCATCAGATGGATGTGAAGACTGCGTTCCTCAACGGAGTCATTAAGGAGGAGGTGTACATAGAACAACCTGAAGGTTTCGAGATCTTCAGCAGCGAGTTGCATGTGTGCAGGCTCAAGAGAGAACTGTATGGGTTGAAACAAGCACCACGTGCTTGGTACACACGGATAGACAGTTATTTCACCGGACTTGGATTCTCCAAGAGTGAGGCGGATCCTAACCTATACCAGATTGTGGTGGAGGGTAAGTTGCTTATCATTGTACTTTATGTAGATGATTTGATTCTAACAGGTGATGAGCTGTTGATACTTTCATGCAAGGATGATCTTGCTAAGGAGTTTGAGATGAAGGACTTGGGCCTCCTTCATTATTTTTCGGGATTGGAAATTTGGCAGCGCAGTGATGGACTATTTGTTTCTTAGGGTAAGTATGCTCGGGAGATACTGGAGAAGTTCAACATGCATGGCTGCAAGCCTGTTGATACTCCTCTTCTTGGAGGTTGGAGGAAGGAGGATGCTACTTCGGCGGAAGTAGTGGATGCCACTGTTTATCGACAGTTGGTGGGGTCGCTTATGTATCTGGTCAATACACGACCCGATATATGCTATGCTGTTAACCAACTTTCACAAGCTATGGTTAAGCCAACCAAGCTCTTCTGGAAGGCAGGCAAGCATGTATTGCGTTATCTCAGAGGCACATTGGGATATGGATTGTGGTATAGACAGGAGGATGAGGTGAAGCTATGTGGCTTCACGAATGCAGATTGGGCAGGGAGCCCAACGGACAGAAAGAGCACATCTGGAGGGGTCTTCAGTATCAGGTCGACAACAGTTTCTTGGTACAACAGGAAGCAGAGATCCGTGGCACTCAGTTTAGCAGAGGCCGAGTATATGGCAGCAAGTTTGGCTGCATGCGAGGTTATATGGATGAGGAAGATCTTGGTCGGGTTGTTCGGTTCATACTTGGAGCCTACTGTGATTTATTGTGATAACCAGAGTTGCATTAAACTCTCGGCTAATCCAGTATTTCATGAAAGATCTAAGCACATTGACATCAAGTAGCATCATATCAGAGATTGTGTGCAGCAGAGAATCATGTTACTTTCATACATTCCAATGGAGGATTAGGATGCTGATATCTTGATGAAGGCGCTCACCAGGAGCAAATTCGAATACCACCGAGGCAGGATGGGGGTTGCTGATAATCCATATCTTGTTGAGAGGGAGTGTTGAGATTGAAACAAGATGATGGAGCTTAGTGGAAAGAAGTTGCCTTCACTAAGTGGGCCCGCAGGCTATTTTTGGCGCAAAGTCTATTTTTAGACATATGGATCTTGGTCTATGAGTTACAGGATGCTATTTGTGGATGATTGGTCATGTTGGTAAAAAATAGATGGACTTATATTTTTAGACATATAGTGGTTTCTATTTTTAGACTGCTAGGCTAAAAATAGAACAGTCGAATATTATTAGCTCATAATAATATTTGGACTATAAACATTATCTTATCCTCTTGTAGCACTTCAGTTTGAGCTACAGATGTGGCACATGCAGTTGTGAGAAGGAAATACGCTTTTCTTGTGGGTCAGTTGAGCTATTGCATGCAGGACTTCAGTTAGAACTCATGTGGTTGAGTTTGGTGGAGTTGATTGTGGAGTTGATGGAGTTGTGTTCAGTTTGACTTGGTTAAACTAGTTGTATTTAGTCTAATTGCAGAATACAGTAATGATGAGTGATGTGAATTAATTGTTAATTAATTCACTAATTATTAACTCATAAAGCAACTAAAGAATACATCAGTTAACTCAGTGCACGGACAGTTCAGTGGAGATAGGTGTTAGAGGTTGAGATTGCTATCAGTTGTGACTATAGTTGTGCATGAGATCTTGCACAATCAATGGGATTGAGTAATGCCAATGAGGATTGCATGGTTCAGCCAAGGAAATACAAGTTTTCTTCAACCATTCATTATTATTCTCTTGCAGGATTGTGCAGTGGAGGCAGGCAAACAATGGACGAGATTTGAGGCATCAGATTTGAGCTAGTTTGTGTGTAACAGGTGGAGATAGTACTGAGTACTTGTGAGGAGTATTGTACTATGTATTGTTACATGTTATCAATCAATATAATATACAGATAGTGTGGGGTTTTCAGCTGTATGCTTTCCCCGGGTTACATACTCTGTTAATGTGTGCATGCGATTGATGTTTCATTGATTTTAATGCTGCTAAATTGATGATCAAAGTAGAGGAGGTTATGTATTATGCATGTATTCCGCAATAGTGTATAATTGGGATAATCTCTGTGATAAGTGTCATATTATTCAAAATTTCTACATTTTTGCATAAAATTTTCCTTGTTTCTTGAACCTCTCTTTGGTCATCCTACTTCCAACGGAACTTCCTTGAGTCTTGAGTGCCTTGTGGTCTCTCTAAAGCCTCCATTTGGTTTGCATGTGTGTTTGATTGCCTTGGTAAGAATTGGTTTTGATTTTTCTTTGTTCTTATCATTTGGTCGCTTGCAAAATGGTTTTTTTTTATTGTTGATCACTTAGATGAATTGTTGTTTTAGTCCTCATTCTGAAAAGTGTAATTGAATCAGTAATTGAACATTTGCATCTTAGTTTTCTTCATTTCGAAAATTAATTGTGGTGAAAAGAAAAATTTTACATTGCCATTTAGGGTTTTTCATGTGCATTAGCATAATAATAGTTGCATCGAAAGGGAAATTGCATCTTTCATCTTGTTTGTTGCATATTTTGTGTTACATCTTGATTGTTCCTTCCCTTCTTTAGCTAGATTTTCATTAAAAGAGTAAATATTTCTATTTTCTCATGCTAAGTTTGCATTTTGGGATATTTAGGTGACATTCGTGGTGAGACCCAAAACTGAAACATAATCAAAGATAAACAGTAAAATTTATTGAATCAACCTAAGGAGAATTTGTAACATTAACACAAACATCTAGACGTCAAGGCTAGAGACATGTTCTGGTGCTGTTAAACGTAGGAGTTTTCATTGTTTGCAAGTGTTTCATTTCGGGTGTGAAATCTTGTTCCATGTATGTGAATGTATAGGATCATACTCCACGTACCTTCAGGTATATTGGTGGCACTCCATGCACATAAAGTATATGGTAATGCTCTCATCGAATCGTTACGCATTAGACAACACTACTACAGACTGCACTCCCATGTGCCATCACGTATATTTGGGGAGTCCCCAATAGGTTTCTATGCATCCATAGGTAGCTGAGTCTATCGCCTTGTATACCATGATACACTGAGCATAACATTCAGGGAGATTGGTTTTCATATGTTAAGTCCTTGGTTCGCCAAGGTGTATATTGTAGTTCACGATTTCTTGGTAATCCTTTATGCCTAGATTACCCTCTTTTTTATTTATTTCTTTTTGTGTTAATAAAATTTATTATCCAACGTGGAAGAAAAAAATCCCCCTCCCTGTCGTTCGTGTAGAATGCAAAATAAGTCTCCTCTTCCTCTAGAGGCTTCTCCTAACCATAGTCAAAAGCATAATAAAATGCAAGCTACTAAATCAGGAACTATTTATCACCCTCCTCCTTATATTGATAAGCCAGAATCATCTGTCCCTTTGAGTTTTGAACCCGAGATTACATCTATTCTTGTTGGTGACACTGACACAATTGAAATAGAAGTCCCTGAAAATTTGTTACCTGAGGTCATTGAATTTGATCTCCTTAAGTCATAAACTTTGTTTCCTAAGGAACCTCAACTATCTTCACTTGATTCTTTGGGACCCTCCTCTTATCTTCCTTTGTCTCAGAAAAAACCAATATATCTTGGGCCTGAAAATGAACCTCTTCCATACGGACTTGTGGGTATTGAAGATATCCCTAAAGAAGAGTCTCACCCTTATACTCTCGTTCATTGGGACGTTCCTTATTTTTATCAAACCAATCCTCTTCCATCTCTTCAACCTCCAACACAATCTCCTTTACCTGATTCTTTGGGCCTGCCCACAAATCTCTCATGGAAATCTTCATTGATATTATTAACCATGACTAGAATTGATTCAAACTCCCAGCCCATGTCTACCACTATGGTTGAGACATAAAGTGTTGCTTCCTCATCTATGTTTGCAACATCACTAGAAACTCATTTGTATGATGGCTTGCCTGTCCTGCCTAGCTATCAATCATTATCTGGTACCTTTTCTAGTGTGGCTTCCAGTCCTTGGACCTCTCCCATGTCATCCAATTCGGTAATAATGTATGGTACGTCTCTTATGAATGCCACATAGTATTCTCCTCTCGCTCCACCTATGCCTACAATAGAGAAGCAGGTTGGCCCTTATGTTAGTGGGCAAAGCTACCCTCAATAGCCTAACCATCCACATGTTGGGTGCCCTCCATCTGTACCACAGTTTCCTCCACCATCCCCTCCTCCTATGGCAAGGGGGAAACCTATTATTGGTATACCTCAATATGGTAACCCGCCTAGTTATAGTCCTCCTTATCCTGGAATGGTTGTCAGTGTTTGGAAACCAACTTTACCTGTTCAACTTGGTTCATTTTGGGATTTATTGTTGAATCCTCAAACTGTACCATCTTCATCACAAATTCCTACCTATCCATTAACACCTCAACAAGCTCAAATACATGTGAGCCAACATTTACAGCTTATTCCAGCAGTGTCTGGTTCTCCACAGATCTTGGTTAGTCAACCTATACAAGGTCCCTCACCTTCTCAATTTCTTGTGCAGGGTACTCCTCAAGTTTTGGTAGGTGAAATTATTCAAAATTTGGCACAATCTCAGTCGAGCCCATACCAGCGGGCAATGAAAACCCCTATCGAGAAACATTATGGATCACATCAAGTGCCTTTTCAAGGCCATCAAATCCAAACCTAACCATTCCAACAACTTTATCACCATCCTGGGGCTAGGCAACAAACTCACTTGTATGTTGGTTATCAGAGCCCTCCATATTTTGGTAACCAAGTTCCTTATTATCATAAACCTCCTTACCCAGGAATGAAAGTGCCTGTTTCCCAGGCTATCCCTTCATATCTAGGTCATCCGCCTCCAGAATTTAGTTGGCACTTGCCTTTTGTGGCTACCCTTGAATTACCAAATTTAACTCGGCTTAATAATGACCCCATTGCTCATTCGCCATGGTGGTTGATTATTCTCACTAAGTTGCCTTGTGATATCCCAAAATTCAATGGGAATCCTCGAGAAGACCTGTCAATGCATGTTATGACGTATCATCTATGGTGTTCATCCAAGTCCCTTAATGATGATTTCATTCGACTTCGTATTTTCCAATGAAAACTTAAAAGTACATCGAGTAAATGGTATATTGAGTTACCTAGAGTATCATTTCAAGACTTCAACACTTTAGCCACTACCTTCCTCACAAATTTCCAGTTTTCCATCAGATATGAAACTGGAACGGAACTACTGACTAACTTCAAACAATCAAACTCTACTCACATTTCGGATCACATTCATGAGTGGAGATGTCGTCACCAGTTGGTCAAGACTTATGCTCTCGATCAATTGTTAGCTGAATGGTTTGTAAAATATCTTTTATCTCCCATGATAGAAGATGTGTCCAAAGGTGGATTCATGACCGAAGAGAAAGTTATTGCTCGTGCTCAATATTTAGATCTAGTTTATACCCAATCGGGCATGCTCTACGATAAAATACCAAATCCTCTGAGACCTTCCAATACTATTCCTCCTCAACCTGTAAATAATTTCATGCTACCGATGGAATTATAGGTTCTGCCAGTTCGTAGTTGGTGAGTAAAGCATCTGGTATTTCTCTCACCACTCCTATGCAAAACCCTCAATCCCATACTCCTGTGGCTTCTGCTTCCGAGATAAATGTCATTTCATTTGATAAAGGCAAGTCTCAATAGTAACCTGGAAGAAATAGGAAAGGTAAAGGTAAGAAAAAGAAGGATTCCTCACCGCAGGATAAACAAACAATTTTTTTCTTTGAGAAACGAAATCCTCGATACCCATGCTTGATTTGTAATGAGGATCAATTTACACATGATTTTCAACACCTTGCTGAAGTGAATCAGTGTCTTAAATCATATTCTTCTCTTGCTATGCTGACTGAATTGTTTCCCAATCAGGAGACTCATATGGTTTCCCGGGATGCTTCTTCCTCTAACATGGTTTTGATTCTTTCCCCCTCAAGGCTGAAATCTTATGTGGCCACTCGAAATAAGGGCTATGGTAATGTGAATCCACCAAATGGTCAGGCTATTGATTAACCTGCAATTTCGGCACCACCATAATATGATCTTTTTCCACCTTTAGTTCCTACAGAATTGACTATTAAGCCTATGAAGGGTGTTATCCATAAGTCTTCTTTCAACCCTCGTTCAAGAGCCACTCAAAATTACAACGTAGTTGAATACTTTGCTCAGTCTCCATCAGTTATGTTGACTCTTGAGGTGTTGTAAAATTTCCCCACCAAAAATATGGCCTTGTTGTCAGCTATCAGATGTGTGGATCCATCGGATTCCAACCTAGTGGTTTTCTCTCATGAAAACTATACCCCTTGACTTCTCTCTCAGTTAAATTTTATGATTTAGGGTGCTGTCCATGGTAAGAAAGTTCATCATTATATTGTGGATGAGGGAGCCTTGACCTGCATCATGTATTTGTTTTGCTGGAAGGAATTTTGTTCACCCCAAATGAGTCAATCGACCACCAAATTAAAAGACTTTGATGGAAGGACACACAAACCTTGTGGGATTCTCAATTCCCTCTAAGTGGAACTAGGGGTGTGATGTAGGAAAGTGTTCCCTTTGCGGATAGAGGCAACCCCTCTAGCCCTAGAGTGGGTGTAGTCACAAACAAGGACAGATCAACAATACCTTTCCCTAAACAGTCATAGTTGGAGGCCTACCTCAATCGGTGGTCGATGGAGTTCCGTTGCGCTGCTCCAGCTTCCGCTTCCTTCTCCTAACGAGTGATCAACCTGAAACAATGCAAAGGAAATACAACAAAGCACGTAACCAGAAAACAACAATGATCTATTTACTCACAAAGTCAAGAAGTCATGAGCTATCAAGTAAATTACATACAAGACATAGGAAAACATCATTGATTGTATTAATAATGAAATAAGAGTAAGCTTACAACCAAAGTCTTGACGTCACAAGCCTTCTCAGAGGGATCCAGCCAGCATGTTCTTCAAGCATTCACTCTTTGAAGATGGATCTCCCAACATACAAGATCTCTCTCACTCATAAGTTTTACACAAAATTAAGGGCACTTCACAACCTTCCATAAGCTATCAACAATCCCACACTTGTCACACTCACACTAGCTATCTAGCAAACTCACAAACACTAACAACACTGCTCAACTAGCCAACTATCAGAAAAACTAGCAATGCATAGAAATGGTGAGAGTTTAAATAGGAGAAGGAGTCTCCATGAAACGTGGAAGAGTGAGGTTATCTCAAAGGAAGGTAGCACAATTGATGGAACTGCCATGTCATAGAAAGGAGGGCAATACAAACTATGCCAACAACTAGGTCTGGAGTCATCTGGAAGGTCGACTGTTGGAACAAATTCACCCAATCTGGATCATAGTGGGGGTATAATTGATCCTTAGCGCTGACATCGCTAGTGAGTAACGTAGCTAGTCACATCATCACCTAAAGATTATAAGTAACCTCGCGCTGGGACATGAAATCGGACCATCGCGGGAATCAGATGTATTTCCGCGCTGGCAGTGTAGCTGGACTGTTCATGAGCACCGTTCAATGCGTATATTTAGTCCATAGTCGCGATGAGGCAGATAACTTATGAAAAGTGGGTCATTTGGCAGCACAAGAGAGCATTTGAGCATGCTTGACTTGGACACATGACACAGTAGAAGGACTGGAGTGAAGACGGTGAAAAATTACTGTGTAACAGACGCCCCCTAAAGTATGAAGCCCGAGAGAGTGGGAGGGGTGAAATGCTTTATGAAACTGACTGAGCTGGAACACCATCTGGAAGAACCTGCACACAAGTACAACTGATATCTTTGATGATGAAATACATGTAGTCTAGGCATGGGCGCAGCCATCCAAAATACATACGAAATAGGTCTGTGGTATGGACACAACCATCCAGCTAATGAGACCATGATAATGATAAAGGTATGGTCGCAGCCATCCATCAATGAGTCATGTAATGACTAACCAATCTGTTAACACCCAGGTTGTTCCCTATGACTCCCAAGGGAATACGGCCGGGGTAACCACTAACCAATCTTTGGATTACAGCTTCTAGCCAAACTGTAATCAGAGAGGGCTCTCTCTTTTTAATTTGTCTCTGTTCTGATAGTATTTTAGGCTAGCTATGTTGTTCAAACTTTTGTTTTTGTATTTGGTTGGAGAATGTTTCAGTCAAGATATATATGCTCTCACTAGAATGTTATATGTCATTGGGCAATGGAGTCAGTGGTCCTTTAGATGTTTTGAGGTGCTGTGTGATGCTGTAGTGATGCTGCAGAGCAAGGTTAGTGTCTGAGAAACAAACGTTCATAAAGTGATTGGGTGGGTTGTATCCAGTTTATGCAAGGCAATCAAGAATCTTACAGTAAACTGCTAGAGAAAGACAGTGAGAATATTGACCTAGAAGCATTTAAGAATTTCTAGGTAACATTCATACATATAGAATTAACAACTACATGAGCAATTAAGAATTCATGTCCATGATTAATTCTGAAGACAAACATTTACAACAGTAAAAATTGAGTACAAGGTGTAGTAAAACAAATCCTGCACTATTCTTTTTCTTTACTGCTAGTTTAGTGTAACATGAATATGATTTGATAAACATAAGAAAGACAAGAACAGAGATTAAGGAAAAAACTTGTTATTTCATCAGACAGCACAGGAATTCTGCACCAACACATGAATCATCAGCAAGACACCATAGTTCCAGGAAATCACTGAGCTGATCTAGCTCTTTGTATTAAACAATTCTGAAAGTAAACAGTATACATGCCTCAGAGTGAAAAATTACCAACCCCTTATGCGTTACTAAGGGGAGTATATATACAAAGTTTACATAAGAAAATATCTGAATGGAGAGTAAATGCTTCATTAATAGCATGCCAACCGCTGGAGTGTAGCAGCTGAGAAAGTTAATGCTGTAATAACTTTTGTTCCCTTAGCTGTCAAAAATGGTCAGAGCCTGTTGACTTGGTGGCAGTTGGAGTCGGCTGAGGATACGCTGTCAAAATTTGCGCATTTCTTTACCTTTTGGGCTAGCCGTCGTAGTCCATATGCTGAGTCACATTTCAGCTGCTTTTAATGCTGACTTTATCATGCTGTTTGTCTTGTAGTGACCTGGAGCTGGCAGTGACCGAATAGCTGAAGCTACCGTGGCAGAATTTGAAGCATTGCTTGCCACCAATCCTCTTTTGGCATTTGATGCCTCCTAATCTTTATCAAGGTCTCATCGGCCTCTGTATATCTGTAGAAATTAGGAGGAGTCTCAAAAAGATGATTCACTTCATTCTCAATAAAGAACAGGCCTTCCAATTTGTCATACAAGCTCTGTCCTGAGGGAGGTCCTGTTTGTTCAGGTGTACTGCCAGATGCAGTAATCTGATTCTCAATGTATGTTGCCATTCTGTTGGAAAATTGATCCCGGGAGACTAGTTTTCCTGCACCAGTTAGGAGGCTGGGCAGGCCTTTTGCTTGCAGCACTGCCAACTTGACTTTGAATTCCTCCACATCTGCTGTGATCTCATAGCACTTCCTCTCCACAGTTTGTACATAGTTCCTGAGAGTTAGAACCTTCTTGGCAGTGAGGACAGCCTCTGTTCTGTTGGGAATGCCTATGGCTGCCAGTTCCTCCTTTTCCTGCCTGTTCAGGAAGTCTATCATTCTGTTGGCCTGCTCTGGTCTGTTTTGCAGCAGTGTTTTGGCCTTATTGATTTCTGTTTGTGCTTGGCCCAACAAGTCCATCTGTTCATGCATTGTTTTTATTGATCTCCATTGTTGAGTGATGGATTGGCCTATTTTGGCCCATAGAATCCTTTTTATGTCGGCCATGGCTATTTCTAGATTCAGCTCTTTTTCTAAGGCCTTTATCTTGTCCTTGAGGGCCTTTATCTCTCTGCCCTGTTCTGCCACAATTACCTTCGACTTGTCATATTTGGCATCCAGTTCTGCCAATTTTTCCTTGGCCTTCTTTATTTCATTGGCCTGGAGCTCCATTTCTTTAATGGCCTTGGTCAATTCCTCTACACTTTTGCTAGCTTCTGGTGCTGTTGTTGTTCCTGCTGCTTCTGCTGTGGGGGCCACTGCTGCCCCTGAAGTTGTTGCTGTTGTTGAAGTAGTTGGAGGACCTTGGGAAGTGGATTCTCCCTGTTTATCTTGTAATGCTCCTTCCAGCTCTTTCTCCAAATCCCTGATCCTCTGGTCTTGCTGCATTAAGAGGTCTAATTTGTCATCAACCTGTTTTTTCTTTTGAAGTTCTGCGGTTTGACGGTGCTCTGTGGGCTGCAGCTTCAACCTTTTCTTTAATGCATTCAGGTCATCATCTTTCTTCTTCATAAGGGCCTTCACACCCTTTGGATCACTAGGATCATGTCCTAGATCAATGATGATCTCCTCAAGAGATTTTATTCTATTGTCTTTGGCCAGAGAGGACATTCTCTCAAAATCCAACTGAGTGTTGGTATTTTTGAGTGACTCATTAAGTTCATGTGCCATGGTGGCCTTCTCCACCAAGGTTGCATAGACCATCTCCCCAGTCTGTTTATGGAGTTCAATCTGGTCCATGGGATATATATCTCTGGCTAGGACCTCCACCCTTATCTTCACAAAATCTGCAACTGACTTAGGCTGCGGCCCTTTGGGTTTAAAATGGCTGAGGAGAAATTTTTCCTCCTGAATGTCATATACCGACATTAGCCTTTCTTGCTGGGCTGGGGTTGCATCAAGAAAATGTTTATAAACCTCTACCCTCAGCAGATCATTCTGAGCTTTTATTTGTTTGAAAGAAGCCTTAGTGCTCTTGGGCTTCTTGCTCTGCTGGGAAGAGGAGAACACCTCTAAGCCAAGTTGTAAACCCTGCTCCTGCTGAAAGGAGCTTGTTCCTGTGTGCTGGCTGCCCTCCCTATTTTTCCTTGAGCTGTCAAGGAATTCTTCAGTGATGTCTTCCACCTCTGGGGAGTCTAGCCTTTGCCTTTTGGCTTCTGGTTGCTGGGAGGATCCACTAAGAGGAGTGGACTCTTCTCTATCTCTTTTTGTACCCCTTTCCTCATGTGCTGGGGTCTGCAAAATTGGGGCAGTCAATGGCTCAGTTTGAGGTGGTGGTGTTTGCATTATTGGAGCTGCTGGCAGCCCAGTTTGCCCTTGCTGCTGTTCTGGCTGCTGCTCTGTTTGCTACTCATTTACAGGGGCAGGCTTTTCTTTCACTGCTTCCTCCTCTGCACCCATTATGCCTTTGCCTTTGTCTGTCGCCGGTGCTGATGTAGAGGGTGCCCGTGGTGCAGTCCTTGTGGCCGAGGTCCCTTCTCCTGCTGAGTGAGGCCGTTTGAAGGGTACATGCTGCACAGAGTCTAGGTCAATGGTCTTTTCAAGATCCTTCATATTCTTTAGCATTATCTCTTCTTCAGTTAGCTTTTCAACTAGAGTACCCTGCTGCCATTCTTGCTGGTTGGCATATTTTTCAATGTGTGGGTATTGACAATGCCTATAACCTAGAAGTCTGTATTTGTTTCTTCTTGCAGTGATGAAGCCCTCAGGGTCATAAGGGACCCACCGAAAACTAAATGATAGTTTATATTTGTCCTTGAGGATAAGGTCAACATCTTCCCATCCTTCTTTTTTATTCATGATGAATGGGCCCAACTGGTGTTTGAACTTGAGGTGGGCCTTCTTCCTGGAGCTGTGGAAATGGGTGAGGTCAGACTGAATCAATTGCCTATAATATTCCAAGGCAAATATCCTCATGGGCACATACTTTGGGAGTCTGAAAGGACAGAGCTCACAGCCATAGACCCTGATGACTGTGTGTTCCTCATATAGGTACCAATCACCTATTTTACATTTTTTGGAAAGCTGCAGAGCCTTCTGTATCTCTGTTGACATTCTGGGAGGAGGGGACCTCATTAATAGGCAAGAGACTGGATACACAAATTGGTCAACAAACTCACAATAGGAATAGGGCGAGTTTGTGACTTTGTGATAGACAGAGGTCCAGAAGATGACAGATCTTCTTTCCCCTCTATAATCCAGCTTTTTGATATAGCATGGAAAAGCCTCAGACTGATAATACATAAAGAGATGATAAATATAGGCCGAGTACTTGAAGACACCCTGCCTGTCCACTTTGCTCAGCTGATCATGAATCTTATTAGCAATGAATTTGGCAAAGTTGTATTTGCGGGCAGGGGGTTGGCCTGGGCTGTAAACAGCCAGCAATACTAGCATGGTTTGATCCACATGCTCACTGGTGTTGTATCCCAGCACATAAGCAATCATGTCCAGGAGTAATCTGCCTACTTCAGTGAAGTGGACATCTAAATAAGGAGGTGGCCCTGCAGGCTGGCACTCAGGTCTCATGAATGTCCTGGTGACCTTTTGAATCTCCTCACTGGTCATCTTGGCACCAGTGTCCAGCAGATAATTCATAGAGAATGGGAACAACAGCTCTGTCTGATCAAAATGTAGCATTTTGTTGATGGTTTCAGGATTAATGTAGAAAAGGACCCTCCCAGATGGGGTGCTGATGGCTCTGTGCTGCACATCATAGTTTTCAGCACATAGGCGAATGATTTCAGGAAACACATTTACAGAGGGGAGACAATAGTATGGCAGGTTTGACTCCCAGATGCCATATGTATCATGACCAATCAGGTAGTCCTCTCTCAACTGTCTGAAGGTCTGCAGAAAGTCTCTGTTTCCCACATAGTCTTCAATAAGGTAGTCCTGGTCAGCAAGAGATAAAGACTGCAGGTCTTTATTGGGTGGATTTAATGGAGTAACACTGAGAGCTGTGGGTGCAAGGGCAGCCATTGTATGATTTGATTTTGAGTAAGATGAGTGAAATGGTTTGCAAACCTCTTAAGAGTTGAAATGATAAGCCAACTGTAGACAATGTCTGAAATGTTTTTTACAGTTGAAAAGGGAGGCTCGTTTCTGCAGTCTTGGTAGGTTTACAGAGGTTGTGAATTGCTAGGGGTGAATTGCAGAGGGTAAGTGAGATTTACTTTGGTGGAAAAATGCTGTTGGTTTGCACCCGGAAAAAGGGAACAATGCCGGGCACCTCAAAGATAATTTCACAGTTTTGGCCCGCGAATTGACTATTTCAATGCTGAATTTATGGTTCTGGGGGTAAGCAGGTTAGCTTGGCTCACTTTAGATAGTAGGTGCAAAGTTTATATGGAACTCAATAGGTATTTTAATGGCAATTTACATAGAAATGGTATGCATGGGTGAAAATGGGGAATTACGGTGAATACCTGGATAGAACGCTTAAACAGCCTGCGGGCCGAACTCTGAAGGTTGACTTGATGAATTGGAACGGTTGCAATTTGAATTTGGAGGCCTGAAGGCGCTTTGGCAGCTGCAACGGCTATCTCTTCCTTTACGCGAAAATGACATAAAAACTGCCCAAAACGTGACTTTAACGACAAAATTCGGAAAAAATAGGTAATTGGCGCCTTTCCGCCGATGACGTCAGCATGACGTCATGGCGGGCCCGGGTACGGAGGATGACGTGGCTGCTGAGGTGTAGGCCAGGGTGGCAGGACATGGTGGCGGGTGGATAAGGTGGCAGGGCTACGTGGAGGGCCACACGGCGCGGGGGCGGGGAAGGGCGCTACGTCATGCTGACGTATTGATGACGCAAGGGGGAGGCGGTAACGGGATGGTGGTAAGCGGGTTCCCCGCACCACCTTTGGGCAAAGGCGGTATCGGGGAGGGGGGCTCCGAACAACCCCACCGCCTGCCACGCGTCCCTTGTACGGGGCGGAAAACCACTTTCCCCGGACGCTAAAGGTCGGTAGGTCGGGGAGCGAAAATGACCGCCCACCGTTAGATCTGGGCGGCGGAGATCGGACGGCTGGCGGGTCCTCCGACGGATCGTGCAGGTTGGGGGGGTCCCGCTGGCCTATTAAAATATTCAATTAAATACTTTTGGGCGGAGAACCTTAGGGTTAAGGGTTTTTGTATGTATTTTCGGGATTTTTGGGTTTTTCAAGGGTTTTATAAGGAAAAAGAGGTTTAAGAGTGGGTTTAGCAGGGGGAAAGGGGTTTTCTGTGGCATTTTTGAGCAGAGGGAAGGTGAGGGCTTAGGGGAAAGGTTCTTGCTCATAACCAGAGGTTAGAGCAACCCCAAGACAGGGTTGACCACAGCCCCTGGTGGACTGAAGTCTCCCTAAACAACTTATTTAGCTATAGTGCCAAGGGGAGGGATATTTATACCATGTTTGGGGTTTATACACCATGGTGTTATAATAGTAGGGAAAGGGCAGTTTAGGGGATTTAGATAATAGAAGTTAGGGGTTAATGTGAATGAGGAAAGTGAATGAGGAGTGATTTCATCAAGTGTATTTGAAAGTCACTTAGTTTAGGGAGTAGATCAAAATGAAAAGATTTTTAGACAAGAAATGTGGCTTTTAAAGGAACAAGAACCACCATAAAACCTCAGATCTTCTCACCAATCTCAATAGATGAAGGGATGTTAGTAATGAGAGTGAAAGGGGAAATTTGGGAAGTTAGACATGCTTCCTTGCTTTGCTGCAACCTGATGGAGAAGAGAAGCTTCTCAACCATTGATTTTACTTTGTGGACATTTCAGCACACATTTATTTGCAAGGAATGATATTTCTGCAACCCCAACTGCCTACCCATCTACTTGCCTAGCATTTTTTTTTGTTTCTTCTTGGAGGGTGCACTTGGACTTACAGACCCTTATTTGCCTTTTCTTTTCTTTGGCTTTTTCCTTTTGATTTTCTATCTAATTCAGCCCTTATTGCTTCCAAGGTCCCAAATTAAGCAGTTGGGAACCTTAATTCTCTACCTAAGCTACTTGTCTGCTAAGATTAAACAGTTTGGACAGACTTCTTTCTCTATTCTACAACTGAAAATTTAAAACATGGCATGATCCAGATTAGGCTGTTGGACCATCCATCAAAATTGAGTCCACATCAAGCTATATGCACAGATTGTTTTCTCTTGGAAATATGTGATCTTTGCATGATCAAAGCAGAGCATATTTGGAACTTTTCATTGTCAATCATGAAATATGAAACCTATTGGTATAGGTAGCTAACAGTGGCTCCACATGGGGATGGTTTTTCATTTGAAAGACCAAGAACAGCAGGTCAGAATGCCTTGGCCCTTGACTGCTTTTACCAAACTTGAAGTATGCTGCTTTGAAATGCCAAAATTGTGTACTTTCCTTCTTGGTAGATCTCTGAATCTATTTATCTTTTGCTGATAGTTAATAAAACTTGAGAAACTGCATTTTTACATTTTAACAGAAAGTAATATATACACCTGAATATGTACAAGGGAAACTCAGGCTGCACTTATGGGTAGTGGTCAAAATAGTGCTTCAGCATCCTGCCATTCACAGGACCTTCATCCAAGTCAGTCTCATTAAGACTTGTAAGGAAATAGGTGTTGTTTCCTTGCACTGCTTGGACAGCAAATGGTCCTCTCCATAGGGAATCAAATTTTCCATGTTTTCCCTTATCCTCTCTTCTTGAGTCCCATTTGAGGACTTTGTCTCCAACATTAAAGTCTTCTGCCTTAGTTCTTCTGTCAAACGCTTTCTTTAGCTTTTCTTGTAAAACTTGAACTCTGCTGTACACTTGATCTCTAGTTTGCTGTAAACATATTATTTGATTGATCCTTCTTTGCATATCATTTGGTTCAGCTTGACTTTCTTGAAGAAGTTTCATGACAGGAATCCCTAGTGATGAAGGGAATTTAGCTTCTAATCCATAGACTAACTCATATGGGCTGGTCCCAATTGATCTCTTGGTTGTTAGTCTATCTGCCCATAAGGCATTGACAAGCTTCTTATGCCAATTCTTTTTGTTCTCTTCTAGCACTTTCTTTATGATGTTTACCAGGCTTTTATTTGATGATTCAGCAAGGCCATTTCCTTGGGGATAGTATGCAGTAGAATGGCCCAAGGTAATGTGAAACTTGTGGCAGAAATTTACCATCTTCTTAGATCTGAAAGCAACAGCATTGTCTGTTATTATTTTATCAGGACAGCCAAACCTAGAAAGGATATTGGTCTCAAGGAACTGAATGATAGTGGAATCATTTGCTTGTCTGCATGGAGCAGCTTCAATCCACTTAGTAAAGTAGTCCGTAGCTGTCAGAATCCATCTATGTTGTCCTGAAGATGAGGGATGAATTTCCCCAATGAAATCCAAGCCCCATTGTTGAAAAGGTCTCTCTGTTGCAATAGGCCTCAAGGGAAGTGGCAGTAACTGTCTCTTTCCCTCAAACACTTGGCATTTATGACATGATGTGGTAAATTTCTTGACATCAGAGAAAACAGTGGGCCAATAGTAACCAGCCCTCAGTATTTTGTCCACAGTGGACTTCCAATACAAGTGTCCACCACAGTCACCTGCATGAAATTCTTTTATGATATTGTTAGTTTCATTCTCAATTAAGCAGTTTAACAATATCCCTTCATGGTTTTTCCAAAGTAAATTTCCATCCATAACACAGAATTTAGAAGCTTTCATTTTTAGGAACCTACACTTAGTTCTGGACAATCCTGGGGGAGCACACAGGTTTTGTAATACATAACATATATCAGAGTACCAAGGGGATTGTTCAAAGGCTACATTGATCTTTGGAGTCGCCAGCTCCGGTTCACTGTCCAGCTGGTTGATGTCCAAGGCTTGGAAATTTGTTTCAGACATTAATTTAGCCAAACCTTGTCCTTTTATCAGTTTTGTAGGTTTTATTTCAATGTCAAATTCTAGAATATTTGCAATCCATTTTCCCCTTCTGCCCTCTAAGTTCTCTTGAGTAAGTATGTCTTTGACAATTGGGCTTGGTACATAGGCTATAACATGGGAGTATAGGATATAGATCCTAAAGTCTTTGATAGCTTTGACCAAGGCATATGCTTGCTTTTCCATAATCTGGTATTTCAGGGTGCGTCTCTGAGAGCTTTACTAAAGAAAGCAATGGGTTTCTCATTTCCTTGGTCATCTTTCTGTAACAAAACAGCAGCAATAGTATGCTGGGAGGCAAAAGAGAAGATAATGAATTCTCTGTCAAATTGAGGATTGGTTAAGACTGGGGTTTGGGTAAGAGCCAGTTTTATACCTTCAAAGGCTTGATTTGCTTCCACTGTCCATTTCACTTTCGAATCTTTCTTTAGCATGTTATTTAGTAATCTGATTAGTTCTGCTAAGTTTGGGATAAATCTTCTTAAGAAGTTAATCTTCCCCAAGAATGCTTGCAACTCTTTGATATTTCTTGGGTGGGGCATTTGTAAGATAGCTTGTATCCTATCTGGGTCAATTCTTATGCCATCTTTGGAAATGATGTGTCCTAGCAGCTTACCCTCTTCCAAACCAAATAGGGACTTCTTGGGATTCAAGGAAATTCCATATTTCCTACATGTTAAGAAAATCTGTCTTAAGTGTTTCAAATGTTCTTGGTCAGATTTTGAAAAAGGTGTGAGGTCATCTAAGTAAATGACTAAAAAGTCTTGAATCTCCTTTGCAAAAGCAATATCCATTGCTCTTTTAAATGTTGCCCCTGCATTTTTCAATCCAAAAGGCATTTTTACATATTTGAAAGTTCCCCATGGAGTTGTAAATGCAGTTTTGTCTTGATCATCAGGGTGTACCAGGATTTGATTAAAGCCTGAGAATCCATCAAGTAATGAGATCCTTGAGGCCCCCACCACTCTTTGGAGAATGTGATCCATCTTGGGTAAGGGATAATTGTCTTTTAAGGAAACTTGATTCAAGTTCCTTAGGTCAACACATAGCCTTATTTCACCAGTTTTCTTTCTTGTAGGGACTAAGTTGGAAATCCACTCAGAGAATCTGATTGGTGCTATGATGCCTGCCTTGAACATTTTCTGTACCTCTTGTTCCATTGCTGGGAGAAGCATAGGATTGATTCTCCTCAATTTTTGTTTGAAGGGTTTTTGATCTGGCTTGAGAGGGATAGTGTGTTGAATTACAGAGGTCTAATAGGATTTTAAATCCTCATAACTCCATGCAAAGACATCCTGGAACTCTTTAAAGAGGTCAATGTATTTAGGCTTTTGGTCAGGAGGTAAGGAAGCATACAATTTTATTATTTTGGGTAGTGCAGCAGTCCCAATGTTGCATTCTTCAATGGCAGATTTAAGGGGCTGCATTTTTGGTTTTCTAGGGATGTCATTTGAATCAAAGATATCCTCTAATGGAGTTAGGCCTGTTGGAAGAAAATTGTCCTTCAGCTCTATGATTTCAGCTTCAGCATTGGCCACTTCTTCACAACTGATTTGTTGAATTTGCTGAATGTTTTCCTTGTTGAAGATAGTTGGATTTAGCATTTGTTTTGCTGTTCTAGGTGATATTGGGTGGTTAGTCTGTCCAAACTGTATTTGTGATTGACTTGCTTTTTCAAGTATTTGTGATTGACTTGCTCTTTCAATGTCAATATTTAGTCCTGCAAATTCTTGTTGCAAGGTCAAGAAATTGTTTATTTGTGCATCATCTTCAAATACCTGCCAGTCTTTGACATTGTTTGGGACAGAAGGTCTGTGTTTTACCTCAGCTGTAAAGCAATGATGGGGCTCAAAAGGCAGCTTGCAGGTACTTGCAAATGTGGCTAAACTATGGGCATGCAAGTTCTGGGTTCTGGGAATCTTAGTAATTTGAAATTCAGTGAAAAAGCTTAGTATTTCAGCCACAACAGACCTATAAGACCTCAGTCTCTTGTCATTGGTGACAAAATTTCCCTTCACTTGTTGGATGACTAAATCTGAATCCCCCATAATTGAGACCTTTGTGGCTTGCAAGAACTTTACTAGCTTGAGGCCTAGTAAAAGAGCTTCATATTCTGCCATATTATTAGTACACTTGAAATTCAGTCTATAGGCTCGGCCTTCTGCCTGACTGTCTTGTTTATTATGTATCCAAACTCCAGCTCCTGCCCCTAATTTGTTGACTGACCCATCAAATTCAAGGAACCATAGGATCTCTTGTTCCGGGGAGAAATTAATGACCTCCTTGTGGGCTGGAATTGTAAGTTGAAGCTGTGGTTTTCCATCTGGTTGGTTTTCTAGGGTAGTGTGCTCACTTGATGGAACCTGTTCGCTTTCTTGAGCAGCAGCTGTGTTCAATGTTTGGTTAATCATCGTTTCTTGGGCAGAGTTTGCTCATTAGTGTCTTCCTCTGTATGAGTCTCTTGGGTTCACCCTCACTATCTGAGAGAGTTGTATTATCATTGAAGAGAATGTATGAGTCTATGTCTGAATGGACAACATATATGGGAAAGTTTTGAGGCTTTTCTTCACTGCTGACCATGTATTTCATTAATGTTTCCCTGTATAATCTCTTTGGTTGCCCAAAAACAGTGATGGTGGCATATGACATATCTAACTGCAGGGAACCTTGAAGTTTAGCTCCCCATGATCTTGATAACAGCATCCCATACTTGGGTGGGATGTCAGCAACTACCACATCCATTAGAATTGTTTTGTTTGGGTACTGAACAAGAGACACACATAGATCTTTTATTAGGCCTAAGCACTTGACTTGGCTGGAATCAAAGGAGAACAGGTCCTTGTATGGTCTGGTAATATCCAGGTTCAGTCTTTCCATGACTGATTTGGGCATCAGGTTGTGAGAGGCACCTGAGTCAAACATTGCATTGTGTAATATCTTGTCATGAACATGCAGGCTGACATAGAAAGGTAAAATGCCTACACCTGCTGTCTTTCCATCCACCTCTGGGCCAAAAAGTAGCTCTGGGGTATCATCCAACACATTAACATCGTCTTTGTTGCTAGTAAGTTGGAGAGATTTCCTGATTTGTTGTTTGTAAATGCTGTGTTTGGCCAATTCTGAGAGAGGAATTGCTATCTTCACTTTACTAATCTCAGTTTCTAGGTCAAAGGGTTTTTCAGATTGGGTCTTTTGGCTGTGGATAACATTTCTTTCCTTGTTCACTAACTCTTCTTCTTGATTCTTATCCTGATTTTGAGGCTTGCCCTTCTTGGTCATCTCTTGAGGGGTGACACTTGGGTTAGGGTGCAAGGATGATGTGTCCATGGGCTGCTGTTTTGAAGAAGCTGGTTCAGTGACTTCCTCAATGACTACTTCTTTTGCAAGTGAATCTGTTGGGTCATTTGGCTCTGTAAGTGTGGCTCTTTTGGGCTGCTGATTATCTTTTATCTTTTCAGGCTGTGTTATATTTACAGTTCTGCTCCTTAGCTTGTATTGCTTATGGACTTCATAAACAACTGTGTCATAGCCTTGTTTGAAGTCAAATGACTCACCTGATTTGATTGGGAACAGCTTGATTACCTCATCCTCATGGTCTTCTTGTGTCAAAAAGACTTGACTTTCACCATCTAGACCCATTAAATTAATCTGAGAATCTTCATTGGGTTCACTTGATGTGGAAGTTTCAGCATAGTTTTCTTGGAAAGGGGGTCTTATGTCTTGGTCAGTAGTGGGCTTGCCAACGTTTGGGTTTTGAGTTCTCCTAAAATTTGGATTCCTAGGAGGGTTGTTTTGTGGTGCTTCCCATGATGATTTTCTCTCAACCGATTCCACTCTATCCCCCAATCTCTTCATACCAGTGAGTATTGCATCCAGTTTTTGATCAAAGGCTGAGGGTTCCTCTTTGAAAGTGGTTCTCTTTTCCAACCTTGCTCTGTTTCTTTTGGCAATCAGGTTAGCTTCCACTGTGACAGCAACCTTTTGGGCCTCTGCAAGGGTTTGAGGGTCTCTTTCCTTTAACTGATAGGCCATGTCAGGGTCAAAACCATCAGGGAATTTGTACAAAGCTAAATCAGGAGGGGGTCTTAAATTTTGTGGGATTGCGTTATATACATTGTTGAATCTTGCACAATACTCCAAAACAGTCTCTTGGGGACCTCTTTTGATAGTGTCATATTCCCCCAGTATGTGCAGAGGATCCTTCTTCTTCTCCCATCTGCTAGTAAAGGCTTGATAAAGCTCATCAGGAGTTGTGATGGAATTTGCATTCAGGGATCTAAACCAAGTTCTTACATCCCCAGTTAGACTTTGAACAAACATCCTCATTCTCACACTGTCATCATCTATTTCATAAGTTTCAAAATGGTCTTGCATCCTTTTGGCATGCTGAATAGCTGTCAAAGGGCCAGTGGAGTCAAAATATGAGATTTTGGTTTGGTAGTCTTGGGGTAGAGCTGCAGCATTAGCTGGTATTTGCAAGGGTGCATATCTGTTAGCCATATTCACAAGGTTTGGGGGATTTACAGGAGCAACTGGGATAAAAGGAACGGTGTGTACTACAGGGGTAACAGGTGCAGCAGCACCTAGAGTGTTGTTCAAGGGGATATGTGCAGTGGGTGAAGATGTGAAAGGAGGGCTTTGAGATGTAGATGGTGAGCTGGGGGAGACAGGGGTAGACCTAAATAGAACCTTGATTGGGGTTGGAACTGGCTCAGGGTGGGCTGTCTCAGGAGTCAAATCAGTAGGATTTTCCTGCCTTTGCTGCTTCCTAATTATTCTAGGGATTATATTAGGATTCTCAAACACAGCTGGTGGATTTGGGTCAGAGTTTGACCTAGCATGCCTGCCTTCCCTTTTAGCAGCCAGCTTCTGAACTTCTTTTTGAGTATTTTCTAATATATTTTAGGATTGTTTAAGGGCCTGATTAAGCCTTTTTAGAACCACTGTCTATGGATAGACAATGGTTTGAAAAGTATGCTTGGTCCCCAGTGGAGTCGCCATTTATGTTAGCATGACTCCCAAGGGAATACGGTCGGGGTAACCACTAACCAATCTTTGGATTACAGCTTCTAGCCAATCTGTAATCAGAGAGGGCTCTCTCTTTTTAATTTGTCTCTGTTCTGATAGTATTTTAGGCTAGCTATGTTGTTCAAACTTTTGTTTTTGTGTTTGGTTGGAGAATGTTTCAGTCAAGATATATATGCTCTCACTAGAATGTTATATGTCATTGGGCAATGGAGTCAGTGGTCCTTTAGCTGTTTTGAGGTGCTGTGTGTTGCTATAGTGATGCTGCAGAGCAAGGTTAGTGTCTGAGAAACAAACGTTCATAAAGTGATTGGGTGGGTTGTATCCAGTTTATGCAAGGCAATCAAGAATCTTACAGTAAACTGCTAGAGAAAGACAGTGAGAATATTGACCTAGAAGCATTTAAGAATTTCTAGGTAACATTCATACATATAGAATTAACAGCTACATGAGCAATTAAGAATTCATGTCCATGATTAATTCTGAAGACAAACATTTACAGCAGTAAAAATTGAGTACAAGGTGTAGTAAAACAAATCCTGCACTATTCTTTTTCTTTACTGCTAGTTTAGTGTAACATGAATATGATTTGATAAACATAAGAAAGACAAGAACAAAGATTAAGGAAAAAACTTGTTATTTCATCAGACAGCACAGGAATTCTGCATCAACACATGAATCATCAGCAAGACACCATAGTTCCAGGAAATCACTGAGCTGATCTAGCTCTTTGTATTAAACAATTCTGAAAGTAAACAGTATACATGCCTCAGAGTGAAAAATTACCAACCCCTTATGCGTTACTAAGGGGAGTATATATACAAAGTTTACATAAGAAAATATCTGAATGGAGAGTAAATGCTTCATTAATAGCATGCCAACCGCTGGAGTGTAGCAGCTGAGAAAGTTAATGCTGTAATAACTTTTGTTCCCTTAGCTGTCAAAAATGGTCAGAGCCTGTTGACTTGGTGGCAGTTGGAGTCGGCTGAGGATACGCTGTCAAAATTTGCACATTTCTTTACCTTTTGGGCTAGCCGTCGTAGTCCATATGCTGAGTCACATTTCAGCTGCTTTTAATGCTGACTTTATCATGCTGTTTGTCTTGTAGTGACCTGGAGCTGGCAGTGACCGAATAGCTGAAGCTACCGTGGCAGAATTTGAAGCATTGCTTGCCACCAATCCTCTTTTGGCATTTGATGCCTCCTAATCTTTATCAAGGTCTCATCGGCCTCTGTATATCTGTAGAAATTAGGAGGAGTCTCAAAAAGATGATTCACTTCATTCTCAATAAAGAACAGGCCTTCCAATTTGTCATACAAGCTCTGTCCTGAGGGAGGTCCTGTTTGTTCAGGTGTACTGCCAGATGCAGTAATCTGATTCTCAATGTATGTTGCCATTCTGTTGGCAAATTGATCCCGGGAGACTAGTTTTCCTGCACCAGTTAGGAGGCTGGGCAGGCCTTTTGCTTGCAGCACTGCCAACTTGACTTTGAATTCCTCCACATCTGCTGTGATCTCATAGCACTTCCTCTCCACAGTTTGTACATAGTTCCTGAGAGTTAGCACCTTCTTGGCAGTGAGGACAGCCTCTGTTCTGTTGGGAATGCCTATGGCTGCCAGTTCCTCCTTTTCCTGCCTGTTCAGGAAGTCTATCATTCTGTTGGCCTGCTCTGGTCTATTTTGCAGCAGTGTTTTGGCCTTATTGATTTCTGTTTGTGCTTGGCCCAACAAGTCCATCTGTTCATGCATTGTTTTTATTGATCTCCATTGTTGAGTGATGGATTGGCCTATTTTGGCCCATAGAATCCTTTTTATGTCGGCCATGGCTGTTTCTAGATTCAGCTCTTTTTCTAAGGCCTTTATCTTGTCCTTGAGGGCCTTTATCTCTCTGCCCTGTTCTGCCACAGTTACCTTCGACTTGTCATATTTGGCATCCAGTTCTGCCAATTTTTCCTTGGCCTTCTTTATTTCATTGGCCTGGAGCTCCATTTCTTTGATGGCCTTGGTCAATTCCTCTACACTTTTGCTGGCTTCTGGTGCTGTTGTTGTTCCTGCTGCTTCTGCTGTGGGGGCCACTGCTGCCCCTGAAGTTGTTGCTGTTGTTGAAGTAGTTGGAGGAGCTTGGGAAGTGGATTCTCCCTGTTTATCTTGTAATGCTCCTTCCAGCTCTTTCTCCAAATCCCTGATCCTCTGGTCTTGCTGCATTAAGAGGTCTAATTGGTCATCAACCTGTTTTTGCTTTTGAAGTTCTGCGGTTTGAGGGTGCTCTGTGGGCTGCAGCTTCAACCTTTTCTTTAATGCATTCAGGTCATCATCTTTCTTCTTCATAAGGGCCTTCACACCCTTTGGATCACTAGGATCATGTCCTAGATCAATGATGATCTCCTCAAGAGACTTTATTCTATTGTCTTTGGCCAGAGAGGACATTCTCTCAAAATCCAACTGAGTGTTGGTATTTTTGAGTGACTCATTCAGTTCATGTGCCATGGTGGCCTTCTCCACCAAGGTTGCATAGACCATCTCCCCAGTCTGTTTATGGAGTTCAATCTGGTCCATGGGATGTATATCTCTGGCTAGGACCTCCACCCTTGTCTTCACAAAATCTGCAGCTGACTTAGGCTGCGGCCCTTTGGGTTTAAAATGGCTGAGGAGCAATTTTTCCTCCTGAATGTCATATACCGACATTAGCCTTTCTTGCTGGGCTGGGGTTGCATCAAGAAAATGTTTATAAACCTCTACCCTCAGCAGATCATTCTGAGCTTTTATTTGTTTGAAAGAAGCCTTAGTGCTCTTGGGCTTCTTGCTCTGCTGGGAAGAGGAGGACACCTCTAAGCCAAGTTGTAAACCCTGCTCCTGCTGAAAGGAGCTTGTTCCTGTTTGCTGGCTGCCCTCCCTGTTTTTCCTTGAGCTGTCAAGGAATTCTTCAGTGATGTCTTCCACCTCTGGGGAGTCTAGCCTTTTCCTTTTGGCTTCTGGTTGCTGGGAGGATCCACTAAGAGGAGTGGACTCTTCTCTATCTCTTTTTGTACCCCTTTCCTCATGTGCTGGGGTCTGCAAAATTGGGGCAGTCAATGGCTCAGTTTGAGGTGGTGGTGTTTGAATTATTGGAGCTGCTGGCAGCCCAGTTTGTGGCAGGACAGTTTTCCCTTGCTGCTGTTCTGGCTGCTGCTCTGTTTGCTGCTCATTTACAGGGGCAGGCTTTTCTTTCACTGCTTCCTCCTCTGCACCCATTATGCCTTTGCCTTTGTCTGTCGCCGGTGCTGATGTAGAGGGTGCCTGTGGTGCAGTCCTTGTGGCCGAGGTCCCTTCTCCTGCTGAGTGAGGCCGTTTGAAGGGTACCTGCTGCACAGAGTCTAGGTCAATGGTCTTTTCAAGCTCCTTCATATTCTTTAGCATTATCTCTTCTTCAGTTAGCTTTTCAACTAGAGTACCCTGCTGCCATTCTTGCTGGTTGGCATATTTTTCAATGTGTGGGTATTGACAATGCCTATAACCTAGAAGTCTGTATTTGTTTCTTCTTGCAGTGATGAAGCCCTCAGGGTCATAAGGGACCCACCGAAAACTATATGATAGTTTATATTTGTCCTTGAGGATGAGGTCAGCATCTTCCCATCCTTCTTTTTTATTCATGATGAATGGGCCCAACTGGTGTTTGAACTTGAGGTGGGCCTTCTTCCTGGAGCTGTGGAAATGGGTGAGGTCAGACTGAATCAATTGCCTATAATATTCCAAGGCAAATATCCTCATGGGCACATACTTTGGGAGTCTGAAAGGACAGAGCTCACAGCCATAGACCCTGATGACTGTGTGTTCCTCATATAGGTACCAATCACCTATTTTACATTTTTTGGAAAGCTGCAGAGCCTTCTGTATCTCTGTTGACATTCTGGGAGGAGGGGATCTCATTAATAGGCAAGAGATTGGATACACAAATTGGTCAACAAACTCACAATAGGAATAGGGCGAGTTTGTGACTTTGTGATAGACAGAGGTCCAGAAGATGACAGATCTTCTTTCCCCTCTATAATCCAGCTTTTTGATATAGCATGGAAAAGCCTCAGACTGATAATACATAAAGAGATGATAAATATAGGCCGAGTACTTGAAGACACCCTGCCTGTCCACTTTGCTCAGCTGATCATGAATCTTATTAGCAATGAATTTGGCAAAGTTGTATTTGCGGGCAGGGGGTTGGCCTGGGCTGTAAACAGCCAGCAATACTAGCATGGTTTGATCCACATGCTCACTGGTGTTGTATCTCAGCACATAAGCAATCATGTCCAGGAGTAATCTGCCTACTTCAGTGAAGTGGACATCTAAATAAGGAGGTGGCCCTGCAGGCTGGCACTCAGGTCTCATGAATGTCCTGGTGACCTTTTGAATCTCCTCACTGGTCATCTTGGCACCAGTGTCCAGCAGATAATTCATAGAGAATGGGAACAGCAGCTCTGTCTGATCAAAATTTAGCATTTTTTTGATGGTTTCAGGATTAATGTAGAAAAGGACCCTCGCAGATGGGGTGTTGATGGCTCTGTGCTGCTCATCATAGTTTTCAGCACATAGGCGAATGATTTCAGGAAACACATTTACAGAGGGGAGACAATAGTATGGCAGGTTTAACTCCCAGATGCCATATGTATCATGACCAATCAGGTAGTCCTCTCTCAACTGTCTGAAGGTCTGCAGAAAGTCTCTGTTTCCCACATAGTCTTCAATAAGGTAGTCCTGGTCAGCAAGAGGTAAAGACTGTAGGTCTTTATTGGGTGGATTTAATGGAGTAACACTGAGAGCTGTGGGTGCAGGGGCAACCATTGTATGATTTGATTTTGAGTAAGATGAGTGAAATGGTTTGCAAACCTCTTAAGAGTTGAAATGATAAGCCAACTGTAGACAATGTCTGAAATGTTTTTTACAGTTGAAAAGGGAGGCTCGTTTCTGCAGTCTTGGTAGGTTTACAGAGGTTGTGAATTGCTAGGGGTGAATTGCAGAGGGTAAGTGAGATTTACTTTGGTGGAAAAATGCTGTTGGTCTGCACCCGGCAAAAGGGAACAATGCCGGGCACCTCAAAGATAATTTCACAGTTTTGGCCCGCGAATTGACTGTTTCAATGCTGAATTTATGGTTCTGGGGGTAAGCAGGTTAGCTTGGCTCACTTTAGATAGTAGGTGCAGAGTTTATATGGAACTCAACAGGTATTTTAATGGAAATTTACAGAGAAATGGTATGCATGGGTGAAAATGGGGAATTACGGTGAATACCTGGATAGAACGCTTAAACAGCCTGCGGGCCGAACTCTGAAGGTTGACTTGAAGAATAGGAACGGTTGCAATTTGAATTTGGAGGCCTGAAGGCGCTTTGGCAGCTGCAACGGCTATCTCTTCCTTTACGCGAAAATGACATAAAAACTGCCCAAAACGTGACTTTAACGACAAAATTCGGAAAAAATAGGTAATGGGCGCCTTTCCGCCGATGACGTCAACATGACGTCATGGCGGGCCCAGGTACGGAGGATGACGTGGCTGCTAAGGTGTAGGCCAGGGTGGCAGGACACGGTGGCAGGTGGATAAGGTGGCAGGGCTACGTGGAGGGCCACACGGCGCGGGGGCGGGGAAGGGCGCTACGTCATGCTGACGTATTGATGACGCAAGGGGGAGGCGGTAACGGGATGGTGGTAAGCGGGTTCCCCGCACCACCTTTGGGCAAAGGCGGTATCGGGGAGGGGGGCTCCGAACAACCCCACCGCCTGCCACGCGTCCCTTGTACGGGGCGGAAAACCACTTTCCCCGGACGCTAAAGGTCGGTAGGTCGGGGAGCGAAAATGACCGCCCACCGTTAGATCTGGGCGGCGGAGATCGGACGGCTGGCAGGTCCTCCGACGGATCGTGCAGGTTGGGGGGGTCCCGCTGGCCTATTAAAATATTCAATTAAATGCTTTTGGGCGGAGAACCTTAGGGTTAAGGGTTTTTGTATGTATTTTCGGGATTTTTGGGTTTTTCAAAGGTTTTATAAGGAAAAAGAGGTTTAAGAGTGGGTTTAGCAGGGGGAAAGGGGTTTTCTGTGGCATTTTGAGCAGAGGGAAGGTGAGGGCTTAGGGGAAAGGTTCTTGCTCATAACCAGAGGTTAGAGCAACCCCAAGACAGGGTTGACCACAGCCCCTGGTGGACTGAAGTCTCCCTAAACAACTTATTTAGCTATAGTGCCATGGGGAGGGATATTTATACCATGTTTGGGGTTTATACACCATGGTGTTATAATAGTAGGGAAAGGGCAGTTTAGGGGATTTAGATAATAGAAGTTAGGGGTTAATGTGAATGAGGAGTGATTTCATCAAGTGTATTTGAAAGTCACTTAGTTTAGGGAGTAGATCAAAATGAAAAGATTTTTAGACAAGAAATGTGGCTTTTAAAGGAACAAGAACCACCATAAAACCTCAGATCTTCTCACCAATCTCAATAGATGAAGGGATGTTAGTAATGAGAGCGAAAGGGGAAATTTGGGAAGTTAGACATGCTTCCTTGCTTTGCTGCAACCTGATGGAGAAGAGAAGCTTCTCAACCATTGATTTTCCTTTGTGGACATTTCAGCACACATTTATTTGCAAGGAATGATATTTCTGCAACCCCAACTACCTACCCATCTACTTGCCTAGCATTTTTTTTTGTTTCTTCTTGGAGGGTGCACTTGGACTTGCAGACCCTTATTTGCCTTTTCTTTTCTTTGGCTTTTTCCTTTTGATTTTCTATCTAATTCAGCCCTTATTGCTTCCAAGGTCCCAGATTAAGAAGTTGGGAACCTTAATTCTCTACCTAAGCTACTTGTCTGCCAAGATTAAACAGTTTGGACAGACTTCTTTCTCTATTCTACAACTGAAAATTTAAAACATGGCATGATCCAGATTAGGCTGTTGGACCATCCATCAAAATTGAGTCCACATCAAGCTATATGCACAGATTGTTTTCTCTTGGAAATATGTGATCTTTGCATGATCAAAGCAAAGCATATTTGGAACTTTTCATTGTCAATCATGAAATATGAAACCTATTGGTATAGGTAGCTAACACAATCCACGCAACTCGAACATAGGTAATCTGAGTTCGGGGTCTTGAACACAACTGACCGTAGTACAAATTCTAGCATGCGAATAGATGTGCTGAGGTCGAGCATGATAGAAAGTCACTTGATTACCAGTCAATGATGAAAACCGTTAACAAGCACGAGAGAAACCACCAATAATGCCAATGGTTCTCAAGGTACCAACTAGCACAATCCACGAAGTGTGAAAAAGGAGCTGAAGTCGAACACTCGTGTAATCACCCAATCTACGACCAATGATGAAAGTCGACCGTCAGGTGCGAAGAACTTGTCATTGAGGCATGCAAGCTCTAAGGTACCAAAGGGGATCTCTAGATCAATCTCCTGGATAATATGCTGATCTCGACAGGAGACGACCTGCGGTAGGAGGGCCATAATGTTTCCCCCATCAATGACACGAGATAAGGAACAAGCTGTAGATGGTGAAACAAGGCATCAGAGGAGAAGGCGAGAATGTAAACTGCAGAAGGATTATACTCTTGAACATGTCGGCGACACGACTCCGGAGGGTGGCAGCATTGGGGTGCCAAGGGATTAGATGCATGATGGAAATGGCGTGAATCAGATGAAATGAGGCTCAATGACAACCCAAACCCACGGAAGGCCAAATGACGATGTATGGATGTCCCAAATCGACAAGAAGCAAAAGTGTTGATGCTCAAGAGTGACTAGCTGCCATAGACAATCAATGATAAAACTGCTATTGAATCCAACCTAGTAATAGTTTAACAAGCCCTAGGAACAAGAAGCTCGAGTCTCGTCATGGTGACGAGTCCAAAGTCCTCAAGGTTTAACGAGTCTGACATAGGTAAAACTCGGAATCATTTTCATGTTTAGAGAGTTTGAAAAAGAGACGGAAAAGAAAACTCCAGGGGGTTGATTTTTCGTATATTTGTGTCTCTCGAGCCCGAAAAAGTATAAAACGATACTCGAAAGAATCGCCTGACCATTACGACCGAGGAGTACTTTTCGTGATTAGTGACTTTGACTCGAAAAGGTAGAAAAGCGATCGAAACCACGCCATTTTGTAACCAATAACAAGCTCGAAACAACAAAGGCCCGACAATCTTTTCGTTTTTACACGGTTGGAAAAGAGATTAAAGGTGACCGCTTCTTATTTCATTTAACGAGTTAAAAGGGAAAACTTGGAAATATTTTCGTCTTTACACGGTCGGAAAAGAGCTTAAAGCAAACCTCCATTTTTATTCTCTTTAACGAGTCAAAAAGGGAAAAAAATACTCGGCAATCTTTTCATCTTTTACGAGTCAGAAAAGGGCTTAAAGGTGACTCGTCCTAGAGGAATGAGTGGTATAAAGGGTAGCAACTGGTTCCGGCAATGGTGGAACTGCTCAAAACATGTAATGGTCAAGAGGCTGGCTAATAAAACCACTCATCACTGCGGTTCCTCAGGAAAGGATAAACAATCAAGTGAAAGCATATGATTAGCCAAAGAGATGATGGCAATGGAATGAAACAACCAAGGCTCATCTAGCAGAATTTAGCGGATAAAAATGACAATCACGAGGTGTAAATCAGGTATGGGTTCATTTTTACACAAGCTTGAACCATGGAGAACTCTGCTTGGATTCAGTTTCATGTTTACACAAGCTTGAAACGAAAAACTATGCTTGTTATAAGTTCGCATGCCCCCAGCATAATGATGCAAATCGAGGTACATGCCACCCAAGCTTCATTGCATTCAACGAGGTGGATGGAATGAAGGTTCACTTTCGAGATCTTGGAAAGACTCGAATCAGATTTTACGAGATCTTAATCAAATACTCGATTTGGAAAGGGAGTTGTTTCATTTTTTAATGAGGTTGACACAGTGAAAAAGAGCTATCCTCATAACCCTTGTTTCATTTTTTAACGAGGTTGACATAAGATCAAGAACTTTCCTCAAGACTCCTTGTTTCATTTGTGAACGAGCTTGACACAAGATTAGGAACTATGGTCGATCATTTGTTCATGGGCCAGATGAGAACATGGCTCCCAAGAGGTCTTCGTGAGATGGAAGAAATGCACTCTGGGAGGAATACATGTCATGATGCACCAATGGCAGATTGGGTTCCAATGCCCCCAATACATGATGTACGAGACCATTTGCATGATCATCAGCAGAGGCGGAGACAGAACGGGTAGCCACATAATTGACCAGTCGCAAGGAAGGCACTGCTTGTGAGCAAGAACCGAGAGGGGATGATAGTGGCGTAGGAGGCACCGAGGGACTAAAGAATGATAATTGATCTACGGTCACCATTCTTCTGTCGTGTGGAAAAAAAACCACATGGAAAAGTGAAGAGACGAGGGCCCCCATGGCATAAACATAGTCACGGCCAAGGAGAAGACTGAAATCTAAAGCCCCATGGACAACCATGATGTCTATATCGACGGTTTGCCTCCCAAAGTAACAGGAAGATTGGGGAGGATCCCTAAAGGTTGACTGGTTCCTACGACAAACGCCAATAGATTCTGTGTGACTGGCACAAGCTATGGGGAGCCCAAAGCTTGCCAAGGAGTGGAAGGCATAAGACTGACAGACGCACCCTCATCCAAGATAGTGCCAGGTACTACTTTATCATAGGCATGTACTGTAATTTGGAAAGGCACATAGGATGGAAGGCGGAATGTAGTCAAATGACTCCAGTCGAAGGAAACAACTGAACTACTTGGTGGGGGAATTGTATGATTGCCCCCGTGCTCTACAGGAACCGAAGAATGACTCTTGTGATTAGTGGGGATAGGAGGGTTGTTTTCAGACTCTGGAGAATTTGATGAGATGAGAAGAACATGAGCATGATTCTCTTTCGAAATAGAGTGATCAACAGGTGGTGAACCCAAGTCGACACTCTCTTCGACCAATGGTTGGTCTGGAACAGACTTAGCACAGCCAGGCTCGGAAAGAGGAGGATGGAAAAGAGAAGAATGTAAGTCAATCTCTTTGTCGATGGGGAGAGGGTCTGAAGAGAGCCTCTGATAACCAAGGAGAATTTGGGGGGAAGAAGCTATAAGACTTTCCAAAACGGCGGAAGCTTTATCCATGAGTGGACAAAGGTGAAGGGGATGATTGCCTTCACATAGCCTACAGGTGAATCGAATCTTCCCTTTCTTCTTACCACTACCAGTTGATAGGGGAGCATCGTCATGAGCTTCAGAGGATGATGAGGGATGAGCCAGATCATGAGACCATACATCTAAGATCCTAGGAATGCCAGGACAATCACGAAGAAGATGGTCACCCTTGCACAATTTACAAGGAAAATTAACCTTCCGCGGAGGAGCAGAAGGTGTTTAGACCTGAGTTGTACTCAGAGCAATAGCTGCATAGGTGGCCTCGCGTTTATCGGACATCTTCTTCGTCTTCATCTTCTTCTTATTCTTCTTAGTCTCCTGGTTAATAGATGTGAAACTTTCACCAGGCGAAGGGGGAGAGGAGGAGGAAGAAATAGGGGAAGAAGGTGTAGGCTCAACCTTGGAATCAACATGTCATGGTTTGAACGAAGGAGACAGTGGAACAGGAGTAATGACACTCGGGACCGCCAAAGTTGAAAACAACCAAATGGGTAAACCGATGGTTAACTCAGGCAAGGACAGTGTTGGCATATACGGAGCACTGGCATTTCCAAAAGGAGGAAATGGACCAGGATGTCCATTTGGGGGAAAACCATGGCCGGTAGACTCGAGGAATGCTACCATCGAGAATGAGCCTGAAAAACACTCTTCTCACAATGAAGAACTCGAACTGTTACCAAGAATATTTCGTGGGAGTAAATTTTATGACACAGGAACAAAACTTGACCTTTTCATGTTTCAAGAGTCGAGAAAAGGACGAAAAGGTGACTCTATCTCTTTCGAGGTTTAATGAGCTTGAAAGGACAAGTTCTCAGATGGACCTTTTCTTTTAGGGAGTCCGAAAAGGAATGAAAGTGACTACTCTAGAGAACTAGGCAAAAGGTTTACCAGACAACCCGTAAAACTGCATATACACCTTGGCAGTCATATGAAAACCAAGGACTTTCCGTACGGCAGTCAATCTTCCCAAATGCTCTGTTCGATGCATTACGGTTTGCAAGGCGGCAGACATGGCTTCCTAAGAACAAATGATGGTAACCTAGTGGGGTCTCCCAACATATACTCGATGGTACATGGGAGCACAATTTCGTACTAGACCACTATTGAGTCACAGAAGGAGGAATCACCCAACATTGAGTGAAAACACAATTGACTAGGTTTAACGACACTGGAGCACGTCTCTAGCCTAGACCTCTAAATAGTTTGTGTTATGTTCCAATGCGTTGTTAGATTCATTCAGTTCATTTTAGAGTTGATCTTGAATTATGTTTTAGTTTTCAGGCCTTACCGTATGTATACAACAAATCCTAGGATGTAGCTAGAATGAGCAAAACATCTTTCATTTCGATGAAGACCTACTTACAGAAGGGTAGAGAGATCATTCCCAAACCAAGAAAACCAAGACAACAAAGGCAGTCACTCAATGCATACAGACATCAATTCCTAAAGTGCACAGATACTACTAATGAGAGATCTTATCATTCGCTTTCCAATATGCAAACTTGAAATGCAAATTCACTTTCACTTTCGTATACTAAATGGATGCAATCCTTTTGATTTTGATGTCTTTAAAGAGACAAACAAGCAAGTGTGAACTGATCGATCCAAACAATTGTGATCTATGCTTGGTAGTGTAGAAATCGAATCAACATAAAAAATTGGTTCAATAATCAACACTAAAAATGAACCACCAACAAGCAGTGAAAAATCCTCAAGCAAATCAATAAGACGGTTGTGGATGAACCTTGAACATACAAGTAACCCAAGCAAGGTTTCTCGACAAAAATTCTAAAGGGGTAGGTCACATGGTCTAAAAAACATAAGATTCACTGAAATGAAATCAAAGAGACAATACCCTAACCAAAAGCATTTAAAACAAACTAATGAGAGACAAGAAAAAATAGGGGATAAACAAGATTGATGAATTCAGGAGGTAAAAAGTTGTAAAAACAACTTTACAGGAATCATCGCAAGTGTTACACTGATAACTAGAGATGTCATCGCTAAAGTAGATACCATCGCTAGTGATGGACATACAACTAGAGATGTCAGCACAAGTTTTACATTGACAACTAGAGATGGTCGCGAAAGTACACCTATTTTCCGCGATGGTGCGATTTTAGGAGTCGTCGCGGGAATTAAACTAGCGACCCAAGATCATCGCGGGTGCAAAGCTATAAAGTGGCGATGATGTTGCGACTGTTAGGATTTTTTTCCGTGATGATGTTCAAAAACAATGACAAATGAACAAAATCCCCAAATCAAATACAGTCAATCCTTCAATCAAATAGGGGTATTTCCTAGATCAACCTAGGAAACTGAAAAGACTGATAACTAATCCCCAAACTTCAAAAGAGACCAAATCAAAAATCAAAACAAGAGCAAACAAGGGAAGAACATAAGCCAAACTCCCCAATGGAGTCGCCAATTTGTGATGCAGGAAAGTGTTCCCTTTGCAGACAGAGGCAACCCCTCTAGCCCTAGAGTGGGTCTAGTCACAAACAAGGACAGATCAACAATAGCTTTCCTTAAACAGTCATAGTTGGAGGCCTACCTCAACCGGTGGTCGATGGAGTTCCGTTGCACTGCTCCAGCTTCCGCTTCCTTCTCCTAACGAGTGATCAACCTGAAACAATGCAAAGGAAATACAACAAAGCACGTAACTGGAAAACAACAATGATATATTTACTCACAAAGTCAAGAAGTCATGAGCTATCAAGTAAATTACATACAAGACATAGGAAAACATCATTGATTGTATTAATAATGAAATAAGAGTAAGCTTACAACCAAAGTCTTGACGTCACAAGCCTTCTCAGAGGGATCCAGCCAACATGTTCTTCAAACATTCACTCTTTGAAGATGGATCTCCCAACATACAAGATCTCTCTCACTCATAAATTTTACACAAAATTAAGGGCACTTCACAACCTTCCACAAGCTATCAACAATCCCACACTTGTCACACTCACACCAGCTATCTAGCAAACTCACAAACACTAACAACACTGCTCAACTAGCCAACTATCAGAGAAACTAGCAATGCATAGCAATGGTGAGAGTTTAAATAGGAGAAGGAGTCTCCATGAAAGATGGAAGAGTGAGCTTATCTCAAAGGAAGGTAGCACAATTGATGGAACTGCCATGCTAGAGAAAGGAGGGCGATACAAACTATGCCAACAACCAGGTTTGGAGTCATCTGGAAGGCCGACTGTTGGAACAAATTCGCCCAATCTGGATCATCGTGGGGGCATAACTAATCCTTAGCGGCAACATCACTAGTGAGTAACGTAGTTAGTCATATCATCGCTAAATATTATAAGTAACCTCGCGCTGGGACACGAAATCAGACCATTACAGGAATCAGATGTACTTCCGCACTGGCAGCATAGCTGGAATGTTCATGAGCGCCCTTTAGCGCGTATATTTAGTCCATAGTCGTGATGAGGCAGATAACTTAGGAAAAGTGGGTCATTTGGCAGCACAAGAGAGCATTTGAGCATGTTTGACTTGGACACATGACACAGTAGAAGGACTGGAGTGAAGACAGTGACAAATTACTGTGTAACAGATGCCCCCTAAAGTATGAAGCTCGAGAGAGTGGGAGGGGTGAAATTCTTTACGAAACTAACTGAGCTGGAACACCATCTGGAAGAACCTGCACGCAAGTACAACTGATATCTCTGATGATGAAATACATGTAGTCTAGGCATGGGCGCAACCATCCAAAAGACATACGAAATAGGTCTGTGGTATGGACACAGCCATCCAGCTAATGAGACCATGATAATGATAAAGGTATGGTCGCAACCATCCATGAAGACTCAGGTATGGTCGCAGCCATCCATCAATGATTCATGTAATGACAAACCAATCCACGTAACCTGAACATAGGTAATCTGAGTTCGGGGTCTTGAACTGAACCGACCGTAGTACAAATTCTAGCATGCGAATAGATGTGCTGAGGTCGAGCATGATAGAAAGTCACTTGATTACCAGTCAATGATGAAAACCGTTAACAAGCACGAGAAAAACCACCAATAATGCAAATGGTTCTCAAGATACCGGCTAGCACAATCCACGAAGTGTAAAAAAGGAGTTGAAGTTGAACACTCGTGGAATCACCCAATCGACGACCAATGATGAAAGTCGACCGTCAGGTGCGAAGAACTTTCCATTGAGGCATGCAAGCTCTAAGGTACCAAAGGGGATCTCTAGATCAATCTCTTGGATAATACGCTGATGTTGACAGGAGAAGACCCGTCATAGGAGGGCCATAATGTTTCCCCCATCAATGACACGAGATAAGGAAAAAGTGGTAGATGGTGAAATAGAGCATCAAGGAGAAGGCGAGGATGTAAACCGCAGAAGGATTATACTCTTGAACACGTCGGCGACATGACTCCGGAGGGTGGCGGAATTGAGGTTCCAAGGGATCAGAGGCTTGATGGAAATGACGTGAATCAGATGGAATGAGGCTCAATGACAACCCAAACCCGCGGAAGGTCAAATGACGATGTATGGATGTCCCAACCTGACAAGAAGCAAAAGTGTCGATGCTCAAGAGTGACTAGCTGCCATAGACAATCAATGATAAACCTGCTATTGAATCCAACCTAGTAATAGTTTAACGAGCCCTAGGAAGGAGAAGCTCGAGCCTTGTCATGGTGACGAGTCCAATGTCTTCAGGGTTTAACGAGTCCGACATAGGTAAAACTTGGAATCTTTTTCATGTTTAGAGAGTTTGAAAAGACACAGAAAAGAAAACTCCAGGGGGGTGCTTTTTTGTATATTTGTGTCTCTCGAGCCCGAAAAAGTATAAAACGATACTCGAAAGAACCGCCCGACCATTATGACCGAGGAGTAATTTTCATGATTAGTGACTTCGACCTGAAAAAGTAGAAAAGAGATCGAAACCACGTCATTTCGTAACCAATAACAATCTCGAAACGACAAAGGCCCGACAATCTTTTTGTGTTTACACGGTTGGAAAAGAGCTCAAAGGCGATCGCCTCTTATTTCCTTTAATGAGTTAAAAGGGAAAACTTGGCAATCTTTTCGTCTTTACACAGTCGGAAAAGAGCTGAAAGCAGACCTCCATTTTTATTCTCTTTAACGAGTCAAAAACGAAAAAAATACTCGGCAATCTTTTCATCTTTTACGTGTCAGAAAAGGGCTTAAAGGTGACTCGTCCTAGAGGAACGAGTGGTATAAAGGGTAGCAACTAGTTCCGACAATGGTGGAACTGCTCAAAACATGTAATGGTCAAGAGGCTGGCTAATAAAACCACTCATCGCTGCGGTTCCTCAGGAAAGGATAAACAGTTAAGTGAAAGCATATGATTAGCCAAAGAGATGGTGGCAATGGAATGAAACAACCAAGGCTCATCTAACAGAATTTAGTGGATAAAAATGACAATCACGAGGTGTAAATCAGGCATGGGTTCATTTTTACACAAGCTTGAACCATGGAGAACTCTGCTTGGATTCGGTTTCATGTTTACACAAGCTTGAAACAAAAAACTATGCTTGTTATAAGTTCGCATGTCCCGAGCATAATGACGCAAATCGAGGTACATGCCCACCAAGCTTCATTGCATTCAACGAGGTGGATAGAATGAAGGTTCAATTTCGAGATCTTAGAAAGACTCGACTTGGATTTTACAAGATCTTAATCAAAGACTCGATTTGGAAAGGGAGTTGTTTCATTTTTTAATGAGGTTGACACAGTGAAAAAGAACTATCCTCATAACCCTTGTTTCATTTTTTAACGAGGTTGACATAAGATCAAGAACTTTCCTCAAGACTCCTAGTTTCATTTGTGAACAAGCTTGACACAAGATTAGGAACTATGCTCGATCATTTGTTCATGGGCCAGATGAGAACATGGCTCCCAAGAGGTCTTCGCGGGATGGAAGAAACGCACTCTGGGAGGAATACATGTCATGATGCACCAATGACAGATCGGGTACCAATTCCCCCAATACATGATGTACGAGACCATCTACATGATCATCAGCAGAGGCGGAGACAGAATGGGTAGCCACATAATTGACCTATGGCAAGGAAGGCACTGCTTATGAGCAAGGACCGAGAGGGGATTACAACGACGCAGGAGGCACTGAGGGACTAAAGAATGATAATTGATCTACGGTCACCATTCTTTCATCGTGTGGAAAACGAACCACACGGAAAAGTGAAGAGACGAGGGCCCCCATGGCATAAACATAGTCATGGCCAAGGAGAAGACTGAAATCTAAAGCCCCTTGGACAACCATGATGTCTATATAGACGGTTTTGCCTCCCAAAGTAATAGGAAGCTTGGGGAGGATCCCTAAAGGTTCACTGGTTCCTCCATCAACTGCCAATCGATTCTGTGTGACTGGCACAAGCTGTGGGGAGCCCAAAACTTGCCAAGGAGTGGAAGGCATAAGACTGACAAATGCACCCTCATCCAAGATAGTGCCAAGTATTGCTTTATCATAGGCATGTACTGTAATTTGGAAGGGCACATAGGATGGAAGGCGGAATGCAGTCAAATGATTCCAGTCGAAGGAAACGACCAAACTACTTGGTGGGGGAATTGTATGATTGCCCCTGTGCTCTACAGGAACCGAAGAAGGACTCTCGTGATTAGCAGGGATAGGAGGGTCGTTTTCAGACTCTGGAGAATTTGATGAGATGAGAAGAACACGAGCATGATGCTCTTCTGAAACAGAGTGATCAATAGGTGGTGAACCCAAGTCGACACTCTCTCCAATCAATGGTTGGTCTGGAACAGGCTTAGCACAGCCAGGCTTGGAAAGAGGAGGATGGACAAGAGAAGAATGTAAGTCAATCTCTTTGTCGATGGGGAGAGGGTCTGAAGAGAGCCTCTGATAACCAATGAGAAATTGGGAGGAAGAAGCTGTAAGACTTTCCAAAATGGCGGAAGCTTTATCGATGAGTGGACAAAGGTGAAGGGGATGATTGCCTTCACATAGCCTACATGGGAATCGAATCTTCCCTTTCTTCTTACCACTGCCAGTTGATAGGGTAGCATCATCATGAGCTTCAGAGGACGATGAGGGATGAGCCGGATCATGAGACAATACATATAAGATCCTAGGAATGCCAGAACAATCACGAAGAAAATGGTCACCCTTGCACAATTTATAAGGAAACTTAACCTTTCGTGGAGGAGCAGAAGGTGTTTCGACCTGAGATGTACTCGGAGAAATAGCTGCATAGGTGGCCTCGCGTTTATTGGACAGCTTCTTCGTCTTCATGTTCTTCTTAGTCTTCTTAGTCTCCTGGTTACTAGATGTGAAACTTTCACCAGGTGAAGGAAGATAGGAGGAGGAAGAAATAGGGGAAGAAGGTGTAGGCTCAACCTTGGAATCAACATGTTGTGGTTCGGACGAAGGAGACAGTGGAACAGGAGTCATGACACTCGGGACCACCGAGGTTGAAAACAACCAAACGGGTAAACCGATGGTTAACCTAGGCAAGCACAATGTTGCCATATACGGAGCACCGACATTTCCAAAAGGAGGAAATGGACCAGGATGTCCATCTGGGGGAAAACCATGGCCGGTATACTCGAGGAATGCTGCCATCGAGAACAAGCCTGAAAAACAATGAAGAACTCGAACTGTTACCAAGAATATTTCGTGGGCAGTAAATTTTATGACGCAGGAACAAAACTTGACCTTTTCATGTTTCAAGAGTCGAGAAAAGGACGAAAAGGCGACTCTATGTCTTTTGAGGTTTAATGAGCTTGAAAGGACAAGTGCTCAGATGGACCTTTTCTTTTAGGGAGTCCGAAAAGGAAGGAAAGTGACTAATCTGGAGAACTAGGCAAAAGGTTTACCAGGCAACCCGTAAAACTGCATATACACCTTGGCAGTCATATGAAAACCAAGTACTTTCCATACGGCAGTCAATCTTCCCAAATGCTATGTTCGGTGCATTACGGTTTGCAAGGTGGCAGACATGGCTTCCTAAGAACAAATGATAATAACCTAGTGGGGTCTCCCAACATATACTCGATGGTACATGGGAGCACAATTCCGTACTAGACCACTATTGAGTCACAGAAGGAGGAATCACCCAACCTTGAGTGAAAACACAATTGACTAGGTTTAACGACACTGGAGCACGTCTCTAGACTAGACCTCTAAATAGTTTGTGTTATGTTCCAATGCATTGTTAGATTCATTCAGTTCATTTTAGAGTTGATCTTGAATTATTTAAGTTTTCAGGCCTTACTGTATGTATACAACAAATCCTAGGATGCAGCTAGAATGAGCAAAACATCTTTCATTTCGATGAAGACCTACTTACAGAAGGGTAGAGAGATCATTACCAAACCAAGAAAACCAAGACAACAAAGGCAGTCACTCAATGCATACAAACATCAATTCCTAAAGTGCACAGATACTACTAATGAGAGATCTTATCATTCGCTTTCCAATATGCAAACTTGAAATGAAAATTCACTTTGACTTTCATATACTAAATGGATGCAATCCTTTTGATTTTGATGTCTTTAAAGAGACAAACAAGCAAGTGTGAACTGATCGATCCAAACAATTGTGATCTATCCTTGGTAGTGAAGAAATCGAATCAACATAAAAAATTGGTTCAATAATAAACACTAAAAATCAACCAGCAACAAGCAGTGAAAAATCCTCAAGCAAATCAATAAGACGGTTGTGGATGAACCTTGAATAGACAAGTAACCCAAGCAAGCGGTTTCTCGAAGAAACTTCTAAAGGGCTAGGTCACATGGTCTAAAAAACACAAGATTCACTCAAATGATGTCAAAGAGACAGTACCCTAACCAAAATCATTTAAAACAAGCTAATGAGAGACAAGAAAAAATAGGGGATAAACAAGATTGATGAATTCAGGAGGTAAAAAGCTGTAAAAACAACTTTACAGGAATTATCGCAAGTGTTACACTGATAACTAGAGATGTCATCGCTAAAGTAGATACCATCGCTAGTGATGGACAAACAACTAGAGATGTCAGCGCAATTTTTACATTGACAACTAGAGATGGTCGCGAAAGTACACCTATTTTCTGCGATGGTGTGATTTTAGGAGTCGTCATGGATATTAAACTAGCAACCCATGATCATCACGGGTGCAAAGCTATAAAGTGGCGATGACGTTGCGACTGTTAGGCTTTTTTACACGATGATGTTCAAAAACAATGACAAATGAACAAAACTCCCAAATCAAATATAGTCAATCCTTCAATCAAAAAGGGGTATTTCCCAGATCAACCCAGGAAACTCAAAAGACTGATAACTAATCCCCAAACTTCAAAAGGGACCAAATCAAAAATCAAAACAAGTGCAAACAAGGGAAGAACATAGGCCAAAATCCCCAGCAGAGTCGCCAATTTGTGATGCATGAAAGTGTTCCCTTTGCGGACAGAGGCAACCCCTCTAGCCCTAGAGTGGGTCTAGTCACAAACAAGGACAGATCAATAATAGCTTTCCTTAAACAGTCATAGTTGGAGGCCTACCTCAACCGATGGTCGATGGAGTTCCATTGCGCTGCTCCAGCTTCCGCTTCCTTCTCCTAACGAGTGATCAACCTGAAACAATGCAAAGGAAATACAACAAAGCACGTAACCGGAAAACAACAATGATCTATTTACTCACAAAGTCAAGAAGTCATGAGCTATCAAGTAAATTACATACAAGACATAGGAAAACATCATTGATTGTATTAATAATGAAATAAGAGTAAGCTTACAACCAAAGTCTTGACGTCACAAGCCTTCTCAAAGGGATCCAGCCAGCATGTTATTCAAGCATTCACTCTTTGAAGATGGATCTCCCAACATACAAGATCTCTCTCACTCATAAATTTTACAAAAAATTAAGGGCACTTCACAACCTTCCACAAGCTATCAAAAATCCGACACTTGTCACACTCACACCAGCTATCTAGCAAACTCACAAACACTAACAGCAATGCTCAACTAGCCAACTATCAGAAAAACTAGCAATTCATAGCAATGGTGAGAGTTTAAATAGGAGAAGGAGTCTCCATGAAACATGGAAGAGTGAGCTTATCTTAAAGGAAGGTAGAACAATTGATGGAACTGCCATGCCAGAGAAAGGAGGGCGATACAAACTATGCCAACAACCAAGTCTGGAGTCATCTGGAAGGCCGGCTGTTGGAACAAACTCACCCAATCTGGATCATCACGAGGGCATAATTGATCCTCTGCGCTGACATCACTAGTGAGTAACGTAGCTAGTCAGATCATCGCTAAAGATTATAAGTAACCTCGCACTGGGACATGAAATCGGACCATCGCGCGAATCAGATGTACTTCCGCGCTGGCAGCGCAACTGGACTGTTCATGAGCACCCTTCAACGTGTATATTTAGTCCATAGTCGTGATGAGGCAGATAACTTAGGAAAAGTGGGTCATTTGGCAGCACAAGAGAGCATTTGAGCATGTTTGACTTGGACACATGACACAGTAGAAGGACTAGAGTGAAGACAGTGACAAATTACTGTGTAACAAGGGGGAAAAACCATCTCCATTGAAGTAGAATTTATTGATGGACCTCTTGATTATAATATTCTACTGAGACATACATGGGTTTATGCTATGGCTACCGTTATTTTTACTTACTTCCGAATGATCACCTTTCCTCATAAAGGCAATATCGTCGCCATAGATCAACTCACATTTTTCGCCTTTGATTCCAATGTTACTGGAAGTGTCCCTCTTGTAGGGGAAGCCCTACATTCCTATCAACATGTCAGAGTTGTATTGTTGAAGGATTAATTACTTATGGGAACCTTTTCTATTCCTTCTCCTCCCCTTCCTAGGTCCTCCCCTTTAGTTGCCTATATCAATATGATATCATCCTCTATAATCTTGGCTGATCCATGTATTGTACCTAATGAAACTGACATCAAAATTTTTGGCGACCGAATTCTACTTAACCCTGTTGAGTAAGATTATGAAGTCATCTATTCGTCTTGTGCGGCCCACTTTTTCTTCAATCAATTGGGTAGATCTATCACTAGATTATGGCACGCCCTCTGATCCTTTCTCGCCCATATTCTCTCCCGATGAAAGGATCATGGAGATCATGATGTTAGATGACGTGTCGTGGGATGAACATCATCATCATTCCTCTTTACCAGATACCTTTGAGGATAATATCAATGATGTATACTTACCTAATTTTGTTGAGCCTTGCATGCATCCTATTATCATTGTTGGTCCCTTTGCAAAATGGGGCGTCGACTTTATGATATGTAACCCTCAATCGGCCAGGGGGCATGAATATATCATTATCATTGTTGACTACTTTACTAAATGGATCGAGGCGATGCCTACATTTAACAACATTGGCGAAATGATTTCATACTTTTTCTTAAATCGTGTTATTGTTAGGTTTGGTGTTACACAAGCGATAGTTATGGATCATAGGAAGAATTTTCAGAACCATATGATGACCGAATTAGCTACCAAATTGGGAATTTCACATAAAAATTCCACTACCTATTATCGTCAGGCTAACGGGAAAGTTGAGGCTATCAACAAGGTTCTTAAGACTATGCTTCAGTGTGTGATAGGGGTCCATAAATCAGATTGATACTTGCTTCTCTTTTCTACCTTGTGGGCATACCGAACCTCAGTTAGGACTGCTACCGGATTGACACCCTTCTAGTTGGTTTATGGTCTAGAAGCAATCCTCCCCATTGAATGAGAAATTCCATCGCTGAAACTAGCTATCAAACTTCTTCATGCTACTTTCGTAGATGAAGAGCATCTTTTAAATCTAACTCATTTGGATGAAATGTGATGTGATTCTTCTTTAGCTAATGAAGCTCATAAAAGACGCATCAAAGCACAATATGACAAAAGTGTCAAGCCTAGAGTATTCTTGGAAGGAGATTTGGTTGTCTTATATGACCAGGAGGCCAATAAGTTAGGTCTAGGAAATTTCTAGCCTATGTGGCTGGACCCATACATTTTCAAGCATGTCCTTGCAAAAGGGCCCTATGAGTTAGTAGACCTTGATGGAGTTCCACTGACGTAGCCTAGAAATGGGTTTGACCTTTAAAAATATAATATGCTTGATCACATGCGTAGTAAACTGTGTACGTACTATTTATAGGTGTGTTGAGTGTGTTTTCAGTGTGCTTTTCAAAGTTTCCCATGATTTTTGTTGATTCTTTTTAATTTTGGATTGCAGATGTCAACCTCTCTCGAACCGTATATTGGTTATGTCGATGGTGCAAGTTGTGGTACTTGGAACCTATCCTCTGTAGCGTGGGATATCTTTGCTCAAAATGGCGAGCTAGTGAGCATGCAAGGGATTTGCATGGTTTCTCTACCAATAACATCGTTGAGTATAGCGCGGTGGTTGAGCTACTATCTGATGATATTTCACATGGTATCCTTTGTATAGTCATCAAGCTCGACTCACAAATCGTAGTACTACAACTCGCTAATATCTATTCAGTGATAAATCCTTCCATCCTTTGCATGGTTTTGAGAGTGTGTCTTCTGGAAAGACATTTTGATTTCATACGATATGAACATATTTCTAGGAATTTGAACACATTAGCAGATGCCCTAGCCAATTTTGTTTTATATAGGCATTTGCAACTAATGTAGATAACTTTCAATTCAAATCACATCATTGAAAGAAAAATTATGAACTAGGATCTATACATCTATATCTATATCTATATCTATATCTATATCTATATCCATGCGTAAGGATAATCATCAATAATGATGAACTTTTTGCGAAACCATCTAAAGAAGTCTAGTGAAAATTTGATCATTGATGGACTAGTATGTCGGCTCATGTGGTCTATCCACCTCCTCATATGTGGGATCCTCGGATCAATGGGATCGAGTACAATTTGTTGAGGCTCCAGTAATGGTACTCACTCTAGAGCAAAAGAGACTAAGACCGCACCATAGCCGAAGTTATTCAACTTCCTCTCCTTTGCTTTAGTAAATTGTTCCTTGAAATTGACCAAGACACCCTCGCTCCAGTTGAATATTGTCGGCTCTAGAGACTTTATCCCATAATACATGTATGGTTTTCTCGCTACATGTAGTGTTGAGTTGCCTGCCAATCTTGCAATAATGAAAAAGATTGTTCTCAAAGGTAATTGGGTCACATCCTTTATGTTGATCTTTCCATCCCTAGTAGGAAGAGCTCGAGGTCTGCAATAGGTAGCGTCATAGTATTTAACCATCTCACTGCCGCTTCTTCCACCTAGAAGAGAAATGGGGGCACTTTTGTTTTGGAGAATTTAGCATCTACGAATAAATACTAATTCCCTAGATAAGTAGCTATATCTAGAACAACAGTTTAAAGTGTTTTATACTTTCCTATAAGCAATAGATAAGATGAGAAGATAGAGGGCCTACCTGTAGTTCCACTTTCCTCTCGTCTCACTTGTATCGATTCCATCACTCCTTCCTGTACTTAATCCACTTGAGAAGTACCTTGTAAACACAACAGAAGATAAAAATTGATCAAAGCATACGATCTATTGAATATAAGTGAAAGGAATCATATACAATTCATACACATAAGCATTATGAAACAATACAAACACATGGGAAAAGGTTCAAACACTTTATTAGATAGAAGAAGGAATTACAAGCATTGGTGTCTGATTCAAAGCCACTCCTCCAGCTTGGATCCCATCCACATCACATCAAAAGCATGACAAACTTGTAGCATCATAATACTTGCTTCAAAGCCAAATCTCATAGCAACATTATCTCCATACAATTCAACATAATCCAACACCTGATCACTTAGATGAGTGGTCAATTTATAGGAAGATAAAGGAGGTTTTGTCATTAATGGTGGCATTGAATGGCCTTCCATACTTAGAATTAGTTCCACGGAGGAAGGGATGAGAGGATAGGATGCACCTTAACTCATTCCTCATCCATTTTTGAGCTCATAGGAGTTGATAAGTGAGGGAAACTGCTAGATGACTCCAAAAGATAAGAATATTCCCCAAACCCTATTTGAATTTCGCTCATTCTCGCCCAGCATAGGTGAAAGGAAGCCTAAGTGCTTTGCAGAGCACCCTGGCAGTGGACTTAATTGCTCTGCAATGCACCTTCATAAGGTTTTACCTGTGCTGGTCCCTCTAGAGGCTATTTTTGGATGTCTTCAAGTCATAAAACTGTTTGGGAAGGAGGCATTAAAAGGGGCGACTTGTTTAGGGCATGAAGGAAATGAAATTAGGGTTTGATGAGCCCTAAAATACTAATCTGGATGTTGGGATTTGATGTGACCAAATGGATCTGTAACAACTACCCCCTAAAGCATGAAGTCAAAAAAATTCCAATGTCGAATGAAATGCTTTATGATGTGATGAGGAAGTATCAAAGTGGAAGGAAACCTGCATCAATTACAATACATATATCATGATATTTGATTTTTCATGAGTTCCTGAGGGAAGGCATACCCATGCTCAACTTATAAACTTTCATTACATGTACATAAATAGTCGTCTACATATATAGATCCATGATCGGAATGACTATCAATGTAAAGTCATTGTACATATGATTTAGTACTCCTGAAATCGCAGCCCGGATGGATGAAAGTAGATCTGGGGTATTCAATATTGTTCAACCGTTCGCTCAAGGATGAGTCTAACCATGTGAATATGTGATCTGAAGTCAAACATGGGAAGACACCATCTGATTACCAGCCAATGATGTGAGCTGTTAACAAATGCGAGAGAAATCACTGATAATGATAATGATCCTCAAGGTACTGTAGTACATTTTGCATGGTGTGAATAGATGATTTGATGTCGAACACCATACAAAGTCTTTCAGTCGAAGGCCATTGATGTATGCCTATCGCCGGAAGTAAGAAACCTGCCATTGATGTATGCAAGCCTCAAGGTACTAAATGGGTGTTTCTAAGTCAACTTCTTGGATAATGTGCTGATGTCGACAAGAAGCGACTCGTCGCAGGAGGGCCTTGATGTATCCCACATCAACGACATGAAATGAGTGTAGTGATTTTAGAGATGGAATTTGATTGACGACACAAGGTTTAGGAATGGCGGTCATGAAAATGAAGGTTTATGGTATTGCAAAAGATGAATTTTGACTGAATGACTTCTCTTGAACATGTTGGCGACACTAAAGTGAATTGGTAGCATTGACCCAAAACAAAGTGATGGATGGTATGATAGACCAATGGTGTGATAACCATCAAGCTAATAACCCAACCCAAATAGTCATGGTGATGGAGTGAAAGTGTCATGTTCAAGAGCAACCTACTACCATAAAGTGGTTTTCCCCTTTTCCCATTTTCCCCAGACATTGCTGACCAATACCTCTTTATTTTTATCAAGTTTAAGGAGGATAACATATTTTTCTTGTATAATTTCACCCTTCGGGTGAATCCATCACTACTTGATGTTTTAATGAGTCTAGCGAAGGTAAAACTTGGTCTTGTATAGATGGACAAGTTTGTTTCTATTTGATGTTTTTAACGATAAAGATAACTCGGTCCTTTTCATGTTTAGAGAGTTTGAAAAGGGACAAAAAGAAAACTCCACAAGTTATTTTTCGTAAATTAATCTCTCGAGCCCGAAAAAGTGTAAAATAATACAAGAGAGATATCATTTCCAATCCGTTAATGAGCTAGAAAGGACAAGCGCCCGACAATCTTGTCATATTTAGAGAGTCTGAAAAGAGATTAAAGAGGACTCTAGGGGGGTTCCTTTTTCGTTTTTAACAGAGCTCAAAAAAGAGATAAAAGTGTGCTCTATGGTCAAAGGTACAACTTACAATCGAGCACGTTGAATTCTGTAAATCAGTTGCAAAAGCTGCTCAAGGCATCACCAAATGGATTAAAAATATCTGTTTCGTAGGCAGAAATAGGTAAGTACCAATGTTTAATCGATTAATGAACATGAAATAAACATAAAACAAGTTTTTACCATGACATTTTTACCATTTGGAACTTACCATTCAGTTTTGTGCTTTGAGCTTAGTTTTTACCTCAACTTTCACCAGCTGATTATGAGAGATTTTACAGATCATTTCTCGAGTCATTCACCCTAGGTAGGAACTAAACCTCTCTTCTTTCTTTTCAAGTCATTATTTTGTCATTTCATGCAAGTTTTAGGGTTTTTTTGGGCCCCTAGGGTTTCATTTTTTTGCCCTGGGATCAGCGTAGGCTTTCACATCGAAAACTGCACTAAAGAGCACTCAAATAGAAGGCTACATGCTCTGCAATGCACTATCTCTGTGTCTAGGCTGCGCTGGGTACATTTCCCAAGTTTGTTTTAGCTATTTGCTCCAAAATTTGTCCTATTTTTTGCATGGAAAGGATCCTAATTTAGCTTATGATTGTGTTTCAGGCTTTCATCGGATCAGAATGTTGATTACATGGTGAGAAAGAGAGCATGAAGAACAAGAAATGGTTTCCCTAAACAATTTGGGTACAGTTGAGGCCCTAAAAAATTGTGGGTTACTCAAATACTTTAAGTTATCCGGAACGAGGCAAAAAATAGAACTACTACAGTTCCTTGTTCGTGCATGGGATCTGATAGATAAGAATTTTCACATTAGGGACAAGATGGTCCCTATTAACATTGAGGATATATACTTTCTTACTGAACTGTCGAGGTGAGGTGCCCCCATCTCACTTTCTGGATTTGCCCATGGAGGTGAATCGGTGAGAGATTATATCAGACAGTTTTGTCAGCCAAGTACATAGCCTAGCAAGGATGGGAAAATAAATATCAGGGATGTAGGTGATTTTCCTTTAAGAAAGATCCTCTTCACAATCGAAAAGTTGGCTGGCAATGTGACACTCCATCTGGCGAACAAATCTTATATGCAGTATGCACTGGAGTGTCTAGAACCAAAAGTTTTCAACTGGTGCGAGGTTGTGCTTTCTTTGCTGAAAGAACAACTGACTAAGGTAAAAAGTAGTAAGACAAAGAATTTCTGCTATGGTTTGATCTTAATTTCTTTTGCCTTAGAAAGAATCCCATTGATGGAACTGCTACATGTTTCACTGGGTGTGGCTGGTCCTAGAGATCCACATATGCAGAGGTGGGTTGAATTGATGGCTTGACATGCGGGTCAATCAACAATCATTTTCTCCCCCACATTTTTCAGCTGGCTTGAGCGACAACATCTTGTTATCGATAAGCATCCACACTCAGGGATGGAATTTCGTGGAGATCCAAAATTTATTTTACCAGTTGGAGCACAATGGGGTGCTATGGGTAAGTCGTTTGACCAAAGTGTTTTTTGATTTTTTCAAGTTTCTACATGTTTTTTGTGTTTTTAATGTTTCTAAGACTAAACTAAAATTACTCTTATGCATGCAGATGTGGGTACTGTTTGACCTGCGGGACACCAATAAGTTTTAGGTGGGCCAACACAAAGAAACATCGGGAGAGCAGTTCTCTAGGACTTGAATTTGACCGAAACCTTAGCAGAGTTGCAGGATCACATAGAGGGATTAACCCTTGGTATTCCGGATATTTGGATCGAGGAGTTACCTATGAGGCTAGAACACCACACAATTGGTGTTCCTAACTGTTGGGCTAGGCTTTTGGGCATGATAGCACAGGCTGTGACCTATTACCATGAGCACCAATAGATCTACTTAGGATGTTTTGTGTGCATTTTTGAGTTTTTGGGTCAGATGACCAAATGTGCCTTGGGTACAAATTTTGTAAAAACTTTTAAAACACCTATCTATTTTACTTTCAAAGTTTTTCTATGGTTATATGCAATCCTATTCAATTGATGATGTGAATTGAAAATACTACGTTTACATGTGTCGCAAATGTCTATTTAACACATAATTCGCTAGAGAATCAGTTAATGTGTTAAGATTTCTGGAAATATTTTGATATTGAATGTGTTCAAAACGTGTTTCCAAAATACAAACTCTAAGGAACATACGAAAAATTGTTGGATTTCAGGCATTATAAATGTTTATTAGTTGTAGTATAACGAGTTGCGTGTCCATCCTAATGATGAATCGACAAATGCCAAGTGAAATGGCATCATAGAGTAGTTCAATCAATGCGCTATACTCAGCGATATTGTTTGTCGATCGACTGATACAAATCCCTTGGAAACTCACTAACTCACCACTTGGAGCAAAAATAAGCCATGCTGCAGAAGAAAAATTATGTGTACTACGACTAGCACCATCGGTGTAACCAACAAAAGGTTCCAAAGACTCTGACATATGAAACAAATTCAAAGCAGATTACTAATCAGATAAAAAATCCCTAAAAGAAACACACACACACATGCGATGAAATCATATATATAGTGAGTTTTACTACACTTAATCAAGCATAGTAACATTTGAGGTACAACCCGTTTCGGGGCTACGACAATGGAATCCCATCATAATCTACTAACTCGTAGGCACCTTTTTCCAAAACAAACTTGACAACATAAGTGCCTATCCACATTGGCTCGAATTTTCCTGCTCCAAGTTTATCAGCCTCCGGATCATAAAGCAAGACCAAGTCTCCTTCTGAGAAGATACGAGGCTTGACATTTCTATCATATTGCGCCCTAATACATTTCTTATGCGCTTCATCAGCCAATGCGACATCACGATGGGTTTCATCCAGATGGATTAATTCCAATAAACGCGCTTCTTCTTCAGAAGTGTTGGGTAACAGGTCAATCGCGAGTTTGAGCAATGAAATTTCACATTGTATCGATAAGATTGCTTCCAAACCATACACCAACTGAAAGGGTGTGAATCCAGCTACATTTCTCACCGAGGTTCGATAGGCCCACAAGGAAGAAGACAAGATTAAGTGCCAGTTTCTCTTATGAACCCCTATCATTCTTTGCAACATTCGCTTAAGGACTTTGTTGATGGCCTCAACTTGTCCATTCACTTGCGGGTAATACAGGGTAGAACTATCATGTGACAGTCCTAACTTAGCGGTCAATTCAGCCATCATGTGATTGCGAAAATGTGACCCATGATCTGTAACTATGGCTTGTGGTACAACAAACCAGGCAACCACATGGTTAAAAAAGAAAAGAGCAGTTGTTTCACCACTGTTGTTCAATGTTGGCATCGCCTCGGCCCATTTGGTAAAATAGTCAATAGTGACTATAATATACCCATGCCCCCCGACCAAGGTGGGGCTACATGTCATAAAGTCAATGCCCCATTTGGTGAATGGGCCAACAAAAACGACTAGATGCAGTGATGCAGGTGGTAATCTGGTTTTTCGGTCATATATCTGGCATGCATGACAGCTTCTGACAGCAATAATACAATCTTTAAATATAGTTGTCCAAAAGTAACTAGCATGGAGTATTCTCTATGCGGTTGCATATCCTAATTAGTGTCCACCACAGGAACTAGAATGGAAATCATTGAATGCTTTCTCGGCTTCCTCATGCGTGAGGCACCTCCGTAAAACCGTATCGATACCACGATGATAAAGTGTGTCACCAATGATTAGATAATCTTTGGCTTGGTAACAAATACGTTGCTGTTGCGAGCGAGAGGTATCTTGCCGGAAAGTTTGGGTTTGGAGATAGATCAATATATCTCCATACCATGCATCAGATGACGAAATTAGAAACAAAGACTCATCAAATATTGATGGTTCAGATGTTGAATCAATGGAGGTCGAGGGAAGGTCACATAGTAACTCAGCGAAAACTAGAGATTTCTTTGATTTGGACTTGATGAATTCCAAATCAAACTCTTGTAAAATAACTATCCATTTTGAGTATTTGTCCCCCAGCAATTGACGTGACAAGATGTATGTCATAGGGTTGCAATCTGAAATGACAATTTTTTTTTGTAACAGGATATAATGGCAAAATCTTTGAACAACTTGCACAGTTGCCAAAGCTAGTTTTTCGACATAAGAGTACTTACTTTCTATCTCATTGAGATTATGGATCAAGTAATAAATCATATGTTCAATCCCATTTTCTTCGTGAACTAAAACCATGCCAATGGTTGTATCCGCAGCGGCGAGATACATGTAATAGTCATTTTGGTAATTTGGAGAATACATTAATGAAGCTCTAATCAAGGTATCTTTAAGAGCGTCAAAGGAAGCTTGCGCGACCTGATCCCAATGAAAGGGTATCTCCTTTTTCAAAAGATGTGTAAAACCTTTATCCATATCAACATAATTAGGAATGAACCTCCTCAGAAAGTTTTCTTTCCCTTGGGGTCTCTATAACTGTAAAAGATTTGAAGGTGGAGGCAAATCTAGAATTGTCTGAACCTTTAATGGATTGAGTCGAATCCCCTCTCTAGACACTACAAATCCAAGCAATTGATCAGAACCAATGCAAAACACACACTTGTGTGGATTGAGTCGTATCTTGTAGTGTCGACACCATAAAAATATTGCTCTCAAATGTTGCAAGTGATCAGTTCGCTTTCGTGAATGAGCAGGTAAATTGTCAAGGTACGGTTGAACAATGTGCTTGATGTCATGGAAGGCATAATTCATTGCCCTCTGAAAAGTGGCCCCAGCATTCTTCAAACCAAATGGGAGTTCCCTATAGGCGAATGTGCCCCATCAAGTTCTGATGGAGAACAAGATTTTTCGACATGAATATTCTCTACAATATTAGGCTTGGTTGAAATATTAATAGAAATAGTTTCTTCAATATTTGACAGGTTTCGATTAGATTCTATTGTGTCTATGAAAACTGATTTCGATAGGAAATAAACGAAGTACAGGTGGTTTAGTTCATTTGAATAATATTTGGGAACAATGATGATAATATTTCCATGGTTCTTCTCCTATCATCATTGATTGGATGATTCCTTCATCCGTAGAATGTATACGTGAAAAAGGATCCAAAGAAGTACCATATTCTAATGAACGGTCTACCCATATAATTGTTGAGTGGGGATTTGGGTTTGCCACACGAGCCTGAAAAATTGATTGCTATGATGATTCAATGGGGCTTAACGACATCACCTCAAGATTACTATCAACTTCAACCTTGTTGGTAATCCTCCTTAAATCAGATGAGGTGGAGGAGATCATATTACAAGTCTCTAATCTTGCCACTTCCGCAAATCAGATGGTGACGGTAGGGTAAAAGTACCCATTAGGAAAGGATATTCAAAGAGACCTACTCCAACACTTTGAAGTGACAGTGGGGACCCGTGTACCAATGGAATGCTTCCTATAGCCTGTGAGCTATTGGTAAAGAAGGCTAGCTAATCAATGATTGTGATTCCACCCTTAAAAGGGAATGAAATAGTACAAAAGTAAGTGGAAACCACAACAACCATAGCATATACCCATGGCCTTCCTACTAAAATGTTGTAATCGAGGGGTCCATCAACTACCTCAACTTCAAGAGTAACTGTTTTTCCCCCTAGTTCAATTTCCAGGTTACTCAAAATCCCACAAGGAGTATATGTTCTTCCATCAAAATCTTTCAACGTGGTTGGTGATCGTGGCAACGGTGGTGAACCAAGTGTTTTCTAGCATCTCATTGACATAATGCAAGTAGATGCCCCCTCATCAATAATAGTTTGGTGAACATTATTATTGAGGGCTTTTACTTGAATTAGGAAGGCTAACTGCGCCAGTAACTATGGTGTATATCCTGCATGGTTAAAAACCACAATATTAGAATTCGTAGGATCTACTCCGCCTATTGCTGACAATAAAGCCTGCTTTTGGGAGGGACAATTTTGTAACACCTCGAGTGTCGACATAGCAGAAGGTGATTGAGCAAGATATTCCACTATGTTATAATTCTGAGCTGCTCGAGCCCGAGGGTTAAATGTCGATTTGTGCACAACTCCCTTTGGTGGTTTTATTGTCAATTCTGGTACAATAGGTGGAATATTTTCAGATGAAGTTGAAGTCGAAGGATGAGGTTGATCAGTGGCCTGATTATTCGATGATGACAGTGGATTTCCATAATCTTTGTTTCTTGTTGACACCAAAGCTTCATTTTGTGGCTTTGTGATGGATAACATGAGTACTTGGGATGTGGAAGCATGGTCTGTTGCAACCAAATGTGTCTCCGGGTTTGGAAACGGATCAGTCAACACTGCCGATGTGTTTGAAGTCTTTAAAAGTTTAGAGACCTTAGAGCGGTGTGGACAATCTCTCGTAAAATGCTCGTCATTATAGATTAGACATGGATAACGAGGTTTCCTTGCTGAAGCAGAGGAATCAGATGATTTCTGTGGAGTGGAATTATCTTGTTTCTTTTTATTTTTTCCCTTTTTCTTGTTTCCTAGTTGCTTTGGAATTTTGCCTTTGTAAGAGGACATGGCATTAATTTCGGAAGCAAGAGTATTTTCTGATGCATTGGTAGTTTGATTGGTAATGGAAAGGTTTTAACTAGATGGTCTTCCCACCATTTGCGTGCTCGAAGATCTGATCACACCATCGCCAGCATGAGAGTCCTTACTCGATATTGGAGGAGGAGGAACAGTGAAAGCTAATCTGGGTGCATTGGGAATTTTATCATAAAGCATGCTAGATTGTGTGTAAATCAAATCCAGGTATTGGGCAAGAGAAATTACTTGCTTTTCTATGACAACTCCACCTTTTGCCACATCCTCGGTGATTGATGACAACAAGGATTTTATGAACCACTCAGCTAAAAGCTGATTGGGAACATATGTCTTAACCATCCGATGACGACGTCTCCACTCATGAATATGATATGATATATGGGTAGCATTCGTCTGTTTAAAGTTGGTTAGGAGTTTCATTCCAGTCTCGTATCTGATGGGTAATCGGAAATGGGTCAAAAATGTAGTGGCTAAAGTGCTGAAATTGTCAAAAGAAGCTCTTGGTAACTCAATGTACCATTTAGCAGCTGGACCAGTAAGTGTTCTTTGGAAAAGACGAAGTCTAACCAAATCATCATTTAAGGAGTTTGATGAACACTACAAATGAAAGGTCATGACATGATTTGATGGGTCTTATCTAGGGTTTCCATTAAATTTCGGAATGTCAGATAGTAACTTATGCAGAATTATCGGCCACCAAGGTGCATATAAGATTGGATCATTAGTGAGCTAATTTAAATCTGGTAATTCTAAAGTTTCTACAAATGGAAACTGTCGATTCAAGTCAGGTTGAGCATACCTAGGATATGATGGAATTGCCTGAGAAATAGGTCTTTACATACTGATATAGGGCATTTGCATTTGGTAATCTTGGTATGGTTGTTGTTGAACAAAACCAGGATAAGGTGGTTGTTGATAACCAGGTTGAATGTGTGGTTGTCCATAACCTACAAAGCCTTGTTGACCAAGACCTTGGTAAGCTTGATATTGACCAAACCCAGGTTGAGCCTATTGAGCAAGTCCAAATTGGGGTTGGAATTTCTGGAATTGGGGTTGTTGAAATTGAGGCTGCCACGGTTGTTGAATCAACTGTTGTTGTTATTGGTACAACTGTTGTTGATTTAACGATTGTTGTTGCCCAACAATGAAAGGTTGGCCAGGTTGTGAATAAACTATACCAGTGTAAGCTTGGGTTAGTCTAGATAAGGGTATACTAACTTGAGGTTGCTGTTGAACCCCAGAAACAAGTGGTTGTTGTACGAAAACTTGAGGAATTTGAACTTCTTGACCTGAAACTTGTGGTTGCAAGGCATAAGGATCAATTTATACTAGTTGAGATACAACAATTTGAACTTGTGACTATGGTACAATAGTAACAACAGGTGTAGTAGGAATAGCTGACACAGTTTGCATTGGTTGTGTTGGATACACAAGCCTGGGTTGAACTGGCATTGTTGGTTGCCATTGACAAACTCTAATTCCAGATTGACTTGAATACTGCAGGATATTACCATATGATGGTCCTCCAGAATAAGGAGGATATGGTGAATAAGCATATTGCTCTCCATATGGTGGCAATCCAGTATTTAATGGATACATAGGTCTTTTTTGACCAAATTGCCCAGCTTGATATTGATATGCAGGATCAAACTGTTGAGTTCCCGTTAGAGAAGAACCAGGTAAAATTCTGGTTGAGGACATGGGTGATGACCATGGTGTAGAAGCAACCCCTGAGTGGGTTCCAGATAAAGATTGGTAACCAACCAGGATAGACGGTTCACCATAAAGGTGTGACTCAGGTGTGGTAGAAAACATCGAGGAGGTTGCAATAGAAGATTCTGCTGCAACTGCATCAGATGATACAATATGAGATGTTGATGGTTTTTCAGCCATAGTTAACTGACCCAAAAGTTGTCCTAAAGAATCGACAGGTACTTGAAAATAAGCAGGATCAAATGGAGCAGTAAAATGAGGAGTATGAGGGTAAAGATAAAGCCTAGCTCCAAAGTGGAAAGGGGTTCCAGGTGTAGAATCTTCTTCCAATTATTCCTCTATAGCAGTTAGACCTGGTGGGAGAACTTCACCATTAAGTCCGTAAAAGATTTCTGGTGTTGATAAAGTTGAAGTTTCAGTAGTTACTGATGTCTGAGGGGTAGCCAGTTGATCGTGTTCCAGTAAAGTAACAACTTCTGAATGTTCAAATTTGAAGTCCAGATGTTTAGGTAAATGAACAACAATTTGAGTGAGAGGTTCTTGAACAACTTCAGGTTTAGATGTAACTTCCGTTTGAACTGGGATAGGTTATGGATTAACTTCTGGTTGAACTGACTCAAATTCGGAAGTATTTTCTTGTTGGGCAACTTCAAGTTGAGGATCAACTTGCTGTTGAACATTATTGGTTACTGTTTCTCTAGGATCAATGCTAATGTCCTCAGGTAATTGTGAAACTTCTTCTTCAGAAACAGATGTACCAAAAATGGTTGGAGTAACTAGATTCTCAGTACTTATCGAAATAGATGATTCAGTTAATTCAGACGAAGAACTAGGAGTTCTTGATGTACTAGACTCAGTTAAGTGAGACTGCTTTGTCCGAATAGGTGTTGCTTCGGGTGGCAAAGGCAGTTTTCTCACTGTTCTCCATGAACAACGGGGTAAGGGTTGATGTTCCTCCATGATTGTTGATTAATTTTATTATCAAAAAAGAAATAAACAAAAAGGGGTATACTAGGCAAAAGGTTTACCAAGCAACTGTGAACTGCAGAATACCTCTTGGCAAACCAAGAAGTACGGGCAGGCAATCTCCTCGAATGTTGTGTTCGGTGTATCACAGTTTACAAGGTGGCCAACTCGGTTACTTAAGGATGGATAGCAACCTAGAGTTTTCCTCCCATATATACCCGAAGGTACGTGGAGGCCCAGTCCATATAAGCATTGTCTAATGCAAAACCGCACAGTGAGAGCATTCCTATATACTTTACGTACTGTAACACCGCCTTATATTCCCAAAGGTACGTGGAAGAGCTACAATATACTCACGTACGTGGAATGAGGTATCACACTCGGGATTTATTGCAGACAAGTTAGCAACAACTGCTCTGTTTTACGATGCTGGAACACGTCTCTAGATTAGAACCACTAAATGTTCTCGTTAATGACAATGCTCCATTAGGTAAATTGATGTTAATTTTAAGTTGATATTGCTTAGGAATTTGCCTTTAAAGTTCACGACGTGATGTATTCTGAAATTCCTAGGAATGAAACTATCATGATAAGCATTCTTTCCATTTAATTTAACAATGAAAATCCTAACTACTTAGGGATAGAGTAATCAAATTTCTTTTGATCAAAGAACAAAGAGCACAATATAAATGCAATTTCCTTACACTTTTCCTATGAGCACACACAAAATTTTTCAATGCAACATGCATGTATTTCTTTTCGATTTCCTTAATGTGAATATGAACAAAAGGAAATATGCATATACAATCAATCAATATTTCATAAGAACGAAGACTTTTTATGACAGTTCTAATTCGAAGGAAGAGAAGACTTTACGACACTTTCTTTCAAATGAATATTAATCAATTATATCCTAACTTTGACTATTGATCGATAATAACAAAGAAAACATGAAGAAACATTAATCAATCCCATTAAAGTTGGGCTAGACTAGGAGATGACAACTCATTTTATGAGACATAGCATTCATAGATCAATCAACAAACAATCAAACAGAGAAAATTTGGCAAAACAATATTTCCAAAGGTGGGAAACGGATCCTAGGAGGATCAATGCAGCCCAGAGTGGGAGACAGTGCACTTCAGAGCACTTTCCCTAAGCCAGGGGTGCTCTGCAGTGCACTGTGTCCCTCACAAGCCTGCGTTGGTGAGAGGAAGCCATTTCAAGAGGTAATTTGACACAGTTTTGACCAATTTTTCAATGTAAGCAGCTGAATTAAAATCTATGAACACCAATAAGGTCTACAAGGATGTCTTAGGAGGTGGATAAGCTACTAGGAAAGAGAATTCTCCCTAGTATGGTCGCCAACTAGTTTTGGAGAATTTAACATCTATGGATAAATACTAATTCCCTAGATAAGTAGCTGTATCTAGAACAACAGTTTAAAGTGTTTTAGACTTTTCCTATAAGCAATAGATAAGATGAGAATATAGAGGGCCTACCTGTAGTTCCACTTTCCTCTCTGTTACACAACAATTTGTCACCGTTTGTCACCGTCCCTATTACCCCTCGCCCACACACTGGAGGACTCATTCCGGGACCTGTGAGAAGTAACATGACCTGAAACCACTTGCATCATATTCCTCTAAGTATGAGCTTCATATGCCCTGAAGACATCCCCTGCAAAATACCCATGAAAACAACTCTTTTTGCATTAGCGTGGGTCCACAGTTCACTGCCCGCGCCAATGAGGGAAATCCTCTAAAAAGGGCGCGCCATTGGCGCTCTGTCTCAGAGTCGCACTCACGCCAACCGAATTGAGTAAAGTTTTTAACCAACAAGCTCCCGAAGGTTCTCTTCAACCCATTCACCAACTGAATCTATGTTGAGCTAGGATGGTTTGGCTTCGAATCTCCATAGAAGGGAAAGTGGTTTGCCACCTTTCATGGAAGTTTCCAAGTGATAAAGCCAATCCCATGAATAATGTGGTTGATCCTATCTCTTTCTTCTCTATCTATAAAAGCTTGCCTCTATGCCTTGAGCAAGCTAGTTACAATAGTTCTAGTCCCAGCATAGTGATAGAGAGTTTGAAGCTGCAAGAGCCTCCTTTGCACCCATAAGGCCAAATCTAAGTAAGGAGATTCTTGTCACCCAAAGAGAGAGAGGCTTGTTCCTCATCCCAACAAGCTTTGCAAGACTTGTGTAGCTGACTACCCAGCCAAAGGAGGATTTGACGTCAGAACAATGGTTGTATTCTTCTTTGTTATTTATTAATAATAGATGATTATCATTATGGTTCCACTCTCATTGTCTTATGTTTGATGTTGAGTTATATCTTTTTTGACTGATATATAATTGCATCTACTAGATTTTATGCTTGTTGTCATGTTGTTCTTTGCATGTGCAGGTGTCCAATCATGGAGATCGTGGGGATCGTGATCGGCCAAGGCAAAGGAACGAGGGTGACATCTCTTCTACGAACACTAGCATTGGAATCCAAGTAGGTTCTCACCATCTACTTTTTATTTACAATTAGGAACTTGCGTGATAGCATTGTGTGATTGTTGCTAGACCCGGTTTGGGCTAGTAGGGATCGTCTCTGTCCGCAGAGAGGATTTACCTCCACAACAATTTGGTGACTCTACTGGGGAGTCTTGTCTCTTTGGTTTCTTGTTTGGTTGCTTAGATAGCTTTCTGGGTTGGATTTCTTGCTGTTTCTTGCTTCCTGGTTTGCCTAGATATTGTTTTCAAGCCCTGGGTTGCTTGCTTTTGTTTTTGACTTAGCAAACTCGATTAGCACGCTTTTTAGCCTTACAGTCGCGCCCATTGGCGCAAGTTGCTCAAAAACAACCCGCGCCAATCCCATAAAAGCGCGAGTTGCAGCCTGACAGTCGCGCCAGGCCTGTCAACTTTTCCAGTTCGCTTGTCTTCAAGCCCTCTGAGCTTGGATTTGTATTTTTCTGCGTCTTTTTCAATTACTGGAGTGTGTTTGATCCTTGTTTGACTGGTTTTGGACCTTCATCCTTCGGGTGTTTGCCTTTTTCTATCGATTTCACATTTTAGCCCTAGGGCATCTAGTGGCCTTGTGTGTCGAGCCTTCCGTAGGAGTCTTGGGTTCTTTGATCGTCCAGTCGACTTTGTGATTACTTTTTGCACTTGCTCAGTAGTTGTCAAAGCCTTTTGTTGGTATTCAAGTGATTTTCTCCTTTTCCGCTTGGATTTCGCTTGACTTCGTTTAGGCTTGGATTACATAGCCCGTAGAGGTCTTTGTGTTTTCTTCTTGGTTTGAAGGACTGTTTTGGTGTTTTGGGGATTCCATTGTGTGCTCATTGAGTGAAATTGATCTTTTGCTCGGTGTTACTATCTCTCAAAATTTGTTTAGTGCACTTTGCCATTGAAAAGAAAATGAATAATCTCTTTTGCGTTGCATTAGTTAATTGAAATTAGAAGCTTTTCATTGATTAAGCAATTTAAAACAAAGAAAAGTTTCGTTTATTTGTCATTAGCTACATTAGAGTGGTTCTTGATTGTTTGTGGTCATTTTGTTTGAAAAATTCTCAACTCTCTCGTAGATAGTATTCATCGAACAAAATGATATTCTTTGGCATATAGTTTGCATTTAGGGAATTGTGAGAGATTACATACTGTAGGACCTGGAAATTGAAACTTAATCAAAGATCAACCATAAAATGAATTGAATGAACTTAAAAATGCATTGGAACATAACGCTCACTAATTAGAGGTCTAGGCTAGAGACGTGCTCCGACGTCGTTAAACCTAGTCACTGTTGTTTCACACTACGGTTGGGTGATTCCTCCTTTTGTGACTCGATAGTGGTCTAGCACGGACTTGAGCTCCCACGTACCGTCGCGTATATAGGGGAGACCCCACTAGGTTATCATCCTTTATCCACAGGAAGCTGTGTCTACCGCCTTACAAGCCATAACGCACCGAACACAGCATTCGGGAAGATTGATTGCCATACGGGAAGTCCTTGGTTTTCATATGACTGCCAAGGTGTATATGCAGTTTTACGGATTTGTTTGGTAAAGCCTTTGCCTAGTCTCTCCAGAGTAGTCACTTTTGATCATTTTCAGACTCCTTAAAAGAAAAGGCTCACTTGAGCAGTTTGTCACTTTGGGCTCACAAAACATTTGAAGGCGACTAGAGTCACCTTTTTGTCCTTTTCTCGACTCTTAAAACATGAAAAGGTCAAGTTGTGTCCTTGCGTCTTAAAATTTATTTGGCCACGATTAACATTACCTGGTTAGATCTTGTGTGCGTTAGTTTGAGTAGGGTCCTTTATCGTTATATTCCCTTAGGTCTTGTTTGAAGTTTGTCATCCTGGCTGAACCGTCGACTCCCGTTCCAAGTGATCAAGGGTCTCCGTCTTCCGTTGCTCCTGAGGTACCAGTTGTAAGTGATACTCTTCCTGTTATCCCGAGTATCCAACCGATCAACTCTCGCGCTCCAGACGACGAAGGTTACGAAATTCATTGGAACCCCATCTGGGAGCCTAAAGAGGACGATATTCCTTTTACCCCCCCTGGTGTTTCGTCTCTAATGTCTACCTCTCACATGGATGAGACATCTCCTAGAGTGAGTGAGACACCTGTTTTGTCGAATATCGACACTCCCATCCCAGCTACTTCTCTACTCCGCCCACGCTACCAGTCGTTGAGGGATAGGGTAAGTGCCAGGACCCTTGCTTCGAGTATGTGGGACCGACATATCACTCCCACCACGGGATCTTTTGTTTCACAAGTCCACACTACACCTGTCACTTCAGTTCCGAAAAATCCAACTATTTGTGTAGCACATTCAACTCCGGTTGTTAGTGCCGTTACAGCGTCTTCAGCTCTGAATACTGGTGCTGGTCCCCCTCACGGTCAAGTGAGTAGTGGCCAGCCGGCACACTCACCCAAAGTTGTTCACCCTGCACAAAGTGCACCACCCTCTTCTGCTCCCGTTCCAGGAGGGGGGCCGTATGATCAGTATGGGCAAGCTGTTCAGGATCCGAACGCGCAAGGTCCATTCTATTATTACGATTCTACTGGTCAGTTCCTTTATCGTTCCGGACCCTTGCCTACTCAACCTATTGTTGAGGTCTCGGTACCATTATCCGTTGCTTGGAACGCCACCACTTTCCATGGAGGCCAAGCAATGCCTGTACAACTTCAGGGACTACCTAACGAAGGCCAACCGTCTTATATGCAACCCCCCCAAGGGCAGCAATATTACGGCCAGTCTTACCCAGGACAACCTGGGGGCCCACAAGGACAACCCTATCAGGGACAACCTTCGGCCGCTGGTGGTCCATCTTTCACTTATCTAAATCAAACTTCTGGTTATCCAGGGCAACCTGGTACCCAGCAAGGTTACTCGTCTGGACAACCAGGACAACCTTACATCCAACAAGGCCAACCTGGTATCCAGCAGGGTTATCCCTCTGGACAAGCTGGACAAACTTATATTCCACAAAGTCAACCGACAGTCCAATAGGGGTATCCTTCTAAGCAAGGGTGGCAGCCTTACGTACAGCAGGGCCAACCCACTGCTCAGCCTAGTCATCCTTCTGGGCAAGCGGGTCAGCTTCCTGCACAGCAAGGCCAACCCACTGCCCAGCCTAGTCATCCTTTTGGACAGGCTGGCCAACCTCAAGGTCAGCCAGCCGTTCAGCCCCCTCAACCATCTGTTCTGCAAGGACAACCCTTGGTTGCTCAAGGACAACCTGGTACCCAGCAAGCACATCCTTCTGGGCAAACGGGTCCGTCCCAAACCCAACCAGGCCAACCTTCAGGCCAGATGGTCCAAGCTCAACCTGTTCAAGGACATCCTTCTGGGCCCCAGACTCAAATTGGTTATCAAATGCAAGGTGGGCCACGACCCCAACCTTCTTACCAAGCGCAACCTTCTTACCAGGCTCAGTATGAAGCTCAACCGATGTATGGCTACCAGCAACCCCAGGGGAAAACTCAATTTACCCCTTATCAAATTTATCAATAAATGCAGGTCACTCCTTACCAGAATTATCAGCAACAGTATGTTGCACCTGCAGGTCAAGTTGCTAGTTCATGGGGTGCTGGGGGGCAGACCCAGGGTCAACTGTCTGCTTATGGACAGAATCCTTATGGACAAAATCCTTATGGACAGAACCCCTATGGGAAAAATCCCTATGGGCAGAACCCTTATGGGCCAGGCCCATCCGGACAAAGTCCATGGGGGCAACCACCACCTGGTTGGAACCCTGGTACTACCTCTCTTCCACAGCCACAAATGTCCTTTAATCCTCAGTTACCTTTCTTAGCGATGTTGGAACTCCCAGATGTGTCCAAATTGACGAATGATCCCATTCTTCATAACCCATATTGGCCACCAGTTCCAACTAAGATACCCGGTGATTGCCCGAAATTCGATGGCAAAGCTGGTGAGGACCCTCAAGCCCATGTCATGACCTATCACCTTTCGTGCTCATCCAACTCATGGCTTGATGACTCCATCCAGCTCCGCCTCTTCCAAAGGACTCTCACCGGCTCGGCCGCTAAGTGGTATATTGAGTTGAATCGCGGAACATTTCAAGATTTCAATTCGCTGGCTATGGCATTCCTAACTCATTTTCAGTTACCCATTCGGTATGAGACAGGGACACATCTCCTTACATCTCTCAAACAGGACACGGCCACGCATATATCCGATCATATACATGAATGGAGACGACATCGTCGCTTGATCAAATTTTGGATTCCTGATCAGCTCCTGACCGATTGGTTCACGACTTCCTTTGTCCCTGCAATTGCACGAGACATCTCCATGGGAGCTTGTGTAACTGAAGAGCAGGCTATCGCGCGTGCTCAGTACCTTGACTTGGTATATTCTCAGTCAGGTACTTTATATGACTATTTGCCAGATGCCCCGAGACCCGGAACATCCAAAGCTCTGCCAAAACCATCTGTTGACAGTGTTATTGGCTCTGTAAACGCGTCTTCAAAGAAATCATCCGCGAACCCTGGGAAGCAAAAACAGAATGCTTCTAATGGAAACACTTCTCAGGGTCAATCTAATTCTAGAAGTACCTCCGAGGTAAACAGCGCAAACAAGACTCCCCTAAACCTCCACCCGAGGAAGGAGCCAAATGTAAACCTAAGTATCCTTGTCTTATCTGTGATGAGGATCACTACACTAAAGACTACCCTGGGCGGTCCGAAGTTAGTCGATTATTGAAAGGTGCTCCTGGGACTCCTGCTGTGCTTAAAGAACCTTTCCCTTCGCAGCAAACTCAAATGGTGGCAGATCCATCGCAACCCTCTTCTTCATTCGGCTCTCAAGTCTTTATGGCTGGGACGATTCCCATCCATGTCACTACTTGAGCAAAAGAATATCCATCTCATGTCGGGAAAGAGCCGGAGGTCCCCTCCAGTGCTCCTCCGTCCAGTTCTGGTCCACTCCACATCGAAAGACCTAGCACTGAGACGACTATCCGACCCCCTCCAAAAGGTGTACTCCGGAAGTCTTCTTACAACCCTAATGCTCGTGGTGCTCAGCACTACAGCATTGTTGAGGACTTAGCCCAGGCTCCGTCTGCTATGTCCGCTCTTGAAGTCCTCCAGAGCTGCCCCTCCTAGAGGAAGTCCTTGCTATCGGCCATCGGTGGCATAGACCCGACTGACTCGGATCTGATTTCTTTTGATCTCGAGGGCTATACGCCGAGACTGCCTCACCAAATCGCTTTCCTTATATAGGTCAACATCAATGGTAAAACGATTCATCGTACAGTTATTGATGAAGGTGCCTCAACTTGCATCGTGTCTGTTGCCTGCTGGAAAGCTATTGGTTCTCCAACATTGAGCCAGTCTTCTACGACGTTAGAAGCCTTTGATGGAAGAGAGTCCCATCCTTACGGTATCCTCCAATGCTTGCCCATCTCCTTGGAAGGAAAGATGGTAGAAGTGGAGGTCGAAGTTGTCGACGCTAATCTTACCTACAACCTCCTCCTCGGACGTAGCTGGACATACGCCATGCAAGCCGTGGCTTCCTCCCTTTTCCGTGTCATCTGTTTCCCTCATCAGGGGAAGATTGTCACGGTAGACCAGCTCTCCTTCTTTGCCTCTTCTTCCAAAGGCAATGTGCCGTTCGTGGAGCATACCTCCAAATCATTCGAGAGTGTGGGAGCCAGACTCTTTAAGGATCCCGCCCTAATGGGTGTCTTTCCCCTTCCACCTCCGAATCTCGCCCCTATTAACATGATTTCCGTGCGTTCTGATCCATGGGTCCTTCCTCCGCTAATTAGATAGCATCCTGGGGCGATAAGATGCCGTTCGAGCGCAATAACAGTAATGTCAACCTTCACTCCATTTTCAATGGACTGAAGGTTGTGGGGCATGTACCTCGAATTGAGACACCATGCTGGGGGGCATGCCTGTTCCTTTATTCACGAGCATAATTCATGCGCTTCGATCTGTACATGCGTATGTGTGTGTGTGAGTTTTCATGTTTTCGGTTTGGTGTGGAAGCGTGATTGCCCCTTATTGTGTCTTTTTGCTTCTTGTGCAGATGTCGGGTGCACCTTACATGGGTTTCGCTGATGGTGCCTGCCGCAGCACTCGTAATTTGTCCTTTGCGGCGTGGGTGATCTACGATCCTCACGGTGAGTTGATAGATCTTCAAGGTGTCTATTTAGGCTGTACTACAAACAATGTTGCTGAATATAGCGCTGTTATTGAATTATTAGCCGAGGCAATTAATCTCGGTATTCGTACATTGCTTGTTAACCTAGACTCTCAACTTGTCGTCCATCAGCTCAATGGGCGATATTCCATCAGAGACCGTCACATTTTAAGGTTGTACTTACGTGTTAAATTGTTAGAAAGGAATTTTGACTTTATCACATATCAACATATTCCACGACGATTAAACACATTATCTGATGCATTGGCCAATCATGTATTAGATAGACATTTGCGTAATTTATAATCAAAACATCATACAAGCAAGCACATAAAAGCACAATAATAAACCATAGGCATATGTATATATATGTGTGTGTCATAATGTTTGCACCGCGTGCGTTAGAAAACCCAAAAAATAATACATGTTCATCCTGATACATCCTCGGAAAACATGTCCCTCAAAAAATATGCATGAAAGAAGCCTAGGAGTCTATTCGTGGTGGTGCTCATGATAGCACGTCACCGCGCGCACCAAGCGTCTCAACAGACAATGGATGTGGGTTGGCACCCCCACTGTGTGCCTCTGGTATGCAAAGGGCACGTCTGCCAATCTAGCGTAGCCTGGAATCCCTTGGGTAAGCCCCTCGAGATTCTGCACCAGCTCTTCCCCCACGGCACCCCTTGCCTGAGGATCAGCTGCAGGTTGATCCCTCCGTGCTATAGGAGACAAGCCGGCTGGTCGCTTTGGGCCCACATCTGCATATACATACAACTGTCATTAGAACATGCATGTATTAACAAAAAAAATAAAAATACATAAAACATCAAAAGAGAAGATAATACCTAACTCCTCTTCCCACTCCTCCCCCTCTGGTAGTGGGAGGTCTGGGTCCCCCATGAAGTTGGTTCCCACGTATGGCCAATCCTCTACCACGATCAGCTGACGGCGAAGCCATATGAAGAACTCGGGCCGCCAAGACATCTGCTGGCCCCCTCCTCCTCTGGGCATCAATGCTGCCCAGCGAGCCATCCTAGGCTCTCGCGGCAATGGGTCCGCCACTACAGCTCCCTGGTACTGGAAGAGGGGTAATCGTTCCAAGAAGAATGACACCACAATCGAACCATACCCGAACTGTTTCACTCCCTCGCGCTTACACTTTGTAAATTGCCTTTTGATATTTTTAGTCACCGCTGTAGCCCAGTCAAAAATGGTGGGGCTAAGGCATTCTGTCGCTAGTAACAGATGATTCTTGCTCGCCTCATGGGGCGCTTGTACCCCAGCTGCACGCGTGATAGTGAACAGTATCACCTTAAGAACCAAGTCATGGATGGTGGCGATATCCACCTTGGCACTGTTTTTCCCAAATTGTGCCTCTGGACACACACGAGCCTTCACTTCACCTATCTTCTCTCCGGAAGGCCTGCTTCCGGTCAAAATGGGGCTCGCCCCTCTCCGTGACAGCCCAGTAATGAAGTACACATCAGATACATCCAGCTCTAAGGTCTGATCCCGTAAGCGAAATACTTGGTCATCAACATCCCAAGCGTCCACTATGAACTGTAATAGCTCCGGTTGAGCTCGCAGATAAGAGGTGAGGAAGAAATTTTTGAGACCACAGTCTCTCAAAGCATTCATACATCCCTCATCCACTATGGCCAAGGCATCTATGGCATCATGCTCCCGTTCTTTCCATTCCACCACCATTTTTTCTTGTCTCCTGCACCCACAAGGAGGAATAAATAATTATTGAAACCCTGGTAGGCTTACAAACCGGACAAATTTCAAAAATGATGGGCAAATTCAAGTAAAAAATTAGGTCATGCGGTTGGCGCGACTGTCTCTAAAACAGTCACGCCAATGGCGTGGCACCTTTGGGCAAATCACCCCATTGGCGCGGACCCGTGCCGGATACCCGCGCCAATGGGGCGCAACCCTAAATTTTAAAATCCTCCTTGCGGAGGCTCAATCAGGGAACAAAATGCATAAAAAAAGTGTGAAAATGGAGCTAAGGGAAGCGCCTCTTACCTGGAACTGGCGGAATCTCAAATGGTTGCACGGATTGGCGGTAATCACTGCTCGAAGTTCGCTCCCCAAATGGACCACTACTACTATGCAAGAGGTAAAAAGTAAAAGTAATTCTATTTTTTACATTTTCACCATATTTATAGACTTTTTGACTTGTAATTAGGTTTAAAGAGTTGTTTTTTGAATATTTTAATATATTTTTGGTCGAAAATGGATTTTACGCTTGCTTTTGGTGCTATGACAGGTCCTTTTTGCAACTTCGATGGTGAAACGAGTTGTATTTTATACTTTTTCGGACTCGGTAAATACACGAAAAAGTCACTGTGGAGTCATCTTTCAGCTCTTTTCTGACTCGCTAAAAATGAAAAGATTGCCGGGTTACCCCTCTTGACTCGTTAAACTTAAATAAGAGGCGGTCGTCTTTAAACCCTTTTCCGACCGTGTAAAAAACGAAAAGATTGTCGGACCCTTGTCGTTTCAGGTTCGTTAATGGTTACGAAACGACGTGATGTTGATCGCTTTTTTACTTTTTCAGATCGATATCACTACTCATGAAAAGTACTCCTCGATCGTAATGGTCGGGCGGTTCTTTCGAGCATTATTTTATACTTTTTCGGGCTTGTGAGACACAACTTTATGAAAAAGGCCCCCTCTGGAGTTCGATTTTCTGCTGTCTTTTTAGACTCTCTAAATAGGAAAAGACGCCGAGTTCTTCCTTTGTCAGACTCGTTAAAACTTAATGACATCGGATTCCGTCATAATGACGCTCACAAGCATATGCTATCCCTGTCAAGCTTGCTAAAAATAACTGGGGTACTCGCCAGAAATGGTGGGGAAAATGGACCCGTAATTATTGTCGTGTTGGCAGTATGTCGCTCTTGAACATGGCACTAGTCTGCATTCGTGTCTGGGTGGGAACATCTCATCTTGTTTTACACTAGCCTCCGTGGGTTTGGGTGATCCTATTTGACCTCTCATCTGCCCATTGCCTTGTCACCATGACCTCTGCTCATTTGATGTCAAATACTGCCAAGTCCACTATCGTGCCGCCGATATGTTCAAGAGAAGTTGACCTCTGCAGAATTACAACCTCCCTCTGATACCTCACATAATTCTGATTCACCACAACATTCTTCCTCTGTCTCGTGTCAATGATGTGGGAAACACTATGGCCCACCTTTGATCAAGGTCACTTCCTGTCGACTTCAGCTCATTATCCAGGAAGCTAATCTAGAGACTCCCTTCGGTGCCTTGGAGCCTGCATGCCTCAATGGCAGGTTCTTCGTGTTTGATGAGAGGTTTTCATCATTGGCCTCTGATCGAATGATTCTACGGGTGTTCGACGCCAGCTCATTGATTCACACACAGTAGATTGTACCTGTAGTACCTTGAGGGCCATTGTCATTATTGGTGGTACCTCTCGCGTCTGTTAACAGTTTTCATCATTGACTGGTAATCAGACGATGTTCATGCATGTTCGACTTCAACTCTTGTATTCACATGCTTGGACTTGTACTTTGTTCGGGTCGAGATGGAGCGCAAGACCCTGGATTTTGTTTGTTGGAATCTGGGCTGCGATTTGTGGCTTATTATGATCATTACATGACTCATTCACTGGATGGCTGCGACCATGCCTGAGTCTATTTATCGATCCTCTCTGGATGGCTGCATCCATGCCTTGGATCAAGAGCATTATGTACTCTGCTATGGATGGCTGCGCCCATACCACATTTATCATGTATTTGAGATATCAGTTGTATTTCTTCACGCAGGTTCTCCAGCGGCCGTGTTTTCTGTCACGCATGTCCTTGTAAAGCATTTCACCCCTCTCTCTCTTGGGCCTCATGCTTTAGGGGGCATCTGTTACACAGCAATTTGTCACCGTTTGTCACCGTCCCTGTTACCCCTCGCCCGCACATTGGAGGACTCATTCCGGGACCTGTGAGAAGTAACATGACCTGAAACCACTTGCATCATATTCCTCTAAGTATGAGCTTCATATGCCCTGATGACATCTCCTACAAAATACCCATGAAAACAACTCTTTTTGCATTAGCGCGGGTCCACAGTTCACTGCACGCGCCAATGAGGGAAATCCTCTAAAAAGGGCGCGCCATTGGCGCTCTGTCTCAGAGTCGCACTCGCGCCAATCGAATTGAGTAAAGTTTTTAACCAACAAGTTCCCGAAGGTTCTCTTCAACCCATTCACCAACTGAATCTATGTTGAGCTAGGATGGTTTGGCTTCGAATCTCCATAGAAGGGAAAGTGGTTTGCCACCTTTCATGGAAGTTTCCAAGTGATAAAGCCAATCCCATGAATAATGTGTTTGATCCTATCTCTTTCTTCTCTATCTATAAAAGCTTGCCTCTATGCCTTGAGAAAGCTAGTTACAATAGTTCTAGTCCCAGCATAGTGATAGAGAGTTTGAAGCTGCAAGAGCCTTCTTTGCACCCATAAGGCCAAATCTAAGTAAGGAGATTCTTGTCACCCAAAGAGAGAGAGGCTTGTTCCTCATCCCAACAAGCTTTGCAAGACTTGTGTAGCTGACTACCCAACCAAAGGAGGATTTGACGTCAGAACAATGGTTGTATTCTTCTTTGTTATTTATTAGTAATAGATGACTATCATTATGGTTCCACTCTCATTGTCTTATGTTTGATGTTGAGTTATATCTTTTCTGACTGATATATAATTGCATCTACTAGATTTTATGCTTGTTGTCGTGTTGTTCTTTGCATGTGCAGGTGTCCAATCACGGAGATCGTGGGGATCGTGACCGGCCAAGGCAAAGGAACGAGGGTGACATCTCTTCTACAAACACTAGCGTTGGAATCCAAGTAGGTTCTCACCATCTACTTTTTATTTGCAATTAGGAACTTGTGTGATAGCATTGTGTGATTGTTGCTAGACCCGGTCTGGGCTAGTAGGGTTCGTCTCTGTCCGCAGAGAGGATTTACCTCCACAACACTCTCGTCTCCCTTGTATCGATTCTGTCGCTCCTTCCCGTACTTAATCCACTTGGGAAGTACCCTGTAAACACAACAGAAGACAAAAACCAATCAAAGCATACAATCTATTGAATATAAGTGAAAGGAATCAGATACAATTCACACACATAAGAATTATGAAACAATACAAACATATGGGAAAAGGTTCAAACACTTTATTATATAGAAGAAGGAAATACAACCATTGGTGTCTGATTCAAAGCCATTCCTTCAGCTTGGATCCCATCCACATCATATCAAAAGCATGACAAACTTTTAGCATCACAATACTTGCTTCAAAGCCAAATCTCATAACAACATTATCTCCTTACAATTCAACATAATCCAGCCCCTGATCACTTAGATGAGTGGTCAATTTATAGGAAGATGAAGGAGGTTTTGTCATTAATGGTGGCATTGAATGGCCTTCCATACTTAGAATTAGTTCCATGGAGGAAGGGATGAGAGGATAGGATGCACCTTAACTCATTCCTCATCCATTTTTGAGCTCATAGGAGTTGATAAGTGAGGGAAACTTCTAGATGAATCCAAAAGATAAGAATATTCCCCAAACCCTATGTGAATTTCACTCATTCTTGCCCAGCGCAGGTGAAAGGAAGCCTAAGTGCTCTGCAGAGCACCCTGGCAGTGGACTTAACTACTCTGTAGCGCACCTTCATAAGGGCTTACCTGCGCTGGTCCCTCTAGAGGCTATTTCTAGATGTCTTCAAGTCATGAAACTATCTAGGAAGGAGGCATTCAAAGGGGTGACTTGTTTAGGGCATGAAGCAACTGAAATTAGGGTTTGATGAGCCCTAAAACACTGATCTGGATGTTGGGATTTGATGTGCCCAAATGGATCTGTAACAACCTTGCTTTGACAAACCTGTCAGAAAGTAAATATCCTCTACCTGGATCTCAAGTAGATTTTCCCCAAACTTGAAAACTTGTGCTTGAATATCCCATGAACGAACAAGGTATGTGAACAACTATAGTTTTTGCCTCATAACAGGAAGTCAGAATATTTAATAACCCACAATTTTTTAGCACTCGTATGGTAGTAGGGTCATCTGCCACATCAAATCTTGTTCCTCATGTTCTATTTCTCTCCAAATGAATTCCATTTTCCGCTAATGGTTACTTGAAACATCAACAAGGAATCCATTAGGCTCTTGAATATGAAAAAAATATGAAAAAATTTGAGGCAAAACTGAAATAAAACTTGGACATATGCGCCCAATGCACCCCAACAGTGCTTGCCATAGCATTGTACCTCTATCTGTAATGTTTCTCTACCTAGGTGAGATGCCTTTTTTGACACAGGTGGAGTGCGTTGGTCCCAGGGCATTTTTTATGAAACCTAGGGGCCTAAAAACCTTGAAAATTTTGCATGAAAACACAAAAATGAACCGTGGAAATATAGAGAAAGGTTTTAGTTCCTACCTGGAAGCGATGACACTTGAAATGATTCCCTGGATTGGCCGCAATCAGCTGTAGAAGATCAAGAGAAAAAGGGCTCCAAATACTCACTTTTGAAGGTAAAATGTGAAATAATGAAAATGAAAAGTCATTTTCTCATTATTTTATTCATTTTTAGTATTTTTACCTAGATATGATTTATTTTTACTATGAAACAGGTACATTTAATCCTTCTTGTGGTGTTTTGAGCAGGTCAACAACTGTTAACAGGTTTTTTATTATGTTTTGAACAAGTTACTTTAACCAAAGAGTATAATTTTGTCTCTTTTTTGGACTCTATAAACCTACGAAAAAGGAACCCCGATGGAGTCCTCTTTCAGCTCTTTTGAGAGTTCCAAGATATGAAAATATTGTTGAGATATGAAAAGTAAATTAAAAGGTGTCTACTCAGTATAAGTTTAACCCTTTTCCAGACTGAGATAGACTAACTACGAAAAAGGAATACCTTAGTCGAACATGGCTAAGAAGTTCTCTTGGGTATTTTTTTATACCTTTTTGGACCTAAGGGACTTCCTACAAAAAGGGACATCTGGTTATTTTTTCCCTCTTTTTCAAACTCTCCAAACATGAAAAAGACGTCGAGTTTTACCTTCGCTGGACTCGTAAAAACATCAAACGGTGATGGACTCGTCTATCATGATGGGGCCAAACCACTCCTTCTTAGGGTTCGTTAAATATACTTAGAGGGATTCATTAGAAGGATGAAATTATAGATCAAGCATGTGTTATCCTCCTCAAGGTTGTTAAAAAATAAATAGGTACTGACTAGTATGGTTGGGAAGACTAGGAAAACAAGGGATTCCATTTTGCTAATGGAAACGAGTTGCTTTTGAACACGAACCTCTTTCACTTCAACTTTGTAAAAATTTTGCAAATTCTCTACAAATCTACCTCTAAGATCATGTAGAAAATTTGACAGTAGATTAACCCAATAATGCAATATACCAAAGCAAAATACTAGAATCTACTTCTACTATCAATTTTTGGAAGCTTAAAGATTGAGCTGAACTCATATAACCAGAAGAAGAAGAATCAATGCACATGAAACACAAAAAATACTTAGGGGAAAGCCTCAGCTAAAAACCCCACTATCTGTATTATCATACAAGGTGGAAATACATCAAAATTATACAAAGCCTTAGCTCTCACAGTTAGCCAGCTCTCAATACAATCCTCTTGGATGCTCACAGGCAATCAAAGCTTCTCACAAGCCTTCTCCTCTGCCCTCCAAGCTCCTATTTCCTTGCACAGTTACCTCTGGGATGATCTCCTTCACCTAGTGTAACACTGCTCTAACACATTGTTAGAATTGCTCAATCCTCAAGGAATCTTGCCTTGATTACATGCATGAGTTTCCTTTATAGGAAACCACATGAAACTGATAGTACAATGTCCTTGACATTTAGCTCAACTAGGTCTTTCTCAAAATAGACATGCATGAGTTTTTAATGAGGGAATCTTCAGTTATTTGGAGTACACTGTTTGAGTGCATGCATGCATCAACTGACTGATAACTCACAATTAGTTCCTCAAACATTTTGGAACTAATTTAACTGGACTTAACTCAGTAAACTGAGCTAACTAATTACAACTCAAATATAACTCAATCTTATCTCAATTAAGGGATAATCTCCTTAATTATAGGGATAAATCTTGCATGAATGCATAAATACTTGTAACTTGAATTTCTCCAACTAATTAATCCATAATGAATTAATTAATTATTTCCAAGCAGCTGAGACTAAATTCGATTTTATTTCACAATTTTAATTCAAGGACAAATTAAAATTGGAATATTCTGGATTCTATTTTTATCATTTCTTGTTGCTATTTTCAACACTCCCTCTCAACAAGAAAGGAATTCAACTCGATCCCAATCCTGAATCTTTGGAATGTTATGCATGCAACACTTCTTTCTAGTGTTGTTGCTCTAGCAACTCCAGAAACAAAAAAAACATCCAACGTGAATCAATATGATGCATCTGTCATCAAAGTCTCTAACTGCCATTACCTCTGTCAATTGAAAACTTTGCGCTTTTGCTGACTCTGCCTTTCTGCACTGTTGTCAATCCTTCTCTACGCTCTTTAGTATCTGACTTCTCTAACCTCTGTCACTTTGATCTCTGACTGCATCAATCCCATTGATTCCTCACGCTACTATGTACTTTGGGATCCCATAGGAAGGTATGATCCATGAGATAAAACCTCTCAATGGACCCTGCCCAATTTCAGCCTTCTTGGGACTATCACTTGACATCGCCCAACCTCACACCTGGAGGTATGGCTGCATGTGATCCCTCTGTCCACTTCTCCAATTGTGGCTCCTCCACAATTGTCTAAGACTTCTTCTAGGACTGCACGTTGAGAGGTAATTTACTCTCCCTCTCAACCACCAAGTATCTAACATTTGCCTTTCTCCTCAAGGATTTGCATGCATCTTGAACCTCAAGAGCATACAGGTTCTTAACTCGTGAACCGATTTGTTTCACCCGTCTTGTGGTGATGTGTCTAAGGAACACCTTTCCTTTACTGAAGATAAAATTGTAGCCTTTGTCCTCCAACATCGCGACTGATACCAACTTCTTCTTCAGTCCACACACATACTTCACATCTGTCAAGGTGATAGGAGGTGCATTCTCCCTCTGAAAAGAAACCGTGCCCACTCTTGGAACACTAAGCCTTTCATCATCACCCATCTCTATGCACATATTGAGGTCTTTCTCCTCCAAGGTACTGAATAAAATTTTATCGTCGGTTATGTGGAATGAGGCTCCACTTTCAAGATACCAACCACAACCCATCATCGATGACACCATGCATGTAATGAGAGTAAAGTACATTTCGAACTGAGAGGCTAATGCCTCACCTTCTGATCCTTCCGAGGATCCCTTCTTGGACTTATTCGATCGAAAATTAGTCGCATAATGTCCGATCTCGTGACAATTAAAGCATCTTACTTTAGACTTGTCACCCATCTTCCCTCCCTGAGAAGAATTTGATTTGGAATGAGAATCCTTCCCCTTCCCTTTCCTTGCCTTACTTGCTAAGGAAAGATTTTCTTCATCATCATCCTTGGATGAAGAACCATCTTGAGTGCTCCTCTTGATCTCCTCCTGCATGAGATCCAACCACAGTTGTTTCCAATCTGAAAGTTTCTCCCTTCCATTCACAGAGTCTTGGTAGCTATTCCAGCTCTTTGGAAGACCAAGGAGAGTGAGGCTCACCATATCATCATCGGAAGTAGTTATTCCCACACTTCCAAGCTTATCTCTATAGGTGGTGAGCTTGTTCAGATATGTGGAAATAGTATCGCCGTTCTCCATGTTGATTCTTCAAAGCTTATCCTTGAGCGCCAATTTCCTCTGGTCGCTACTGTTCTGGTAGAGGTCCTTCAATGTCTTCCACATCGAATATGGAGTATCCTTCCCATGGAGACTTGAGACAATATGGTCTCGAACTCCCTCAAGGATGATCCGTCTTGCCCTTGCCACACACTTCTTCCACTCAGCCAACTCTTGTGCATTAGTTGAACTTGGATTTGGGATTTCTTGATCAATGAAATCCTTCAAGCCATTGTCTTCTAATACAACCTCCATGCGGTCTTTCCATGCTATGTAATTCGAGCTACCTTCCAAAGCATACTCGAGTCTCAAGCCATAGAACACCATTGGCCAACCTTGAAGTATGATATAAATTCGATTTGCACTTGCAACCCCGAACTTCAAACTTCGAATTTTCTTCTCTGTATACTGTTCACAGCTCCTACAAACTTGGCTTTGATAAACCTGGATTTGATACCATGTAGAAATTTCTCTATAGATCAGCTAGCCTTGATACCATGTAGAAATTCTGCAAATTCTCTTGAAATCTCGCTCTAAGACCATGTAGAAAATTTGACTGTAGATTAACTTGATAATGCAATATACCAAAGCAGAATACAATAATCTACTTCTACTATCAATTTACTGAATCTTAGAGATTGATCTGAATCAGAGCTGAACACATATAACCAGAAGAAGAAGAACCAATGCACATGAAACATAGAAAATACTGAGGGGAAAGCCTCAGCTAGAAACCCCACTATCTGTATTATCATACAAGGTGGAAATACATCAAAATTATACAAAGCCTTAGCTCTCACAGCTAGCCAGCTCTCAGTACAATCCTCCTAGATTCTCATAGGCAATCAAATCTTCTCACAAGCCTTCTCCTTTACCCTCGAAGCTCCTATTTCCTTGCGCAATTACCTCTAGGATGATCTCCTTCACCCTGTGTAACATTACTCTCACACACTGCTCTAACACACTGTCAAAACTGCACAATCCTCAAGTGATCCAGGTGGATCTTCAGATATAATGGCATGGAAAAAATTAGAAATCCAAGTGGGTAGAATGAAGTCAACTCAGGACTAGAATGTAGATCTCGTCTTTCTGATTCCAACAACGCAAATGGTACCTCAATCTGAGTTCGGATGATGAAGTTATTGCAAAAAGAAGAGCTCTCCAATCCTTAAGAAAATGAGGAATTTCCTTTGAAAAAGGAATCTTAAGCCTTAAGGCAAAATCGCAATCGGAGGTCGCATGAGGGCAGACTTAAGGTTTGGGCTGTGGAACCCCCAATTACCAATCTCTGATCAGATTGGATCGGAAGATCGGAGGCAATCGCAATCGGCGTCACACACACACACACACACACACACACACACACACACACACACACACACACACACACACGTATAAGTGGATATCGGTGAGCACATAGTGCGATCGGTGATTAGCCGGATCGACGAAACCCTCAACAGACACATGGGGAAATATATTTGCGGGATGCCGATGCGATCGGCCGATGTGGATATCGGTGATCGATGATCAGAGGTCGGTCTTTCCCAAGGACTAGGTCAGGAACATCCCAATACACCGATTTGTGACCTCAGTGTGGACCCGATAGGAAAACTAAGCCTGATTTAATTGTTTTTGAGGTTGGGGCATATGGTTTTTGGGAAGATTTGCAGTGTTTTTCGAGGTTTTGAAGCCTTATCAATGCAACATTAAAAAGGCCATTTTCAGGAACGGTTGTGCCCGTCGATCCTTCAACTCTACCAACCTCTCTTATTAACCAGGCACGCCCCATTTTAAATGGGCTTTTGTCCATGAATCCTTTATAAAAGAGGATCAATGGAAGAGCACGGGAGGAGGCATATTTATGGTTGCTGCACACTATTTGCAGGAGGCTGAGAGCAATTATTGATCTGTTTTTGAACATTTTAAAAACTCCAGCCCTTATTATTGCTATAGGAAGCTTTGGTGTTCCATACTACTCCATCTCAGGCATTCATTTCATAGCCATTAGGCAGATTGGAGGTATAAGCCTCTTGATGGACAGATTGATAAATGTAATTCTGTTTATTCATGCCATTTAATAAGAAAGGCCTCCCCATTGTTGAGCTAGGCTCGGAGACGTAGTCTGAATTGGACGAACTCTGTTATCAAGCCTTGGTGTTCTCTTTTGTGCCTTTTATGTGTTTTCTTCTTCTTTTCATATGTGCACATTTATGTGTTAAGCTACAACTTTATATGCAATTATTTTCGATACATCTATAAGCGAAACATCCTAGATCAAGTGGTATCAGAGCAGGGATTTTTAGATGTGAATTGCATGTTTGTATGCTAACAAAAGGCAGGCTTCAAAGAGGCGAAGGGAATCTAGAACCTTTCGATACAGAGGTAGGGCATGCACCTCGAAGAAGAAACATGGCTGAAGAGGAAGCTCATATTGAAGAGGAGCGCAATTTCAGAAAGACTTTCTATTCAATGGCAGAGAATATCAATCAGCTGGTTAGAAGACTGGAAAAAGCTGAAGAGAGGAATCTAGAAGGACAAGGTTCAACACATGGGAATGATGGAGAAGAAGCCCCTCCTTCTTCTTCTGGTGGTGAAGGTTCTTCTTCCCCACACCACCATAATCAGAGAAATCCAAAGGATGCATCGAAGAAACCTTTTTCTAAATTAGATATTAAATTTTATCTTCCTGTATTTAATGGTGAAAGTAACATAGAAAAGGTTAACAATTGGATTAGGCAGATTGAGGTTTATTGTAGGATTCAACAAATCATAGAGGATGAGGCGAAAATCCAGCTGGCCTCTCTACGATTGGGAAGCACGGCTCTCGTTTGGTGGGAGAGTAAATTGCAGAGCAGTAAAAATGTGGGTAAGATATTTTCCTCATGGTTTGATTTTACTTATGCGTTAAAGGAACAATTTTATCCCTTAGGATACAAATAGAAAGCTTTGATGAATTGGAAATATGTAAGGCAAGGCAAAGGGTAGGATGTTCAGAGTTTTATAGAAGAATTTAGGAAGCAAGCACTAAATTTGGGTATTGCACTTGCTACACTTGAAATTGTAACTAAGTATATTGGCTCACTACATAGTTATATTTAGCATTCATTATTGTTGTTTGAACCAACCACTATTGACGCAGATAGTGTGAAAGCAATTCATATTGAGAATAGGGGCAAGAATGAAAGAGAGGACCAATCCAGAAAGCCACTGTTCAAACCTCCCAATGGAAAATACAAAGAAAAATGGAAAGGGAAGGAGAAGAAAATAGCAAAAGCCAAAGAGGGAGAGTGACCTTATTGCAATCATTGCAAGAAAGAAGGCCACAATGATGATCTTTGTTGGAAGCAACACCCAGAAAAATGCCCAAAGAAGTATGGAGGAAAAGGGAAGCAGAAAAAAGTGGCATCAGCACAACAAGACCTTGGATCAGATTCAGGAGATGAAGTGCTAGTCATAGCAGCGGGAATAAAAGGTACCTTTACACCTCCTGTTGATTCTAAATCACACGGAACCACTAGTTCTGTAGATGAGTCCCTTTCAAATGATAGAAAAATAATTGAATTATTTCATATCAAAGTTGGTAGTAAATCATACCAAAGTAGAAACTCTATTTGATACGGGGTCCCAAGCAAATTTAATTGCAGAATCCCTGGTAAAGAAGCGTGGCTTAGTAACAAAACAACACCCAAAGACTTACCCAGTGGGATGGATACATAATAAAGCTAAATTGAATGTAACCTAGCAGTGCAAGGTAAAATTTGTGGTTGCTTCTAAGCTGGTAGATGAAGTAGAGATGGATGTTATACCGCTGGACATCTGTGGCATGGTATTGGGGATCCCCGACCTATATGATAGAAAAGCTGTCTTTTTCCACCATGAGAATAAATACCACATCACTAAGGATGGGATAGAGTACATAGTGCGGGCTCATCAAAACAAAATTAACGCCAGCCTTGTAAGTGCTAGGAAGATGAAATGACTGGTATATTCCAGCAAAACATGCATGCTTATGGTTGTCAGGGAAAAGGAGGCTGAATTCGCAGACACATTCGAAGGATTCGATGGTAAGAATAAACAAGAATTGATGGATTTAATTGCTGGTTATAATGCATTGTTTTAGGAGCCGCGGGGACTACCTCCACAGAGGGAGATCCAACACGAGATCCACCTGTTGCATGATGCCCCTCTGCAAATATCGGCATGTATATAATGTCAGCAGTCGAAATGGAGGAGATCAAGCGTCAAGAGCAGGAATTTCTGGACCAAGGCGTGATCAGGCTGAGCTCCTCGCCATGCGGGTTGCTGATTGTTCTGGTGCCCAAGAAGTACGGCAGCTGGAGGATGTGCATGGACTACCGTGCACTAAACAAAATATCAGTAAAAAATCTCTATCCCCTCCCACGCATAGATGATTTATTGGATTAATTTAAAAGTTCTATATATTTCACAAAATTGGATCTATGCAGTGGCTATAACCAAGTCCAAATTATGGAGCAGGATGTGTGGAAAACTACTTTCAAAACTAAGCAGGGGTTGTTCAAATGGATGGTAATGCCATTCGGGCTTTGCAACGCTCCAGCCACCTTTATGCGGGTTATGTATCATATATTTCAGCCTTTCATTGATGAGTTTGTTCTTGTATATTTAGATGATATACTAGTTTTCAACAAGAGTTGGTTTGAAAATGTGAGTCATGTAAAGAAAGTGCTTGATGTGCTAAAGAAAGAAAAACTCTTTGTAAAATTGTCAAAGTGTGAGTTTGGGAAAACATCTTTGGGTTACCTAGGTCATATTGTTGGTCATGGTTATTTAAAAATTGATCCCGCTAAAGTCGAAGCAATTGTAAATTGGCCTAAGCCTACTAGTGTAATTAAGGTCTGTAGCTTTCTAGGTGCAGTCCAGTATTGGAGGAGATTTATTGCTAATTTCTCTGTTATTGCAGCACCTTTGCACACATTGACAAGTGTGAAATAGGTCTTCCAATGGGGAGGAAGACAACAGAAGTCCTTCAAAACATTGAAGGAAAAAATTAGCACCGTGCCAGTCTTAGCCTTACCCGATCTCCAACAACCATTTGAGATTGAAACCGATGCCAACGGTTATGCCATGGGAGCTGTACTGATGTAGCAAAAGAAGTCAATTTGTTACCATTCTAAGAAGTTTTCTCAAGCTGTGATAAACTATCCCACCTATGACAAGGAGATTTATGCCTTGGTGCAAAGTGTGAAAAAGTGGAAACACTACCTGATCGGCAAGGAGACCATCATCCATACAGATCATCAACCCTTGCAGTACCTTCAATCACAAACCAAGTTGCAGCAAACTCGTCATTTCAAGTGGATGGGATTTATTCAACAATTTCATCTGGTAATAAAGTATAAGAAGGACACTAGCAATAAAGTGGTTGATATGCTATCTTGCCCTCCTATTTCTGCTTTTGTTGTTTTGCATAATGCTTCGTTATCTTTTGAAATTTATGCCAAAAAATACGCTAACGATGATGGATTTAAGGAGGTTTATGCAAAACTAACCCTTGGTTCACAAGGGGACAACTATCACTTGTAGGGGAAATTTTTGTATCACCTTGGTAAATTGTGTATTCCCATAGGAGAAAGAGTGCATGTAATTCGAGAGGCCCACACCTCTCTTGTGTTTAGACACTTTGGTATCGAGAAGACTTTAAGTCATGTACAAAGATTTTTCTTTTGGCCTCATATGAAAAACATTGTGACTCGCTATGTAAAGGGTTGTGTGATGTGTTCTGTTTTAAAGCCTCTAATAGAAAACTTGGGCTCTACACACCACTCCCTATTCCGAGTTGTCCATGGGAAAGTGTGTCAATGGACTTTGTAGGAGGTCTACCTTTGTCTAGGAAGGGTCACGACTATTTGTATGTCGTCGTTGACCGTTTTAGCAAAATGTGTATTCTTATGCCTTGTAAAAAGAAGATTACTGTAGAGCAGACTGCTTCTCTTTTCTTTCAGTATGTTTGGGTCCACTTTGGATTACCCACATCAATTGTGTCAAATCGGGACTCTCGTTTCCTTGGAGAGTTCTGGACCAGCTTGTGGAGGATGATGGACAACAAACTAAAAAGAAGCACGACATTTCACTCACAAACCGATGGGAAAACATAGGTTGTTAACCGTACCATGGTACACTTAGTACGAGGCTATTGTGGAAACATCCCAAGTTGTGGGATGAAAATCTACCCTATATACAACATTCTTATAACTGAGCAGTCCATTCATCGACACAGTGTTCACCATTCGAGACATGCTTTTGTTACCTGCCAAAGGACCCTTTATGCATGGTCTTTGGAAAGGAGGATGACTCTAGTGGACGTAATGATAAAGACAAAGCTTAGCAGTTCATTTAGGGAATCCAAATGATTCACCAAGCAGTGTAAGAGCAGTTGGAAAAGAGTCAAGTCCATTACAAGGCTCGACATGAGAAACACTGAGTTGACCATCAATTCCAAGTGGGCGACAAGGTGTGGTTCCACATCAGCGAAGACAGGATGAAGGGAGAAGAAATGAAGTTGCAGCCAATTTGGTATGGACCATTCACCATATTGGAGAAGACTAGGAAGAATGCCTTTCATCTTGACTTGCCGATATATATATAGATGTACTCAGTAGTAAATGTGGAGAACCTAAAGCTGTATGAACCACCTTTGATCATCGAAACTGATGAGGTGGGCACAGTTCCTACTGTCGATGATTTTGCACTTGAATATCTCGATGAGTTGCTTGAAGACATCATCCTTGACAGGAGAACTAGGACTTCACGGTAAGGAGATGTAGAGTACCTTCAAGTTTGATTCAAGGGAATGCATCCTAGCAAGGCTAGATGGCTGGAGAAAGAGAAAGTGAGGGGCATAGTACCCTCACTTGCCAATTGACTAATCAAAAGCTTTTGGCAGTCCAAAAGCTCCTCAATGGGGAGGATTGATCCAGGTGGATCTTCAGATATAATGGCATGGAAAAAATTAGAATTCTAGTGGGCAGAATGAAGTCAACTTAAGACCAAAATGTAGATCTCGTCTTTATAATTCCAACGTCGCAAACGGTACCTCAATCCAAGTCCGGATGATGAAGTTATTGCAAAAAGAAGGGCTCTCCAATCCTTAAGAAAATGAGGAATTTCCTTTGAAAAAGGAGTCTTAAGCCTTAAGGCCAAATCGCAATATATATATATATATATATATACATACATATATATATATACACATATATATATGTACATATATATATATATATACATATATATATACATATATATATATACATATATATATACATATATATATATATATATATATATATATACACATATATATACATATATATACATATATATACATATATATATATATATATATATATACATATATATATACATATATATATATATATACATATATATATATATATACATATATATATATATATACATATATATATATATATACATACATATATACATATATACATATATACATATATACATATATATATATATATATATATATATATATATATATATATATATATATATATATATATATATATATATATATCTATATCTATATATATATTAGCGAGCAGATAGTGCGATTGGCAATTAGCCAGATCGGCAGAACCCTCAACGGACAGCTGGGGTGATATATGTGCGGGATATATGTGCGGGATGCTGACACGATCGGCTGACGCCGATATTGGTGATTGGTGATCGATGGTCAGTATTTCTCAAGGACTAAGACAGGAACACCCCGATACACCAATTTGCGACCTCAGCGTGGACCCGATAGGAAAAACAAGTCCGATTTAATGGTTTTTCAGGTCCGGGCATATGGTTTTTGGGCAGATTTGCATTGTTTTTTGAGGTTTTGAATCCTTATCAATGCAACATTAAAAAGGCCATTTTCAGGAAAGATTGCGCTTGCCGATCCTTGCACTCTACCAACCTCTCTTATTAATTAGGCATGCCCTGTTTTAAATAGTATTTTCTCCGAGAATCCTTTATAAAAGAGGATCAATGGAAGACCACTGGAGGAGGCATCTTTATGGTTGCAGCACGCTGTTCGCAAGAGGTCGAGAGAAATTATTGATCTATTTTTGAATAGTTTAAAAACTCTAGCCCTTGTTATTGCTGCGGGAAGCTTTGGTGTTGCATACCACTCCATCTCAGGCATTCATTTCATAGCCATCAGGCAGATTGGAGGTATAAGCCTCTTTATGGATAGATTGATAAATGTAATTCTGTTTATTCATGCCATTTAATAAGAAAGGTCTCCCCATTGTTGAGCTGGGCCTGGAGACGGAGTCCGAATTGGATGAACTCTGTTATCAAGCATTGGTGTTCTCTTTTGTGCCTTTTATGCGTTTTCTTCTTCTTTTCATATGTGCACATTTATGTGTTAAGCTGCAACTTTATATGCAATTCTTTTCTATACATCTATAAGCGAAAACATCCTGGATCATCAAGGAACCTTGCCTTGACTGCATGCATGATTTTCCTTTATAGGAAACCACATGCAACTAATAATACACTATCCTTGACATTTAGCTCAACTGGGTCTTTCTCAGAATAGACATGCATGAGTTTCTGATGAGGGAATCTTCAGTTATTTGGAGTACACTGGTTGAGTGCATGCATGCATCAACTGACTGATAACTCACAATTAGTTCCTCAAATAGTTTGGAACTAATTTAACTGGAATTAACTCAGTAAACTGAGCTAACTAATTACAACTCAAATATAACTCAATCTTATCTCCTTAACTAAGGGATAATCTCCTTAATTTAAGGGATAACTCTTGCATGACTACATAAAGGCTTCTAACTTGGATTGCTCCAACTAATTAATCCATAATGAATTAATTAATTGCATGACTACAGAAAGGCTTCTAACTTGAATTTCTCCAACTAATTAATCCATAATGAATTAATTAATTATTTCCAAGCAGCTGGTGAGACTAAATTCGATTTTAATTCACAATTTTAATTCAAGGACAAACTAAAATTGGAATATTTTGGATTCTATTTTTATCATTTCTTGTTGCTATTTTCAACATTCTCCATGGTTCTTGGGCTGGGTAATCTACTTGTATTTTGGTTATCATACCATTTTTAGAGTCTCCATTTCGGTTTTGGGCCATTGCTACCAACTCCATTCAATGTTGTCGGTGTGTTCATGAGAATTCATTCAGTTGATCTCTACTACAATACTCTTAAGCCTTCATTTCATGTTTTCCTTTCCTGATCCAATTCCATGTCAGCATCATTTTGTCTCAATCTTCATACTTGTTTCGTGTCTTTTATGGGGGATACATCAAGACCCTCCTGCGATGAGTCGCTTCCTATCGAAATCAGTACATCATCCAGGAAGTTGACTTAGAAACACACCTTTGGTAACCTTGTTCTTGCATACATCAATGGAAAATTTCCTCGATCTCGACAATAGGTTTACATCAATGGTCTTCGACTGAAAGATTTTGTGTGGTTTTTGACATCAACTCAATCATTCATACCATATTACTATAGTACCTTGAGATCCATTAACATCATCGGTGGTTTATCTCGCGTCCGTTAACGTCTTACATCATTGGCCGATAATCAGATGGTGTCTACCATGTTCGAATCTAGCTCATTGATTCACATGGTTAGACTTATACATTAGTTGGTCGTGTGAACGAGATAGATGACCCCAAATCTAGTTTCATCCATTCAGGCTACGATTTCAAGAGTTATATAAATATCACTATGTATGATGGCCATGATCATATAGATAGCCATCAAGTCATGGGTCCACCAGTTGCATCTATGGACACATCATTTGATCATTGTACATGTTATGTTAGCTTATGAGATGAGCATGGGAATGCCTCCCTCAGCAAAAAAATATGTCATGTTGTAAATGTATTGTAACAGATGTAGCTCATCGGTTATCCTTGATCCCGACTTGTCATAAGGTAAAGAACCTCAATCATTAGTCATCATCTCTAACTTTGCGCTTTAGGGGGTGATGAGCCTCATTATTGGGTAACCATATGGACCTTAATCCACCTCATATCTTATTCAAATTGACTCTTCTCATAATTTATTACATATTTCGATTGTATTTTGCTTAATGAGATGAATCAAAGTGAGATATTATGCCTAGTGGAATAATATGCATTGATTGCAGGTTTTTGAGAGAAAATCTTGGAAATTTTGGCTAATTAAGGGATGAAACTGGATTGAGACAAAGAGGAGATATTGTAGGAGGTAGATCCTCCTCATTTACTCCTCACTCATTCGAATATTTCTCCATCAATCACTAGCTCAGAGTACAAGCAGCCATGTCATGGAGATCAAACGATAGTAGAGCAAGTGACAGTCAAAGTGCTAGTTTATCTCAAGTTTGGGAGCCAAGGCTCCCTAGATTTAAGGAAGTCATTGGAGACTTCAATTGTATAAATAAGAAGGCCTAGAGCCTCATTAGGATTCGAATTTTTGTTGTAAAAACACTAGTCATTTTCGAGTTCAAGACTTGTGGAAGACATTGTTATGTAATTTTCTGTTTTGATAATGAGAATGAGAATTTCCTTGATCCAGCTCTGAGTTGACTCAAAGGGTTGAAGCTCTTTGGCTAGGGCCCAACCCTAGCAGCAAAGGCTCCTCTTCTTGTATTTGTATGCTTAGTCAATTTCATAGATTAATGGTTGAATTATCTTTAGAATTATTTCATTGCAAGTAGTTGTATATTTGATTAGTTCACTTCCATTTGTGCTTTACTTCAACATTTCTTAAAAGAGATAAAGTAACATCAAAAAGCTATCAGTAGGTGGATTTGGCCTCAATCCTTCCTTCAGGGACCATGGTTTGAGAAAAGAACCCCTATGCAACACGAAAAAGACAAAATTCTAGTTTCTCATGGAATTTAGGGTTTTCTATACTTAGGACAGCATTTGATCATTTTGCAAGAAAAGGATTTAGTTATCATTTCTTCTATATTCAGTATTACATTAGATCTCATCAAGGTTTCATATTATTTTTCAAGGTTTCCTAATGCATGAAATAGGCAACTAGCTCATGAAATTCTGTGTTCCTTAGTTAATTGAAATCCTTCTTGTTTACATGATTTATGGATAAATGGCATTGGTTGATGCAATGCAGTAGTTTTAGCAGTACATAGAGATTTCATGATCAACAACATCATCCCAACTTCATCCATCCATGATCACTCCTTTTCTTCACCAAAACCCTCACCAATTTCATCATTTCACAAGAATACTTCTCCAAGCTTGTTGACCAAATCCAACCATCTCTCAACTCTAGTTTTGAATACTGAAGTGGTCCTAGACACTTCCTGGCCTCATTCCATCCACATAACACCTTCCCTAAGCCTTCAATCACCTTCAACACCCCTCCTTTTTCTCTCGGCTTTATCCTAGAGGAATACAGGGGATCCTGAAGGAATTCAGGACATCTTGTAGAACACATTAGGACATCTTGTAGGTTAACCTGTAGTGGCCTGTTTTGAGGTTGAATTTTGGAAAATTCCCATAGGAAGCTAGAAAATGACCCCCACTTGTCTCCCAAGCCTTCTAACCATTCACCATCATCCCTAAGACACTTGCCACATCACCAAAAGAAGTTAGCTTTCACACTTTCTCATGAAAAAAGACAAGAAGAAAAATAGAGTTATTTTATTCATTTACATGCACAATAGTAGAATGTTTTATGTTTCAATTTGAATACCTAGGACTGTAGTATTGCATACATGTTAACATAGAATTATTTTGAAGCAAATATTCTTAGCAATTATTTAGAAAAATGGTGTGTTTTAGCGTTTGATTTCAGTCTTCTTCCTTACTACAGTGGAAAAGCTTTCCCTTAGTGTAGAATTATCTTTTCCTCATTGGTAATCAAGCTTCTTCTGAATCCATAGAAGTCTAGTTTGAAAAACCTTAGTGGTCTATCGCCAGCTTAGTAGTGACAAAGAGAAGACCCATCACATTTACTTGTGTATACAACACTGTCACCTCCAAGTTTGTATGAACCCCGGGTTGAGAAACTAAAGTTGGTAGCCCCAGGAGTTGCAGCGTTCTTGTTGCAATATTGGTGCTCGTCACTTTTTGGCATTGTTGCCAGGGAGATGTCTCAGTAATATGTGATTACTGTTTTCTTTCTTCCATTTCTTATCTCTGACATTTTTTATTTAGTTTTCTTTCTTTTCCATTCTGCATTCTTTGCTTTCCTTTCTAGTCCGCAAGTGAGATTTCATTCAAGAAGTTAGTTTTCATTCAATCAATTAGTTTCCATTCAGTTTGAAATTTCGATTATGAAATTATTCTCAAATCTTGAAAAAAAACACAAAACAAAACAAAAACACTTCTTTCATGCCTCATAGGAATAGGGATAGATTAGGGAAATTTATGCCGAATACCCACATTGCTTCAAACAGCCAACCTTCCCTCTTCTTCGATGGCTATGAATTGGAGGAACCCTTACGTGAACAACCAAAGATATTTGAAGAGCCTAGAGGGGGAGAAGAAGAAGAAGAAACCATTCCAACTGACCCAATGGCTGAAAATAGAAATGATAGAGGAAATAGAGAAAGAGTTGAGGGGTACCTTTCCCATCAGAGAAACTAATGGGGATACCAAGATGAAGAATATAAGCCCCTCTTCTCTTCCTCATTTCCATGGTCTGAACTCAGAAGATCTAGACACTTTCTTGTTTGAGTTTGTCATCATATGCAGAACCTATGATTACACCAATGATGAGCAGAAGTTGAAACTATTCCCATCCACTCTGAAGGATGAAACTTTAAATGGTTCATGGGTTTACTTGGGGATAGCATCAAAAATTGGGCTCACATGTAGCAACCCTTCAACAACAAGTATCGAGACTACTATAGGTCCAAAGACACTAAAGAAGAAATTTTTAGGATAAATTTAGGGCGTGATGAATCCCTAGAGGATTATGAAGAAAGATTCCATCTTAGCTACAAAAGGGCCAGGTGCACACTTGATCATGAGTCACTGAAGCTAGTCCTGCTTAGAGGGGTAAGGGAAGATCTTTTGGATACCCTAAACCTATTAGCAGGAGGGGACATCTACCAACTACCCTATGAAGATATCAAGTCTGTCTTTAGGAACCATTCTAAGGAAGCTAGGAAAAAGGGTAGGGGTAGTCAACCTATGGTAAGTCCATCCTCTTCCAATACATCCATGAAAGGTGAAATTGGAAATATGCTGGAAGATTTCAAGAGTGAGATGTTGCAAACCCTTGCCCTATAGATGGACACTATGCACATCAATAGAAAGCAGGAGGAGGCAGAGAGAGCCTTAGCCATTTTCCGCCCTAGATGCATAAGGAGGCACCCTAGGAATGAATTTCCATTAAATCTAATTGAAGTCTGCTCGGTCTGTGAAGAAAATCACTCCACAGACAAGTGCCCTTCTCTAGCTGGACTAAAAGTTGTGTATCAGGGGATTGAAGGGGCAACTGAACAACTCTGCTACATAAACCAAAGGAGAATTCATGGGCCTCATCCATTCCCTCTTCAGGGCCCCCTTCTCATCCTTCCTGGCCTAAACCTCCTCCTTGGTCCTTTTCACCTTAGTACCATTCCCAGCCAACCAGCCAGTCATTTCAGTCATATGCTGCACCTAAGCCTCAGTGGAATGCACCGCCCCAGGGGTGGAGGCCCGCATACAATAATGCTCTAGCTTTATTGCCTTCACCACCTACTCAACCACAACTTTTACACCCTCCTCCACCTAAAATACCCCAGATTCCTGCCCAACCAAATCTAAACTCGAACAACAGACATGCACAACAAGTACATAATGGAGAGACATCCTATCTTGCTTATGTTGTGGAGATTCAGGAAATCAACCTGAGATCTGGGAGAGTACTCCCAGACAACCAACCTCTACCTCCACCTAGGGAGAGTGAGGAAGAAAGAGAGGAAATCATGCCTAGAGTAAATCCTCCACCCTTTCTTGAGAGATTAACTCATCTAGTCTAGCCTACCCCAGAAGAGAATGAACTTCTGGGTGAATTGAAAAATCTATGTGTCAAAATTCCACTTCTCCAAGCCATAAAGGATGTACCTATTTACAAAAAGTTGAGTAAGGAGAAGTTCTTCAAACATCCAGGGAGGTGAAAATGAGACACCCCTACCATTAATGTCATTGGACAATATTCTGACTTAATGCTGGGGCAAGTAATTTGTCCAAAGATTTTGGACCCTGGAAGCCTTGTAGTAGATGTGCACATCAATGGCACAATTGTCCCACACACTTTGATTGATCTTGGGGTTTCCATTAATGTGATGACTAAGGACACCATGCTTAAGCTCAACCTCCAGGGTTCATTGAGAAAGATCACAATAGTCTTGCAACTTGCAGACCATTCCACAGTGACCCTTGAGGGGATTGTGGAGGATGTGATGGTCTCCATTGACTCTTGGGAGTACCCTGCAGACTTCCTAGTTCTCCAGCCGAAGGCCAAGCATACTGGCTATGGTCTCATCCTTGGGAGGCCTTGGTTAGCCATTGCCGATGCCCACACCACTTGCAGGGCTGGAAATATGACTGTAAAAAATGGGCATATGTCCAAGGAGTTAGTCCTGTACCCTCTTGCTTAGCCATATTTATAACATGACTTACCTTTATGGCTGGAGGAGGAGGAAGAATATGAAGTTTATTCAGCCCAACTCTATATCTTAGAAAAATCCATTGGAGGAGGACAACCGGATGAAGATGATTTGATTGAACACATACTCCAAAGTCAAACTTCCTGTTGGGTTGTGTTATATTCTTTCCACGTAGTTAACAGGGGGTTTGAGGGGCACCCGTAACCCCACATTATGGGGTCCGAGGCAGCGCCCCGGAAAATTGTGGTTTTGGACCCTATGTTAGGTTGGGCAGACCCACCTATGGTTTTGTGCATGATTTTCACACGTATTTTTTTGGACGCGATGGTTTTTGGTCCATGGTATTGGATGCTTTGGCATGTATAAATATGTATTATAACATTGAAAGGAACATAATGAAAAATCAAGTTGGTAGTCCCAGTTTTGGGATCCAGGGGAAATCTTTGTGTATATGTGTTTTATGTGTTCCGCTCTTGTATTATTTATTTTTTGTGTTTTAGAATTTGTATGAAGGTAATTTCTGTACGGGGTGAAAACCTACATTTGGTATCAGAGCAGATTTTGCTTCAGGGGGACGCCTTTGTTGCTAAGGGGTTTCGCTTGGGCCTGTGGTATACCCTGTTCAGTGGGAGATCTGCAAGATCGATTCTCGTGGTGAAAGAAGATGGCGAGCAATGGAAAGATAAAGATTGAGAAATTTAATGGTCAGAGTTTTGAGTTGTGGAAACTCAAGATGGAGGATTTGTTGGTGGATAAAGATCAATGGATCGTGGTAGATCTGGGTACTAAACCAACGGGAGTGTCTGATGAAGAATGGAAGAAGTTGGATTGGAAGGTAAAGAGCACAATACGATTGTGTGTCTCGGATTCAATATTGTTGAATATATCAGGGGAAGCTACAGCAAAGGCTTTGTGGGAAAAATTAGGGACTTTGTACCAATATAAGTCTCTCGTGAATAAAATGTTCCTACGGAAAAAGCTGTATAACCTGAGGATGAAAGATGGAGACTCGGTGAAAGAGCATCTGAACGCATTTAATACTGTGGTAAGACAGTTAGCATCTGTTGATATTAAAATTTTAGATGAAGACAAGTGCATCAGTTTGTTGTGTTCTCTACCAGATTCGTGGGATAGTTTGGTTATTGCAATAGGTAGCAATGCAACTGCCTTGCAGTTTAATGAAATAGTCTCAGCCTTGCTGACGGAGGAGATGAGATGGAAAAATATGGAGAGCCAAAATGGTGATTCCTTGTTTGTACGAGCACGGTCCCGGAATAGAAACAAAAATAAGTCATCGAGTGGGAGATCTAAATCTAGACGGAGATCTAAATCTCAAGGGAAACCTGTAAAGGTGGTGTGCTGGAAATGTGGAAAGGAAGGCCACTTCAAAAGGGACTATAAATCTAAAGCTCCTGACAAAGGAAAGGGATCTGATGAGGCTCCTTCTGCAGAGGCAAAAACCACCTCAGATGAAGGTGGGGATGTGTACTTGGCTGCTTCAAGTACACATGTAGATCATGAGGCATGGTTGATTGACTCAGGTGCATCCTTTCACTTCACTCCCCATAGAGAGTGGTTTTGTGAGTATGAGAAATATGATGGTGGTGATGTCTTCTTGGGGGATGACAAGAAGGCTATAATCATTGGTCATGGAAAAGTAAGGTTGAAGCTGCAAGGTGGAAGGGTTAGAACACTTCCGGGTGTTCTACATATTCTTGCATTAGCCAGAAATTTGATTTCTGTTAGTAAGCTGGATGATGCAGGTGTAAAAATAGTGTTTGAGAAGGATACCTGCAATATGGTTCAGGGAGCACTGGTATTGATGCAGGGAGTTCGGATTGGAACTCTATACAAGCTACAAGGTAGCATTGTTATTGATAGATGCAATAGTTCTGTGGTTCCTGAAAGTGGAGAAGAAAATCTAGTGGTCTCTGGAGAGAAGACCATGTTGTGGCATCAAAGGCTTGGACATATTGGAGAAAAGGGCCTTTGGATACTTCATGGTAAAGGTATGGTAGAAGGTATGAGTAATAGCTCTCTGGATTTTGATTTTTGTGAAAATTGTGTATATGGGAAGCCGAATCGGGTGAGTTTACCCTTTGGTAGTAAGAGGGTGAAATAGATATTAGAACTTGTGCACAGTGATGTTTTTGGACTTGTGAAGGTTCCATCACTGGGTAAGTCTGTGTACTATTTATCATTTATAGCTGACTTCTCAAGGAATACATGGATATATTTCCTTAAGAAGAAATCTAAAGCCTTTGACAGGTTTAAAGAATTTAAGGCTCTCATGGAAAATTAGACAGAGAAGAAGATAAAGGTGCCCAGGATAGATAATGGTGGAGAGATTTGCAGCAAGGAATTTGAAGAATTCTGTAAGAAGTGTGGTATAGCACGATAGAAGACTACTCCATATACACTTAAACAAAATGGAGTTGTAGAAAGAATGAATAAGACATTGATGGAAAAGGCAAGAAGCATGCTCAGTGGTGCTGGGTTAGGACAGGAATTCTGGGTAGAGGCGGTGGATACTGCATGTTACCTGGTCAACAGGTCACCTCCATCAACGTTGGAGGATAAGACTCCAAAAGAGGTATGGACTGGTAAGAAACCCTCTCTTTCACATCTGAGGGTATTTGGATGTGATGCATATGTACATGTTCCAAAGGAGAAAAGAACAAAGTTGGATAGTAGATCTGAAAAGTGCATCTTTATTGGGTATAAGGATGGTTTAAAGGGTTATAAGCTTTGGAACCTAGTAACAAGGAAGGTTATGTATAGCTGAGATGTGGTGTTCAGAGAGGTGAAAGATGTTATTAAACATGAAGTCCAACCAAAGGAACCTGAGAAGATAGAGTTTGAGCTAAAGGAGGAAGAATCAGACTCTACAGCAGAGGAGGAATCAAAAGATTAAGAGCCACAAACTCCGGCTGTGAGAAGATTAGTTCAAGAAAGAAGGCAACTAGAAAGGTATAGTCCATCTACTTTCTGTTCAAATTTTGCTTTGTCTATTACTGATGATGATCCCAGAACTGTGAAGGAAGCAGTGGATTTAGAGGATGGAAAACTCTGGAAAGAGGCCATGGTTGATGAAATGGCATATTTGCACAAAAATGAGGCTTGGGATCTGGTGGAGTTGCCGGCTGGAAGGAAACCCATTGGCAGCAAATGGGTGTTCAAAAAGAAGACAAATGCAAAAGGAAAAGTGGAGAAATACAAAGCTCGGTTGGTAGCAAAAGGTTATTCCCAGGTGTCGGGAATTGATTTTGGTGATATTTTTTCTCCTGCTGCCAAGGTAACTTCTATTAGATTACTTTTATCTGTTGCTACTGCTTTTGATTTTGAGGTAGAACAGATGGATATGAAGACAACATTTCTTCACGGGGATTTGGAAGAGGAGATCTACATGAAACAACCTGAAGGCTTTGCGGTGAAGGGTAAGAAAGCACTGGTATGTAAGTTAAAGAAGTCTCTATATGGGTTAAAACAGTCACCAAGGATGTGGTATCGGAAATGTGATACATTTATACGGGGACTTAGCTTCACTAGAAGCAAAGCATATCACTACGTGTATTTTAAATTAATTGGTGACCGTGTTATTTATCTGGTCTTGTATGTGGATGATATGTTGTTGGTTGGAAATGACAAAGAAGTTATCTAGGATTTGAAGACCCAATTGTCCTCCAAATTCGACATGAAAGATCTTGGTGCTGCTATATTTTGGGCATGGAAATTAAAAGAGATTGGGAAAATAGGAAGATCTGGTTAAACCAGAGGAAGTATGTCGAGACAATATTGCAGAGGTTTAATATGAAGGATAGTAAACCGGTGAAGGTTCCTATTCCTGTAGGTGTGAGGTTATCTACTGAACAGTGTCCCAAGACACAAGAAGAGGAAGAGGACATGTCCCGTGTTCCATATGCAAGTGTAATCGGTAGCCTAATGTATGCAATGGTCTGTACTAGACCAGACATTGCACATGAAGTGGGAGTATTGAGCAGGTTTATGTCAAAACCAGGGAAGGAGCACTGGACATCAGTGAAGTGGGTTTTCAGGTATTTGCGTGGCAATAGTGATTATGTTTTGTGCTACCAAGGATGACCAGGATTGGATAGAGTGTTGGATATTCATGGATTTTTTGGTGTAGACTGGGTTGGAGATCTGGATCAGAGAAGATCTACAAGTGGGTATGTGTTTAACCTATTTGGAGGTGTAGTCAGTTGGATGAGTAAGAAATAATCTATAGTGGCACTATCAACTATAGAGGCAGAATACAAGGCAGCCACTCATGCAAGCAAGGAAGCAATTTGGTTGGAAAGATTGTGTTCAAGTATGTGGTTAGTACAAGAAGCTATAAGGATAGACTGTGATAGCCAAAGTGCAATTTTCTTGGCAAAGAACCCTGCATATCATTCAAAGACAAAGAACATTGATGTTCAGTATCACTTTGTAAGGGATATGATAGAAGACAAAAAGGTGTTGCTAGTAAAGGTGGGCAGTTTGAAGAATACTGCAGATGCATTGACAAAATCTGTGACCTCTGAGAAGTCCTCTTGGTGTAGAGAGACAATGGGCATTTCAGGGCTGGAAAAATGACTAAGCTCTCTTGTGGTCCCCTGTGGAAAGAAAAAAAAAAGTGGGAGAATGTTGGGTTGTGTTATATTCTTTCCACGTAGTTAACAGGGGGTTTGAAGGGCACCCGTAACCCCACTTTATGAGGTTCGGGGTAGCACCCTGGAAGATTTTAGTTTTGGACCCTATGTTAGGTTGGGCAGACCCACCTATGGTTTTGTGCATGATTTTCACACATGTTTTTTGGACGCGATAGTTTTCGGTCCATGGTATTGGACGCGATGGTTTTCGGTCCATGGTATTGGATGCTTCGGCATGTATAAATATGTATTATAAAATTGAAAGGAACATAATGAAAAATGAAGCTGGTAGTCCCGGTTTTGGGATCTAGGGGAAAATCTCTGTGTATATGTGTTTTATGTGTTCTGCCCTCGCATTATTTATTTTTTGTGTTTTAGAATTTGTATCCAGGTAATTTCTATATGGGGTTAAAACCTACACTCCCAACACATTGTCCTTAGAGGAAGTAGTAAAGGAAACCTAGAACAACCATCATATTGACCTATGCTTAGCTGATTCAAACCCTACCCATGTCAAAACCGTAGAATTTGGCCCTGAGAGAAATTTGAAAATCAAACCATCTCTTTCTGTACACCAAGAAGAAAAGTTGTGCAACATGCTAAAGGAACATCTGGATGCCTTTGCTTGGAGTTACAGTAAATGAAGGGAGTGTAGAAATTCCCACTGTAGATTAACCTGATTATGCAATGTAACTAAAGAAAAATACTTAATCTACTTCTACAATCAAACTTACGGAAGTTGAATCAATTTGAGCACGATCAAGCAGAACACATATAACAGAGAAGAAGAATCAATACACATGAAACATAGAAGAATACGCTGGGGAAAGCCTCAGCTAAAATCCCCGCTATCTGTATTATCATACAAGTGGAAATATCTCAGGATTACACAAAGCTTTAGCTCTCACAGTTATCCAGCTCTCAGTACAATCCTTCTCACTGCACATAGACAGACTAGACAACTCATATTCCTTCTCCTCTGTCCTCCAAGCCTCTTATTTCTGTGCACAGTTTTCCCTGGGTGCTCCAGCTGTAACCTTGCGTGACACTGATCTCACACACTGCTCCAACACACTTTAAATCTGCGCAAATCTCAAGGAATGAATTCCTTCTGCATGCAAGATATTTTCTTATAGGAAAATTCTTGCAACTAATAGTACATTGTCCCTGCCTTTAATCTCAATTGGTCTTTGTCTAAACTGACATGCATGAGTTATTTATGAGAGAATATTCATTTATCTGGAGTACACTAGTTTCATGCATGCATGCATTAACTGACTGAACTCACAATTAGTTCCTCAAACTGTTTGGAACTAATTTAACTGGACTTAACTCAGTTAATTGAGCTAACTAATTACAACTCAAATACAACTCATCCTTATCTCCTTAATTAAGGGATAACTTCTGTTACACAAAATATTGTCACCATGAATTTCTGCAGTCAGTGTGAGTCTATCACCACTGATACTGTCCTCCTATGCAAGTCTTAAACCTCAGCTCTTCATGTCAAGCCTTTAAAAATGAGAGTAAGTCCTTGAAAATCTCTACAACTCTGGTTCCGCACTTTCTCTTAGTATTACCTACGGTCCCGCACCCCTTGGTCATGTCACCTGCGGACCTACCCACTCTGTCTCTAAAGGAATGGGTGCAGACCCCTGTAAAAGTAAAAAAGGCGCAAGTTTATTATTAAAAACTCACTTTAGATTAATTCTGGATGCTTCTAGGAGGAATCTTGAGGTGGCAAGTTCACTCCTAGGTGGTTCATGCATCCCATAACTAAAGGAGCTAACCCCTTGATGAGAGGAGCTTATCCCTTTGAACGAGGACTCTATCCCTTTAAAGGTGGACCTGGTAACTTCCTTCCTCTGCACTATAAAATGAGGCATTGGGCTAGTTGCTAGAGAGGTTGAAAGCTGAATATTTTTGAGGGTAAATGCTATTGGAATTTAGACTTCCTAATTGAGCTTGAGAGGAGAGATTACATACCTTTTGATCTCTTTGGGAAGAGTGTGAAGCTTATCAAAGTAGAGGAGATTCTTGCTGGACCCTGGGAGGAGCTTGTACAACATCAAGGCACCAAGGTTGTAAAGTTCTTCTTTGTTTAAAGTTAATACAATCAAGTTCATTTTTCTCAATAAGCTGTCTTCTATGGTTTATTTCATGAATTCCTTGATCATCATGATAAATATGGTTTATTATATTGGCTATGCAAGTGTTATTTGCTGTGTTCTTGTTTGTGTTTACAGGTTCTTAAAAGGAAGCTCATCTGGACGGTCGAAGCGTGGCTGCCACAAACTAGCGTTGGACTTGAGGTAGGGTCTAAAACATCTCTTGGCTTTTGTTTATAAATTGCAATATTTAGAGAAAGATAGAATTTGCTTGTCTTTCTTGTCGCTAGATATCTGTAGATACTAGGGAGATCGGTCTTGTTCGCAAGAACGATTTATCCGGATGACAAAATGGACACCGTACTGGGGACTTGAATTTTGGTTTTTTGCCTTTCCTTTTACTTTGAATTGAGAAAATTTTTCTTTGTTTCTGGTTTTTTCCTGATGTGTGTGGGATTGGGTAGTTTTTAGGATCTGGAGTATATTTTGTTTTTTCCGAAATTTTGAAGAGGACCGCATGTTCTATTTGTAACACAGTGCGGACATCCCCGCACTGTTACTTTACGACATAGAGCGGTACCGCATTTGGTTATATCGGAAGCATGCGGAACCTGTTAAAATTTTTGAAAAACCTAAATTTTTTTTGTCCAGTTTAGTTTAGTTTTTATTTTTGGCTTTTAGTGTCTACCCAGATCTGCATGTGTTCTGTCAAAAAGCCTTGCTTATGAGTTTGTTTCAGCAAATTCTTCATCTCATCAATCTCCATTAAGTTAATTGGGTGTTTTGAGTATCTTTTTTGAGAAATTCTTAATTTGATTTCCTTTGGTCATTACTTGGAGGTTTGTATCAGTCTTTTCACAATTTTGCAAAAAAAAATCTCCCCCTCTTTTGCCGGGGGGGGGGGCTAAATTGTGTATGAGTGTTAATCGCCTTTGAGTGTTTTTATTTTTTTGGATCTTTGGAACTCTCACCCAATTTTCTTGACTTGCACTTGATTGGTTCTTAGATTACATTAGAATCATGTGTTTGAGAATTCTCTTGCATAGATCACATTTGCATAATTAGAGTTCTCATTTTTAGAATATGAATGAAAAATGTGCATAGATTACATTTTCATACTTTTCAAGTGAATTGTGCATAGATTACAATTGCATAGTTTACATTCTGAAAAATCAATCGTAGAGTTAGATCAATTTTCTTTGATTTGAATTTACATATTTTTATGCTTGTTTTTAACACACAAAAATAAAAATAAAAATAAAAACTGTTTTGGAATTGATTTGCATTAATTTTTCTTGATGAAATTAGTGCATTAGAGAATTTGTTATATTTTCTCTTAGTGATCAATTTTTTGCATTGTTGGAAGTGAATGGAAACTCTATCCTTACTTTAGTTAGGATTCATCGAATTGAAAAGATTACATTATCATATTCGATTGCATTCAGTTTTGGGTCAGGTCATAGCACCATTGGTTTCATATCCATTTACCCTTTTGAGTAATAACAACCTAAATAACACAACGCTTAATTAAATTTCATCTAGTAATTTTTACATTTTTAGGGCTCTTTCCACCAATCTAGCTTAGGCTAGTGTCTTGGAATAGGTTTTAGTTAACTCTCCAAGACAATAAAACAAACAAGTAGTCGATCTTGCGGCAGGAAAGAAATTATAATTGTTACATATATGCTCTGGGAAGCTCCTCTTAAAGGAGTCAAGCACGAGATCATATCTGAACCAGTGAGGTAATCAATCCTTCCTCATTGGGAATGATAGAAAATATACACGTATTAAAAACGGTAAACCTCGAATTAACCATTGTCGAGGAGCTTGGGGTTACTTGTTGGTAAACCTTGGATTATGTCAAGGAGCCTTCAAGGGGATTGGGCTTTGTTACTCTGCCCTTGTGTGTGTATCGGATCGTAGACTGTTCCCCTAGGTATATTTGTTTCTGTTGGTAACCTTAGTGGCCATAATCTATAGGATTCGTTCCTAAGGTGACGGTGGAGGGAAGATCCCACTGTACCTGGAGCAGACATCGACTAGACTCACTTGGACTCTCTGGGGGGTTCTCTTCACTTGAGACGGTTTTGTGAAGAAACTTGTGCTAGTCTGTTTCATTAAGCAGGTTGTCGGGGTAACTGTTCCAACCGCCCTTTCTGTATTGAATTCTGCGACGTTTGATTTCATCACCAACTAGTGTTTTTAGTACGGAAAGTTATTGTTTGTGTGTGGTTTGACTCCTAGATTTGATAGCGTGTGTTAATTTGTTTGTTTTTACTTTTAGAGACCATAGGTGTGAATTGTGAATTTTAATTGTTAGGTGTGAATTGTGAATTGTTAATTTTAGTTTTAAATTGTTAATAAAATTCACTGAAGTTGAATATAATGGCAACTATTCTGGAATTTACCAACCAAGGAACCCCTCTTAACGAGAATCCTAGTACTTTTCCTTACTTTGGAAATGTTGGTCCTCCTTATATGGCTACTTTGTCATTACCTGGATTTACAATAGGTTTACCGATATGGTTATTTTCAACTTCGTTGGCCCCAAATACTCCAATTGTTCCACCTCAACTGAATGCTTCACCTCAACAGAGTTCACCATCTCAACATCACCAACCTTCTGTTGACCCTTTACCTTCTTCGCCTAATTTTTCTTCCTCCATTTCTTCCTCTTCACTTGGTAAAAGCCTTGACGCTAGTAACTAGGTGGCTAAGAAGAAGAAGAAAGGGAAGAAGAGGAAGAAGAAGAAGAAGCAAGATAAGAAATAAGTCAACCAACCAACCATGGCTGTAAGTGTTAGTTGTGTTGAGGAAACCTCCAACATGCATCGTAAACCCAAATACCCTTGCAGGCTTTGTAAGGTGACCACTTCCTTATCAATTGTCCTGGTATTCCAAAGGTCTTGGAAGTATGGTCAGAAAAATCTCATCAACTTTCCATTGATCCATCAACCAGTGATAGTCAGGTTCCTAGGAAAAAGGGTAAAGTTAGGTTTCCTTTTAAGTTATGCAAAGGGAGTCATCAAACTCATATTTTCCCTCACATGGATGAAGCCTCAAAATTGTTGGAAAAACTTACTGTTCCATAACAAGAATTTCCAATTGGTTACCTTAAACTTTCTCCCAACCTACCGTCAACTGACGGAGTGATTGATCTAATTTCAAGTACAGTCGATCCCACTCTTCCATTGGAGAGTGAAACTCATATCACTCAGGTTGATGATCCATTAGTTGATCAAGTGGTTGATTCAATTTCACATTTGGTCGATCCCACTCTCCCTTTAGAGAGTGAACTTCATACCACTCAGGTTCTTCTTGTTACATCAGATTCTTCTACGCCGGGGGGCATTTCACCTGTTTCTACAGAACCCCCTCCAAGTACTGAGATCTTTTCCTTTGATTGGAATAGACTGACAGAACCTCGTCTTCCCTCCTCCATCCCTTTCCAAATCATTGTCAAGGTTGATGGTAGGGACTTACACCACACACAGGTAGATGAAGGTGCTTCTGTTAGTATTTTATCCTCAACTTCTTGGAAAGCTTTGGGTTCCCCTCAGCTTGTGCTTATTACGCAGAATCTGAAAGCTTTTAACAGAACTATTAGTGAACCTTTAGGTATCCTTCCTAAGTTTTCTATTACCTTGGAAGGTAAAACTGTCTGTATTGATCTTATGGTAGTTCGAGGTCCCTTGGATTTCAATTTACTCCTTGGGCGCGACTATGTTTATGCAATGAAAGCTGTCGTATCGACACCCTTTCGCGTGATGTCTTTCCCTCACAATGGAAATATTGTGACTGTAGACCAGATTTCGTTCCCCAGTCTTGTTTCAAATACCAATAAGATGACAACCCTAAATGTTCCTGATTCTAAAGTGGTATCTACCCCATCATGGGTTAATTATGTGGCAACTGGTCCCATGTTTTCAGTTACCGATGTAAGTGAGCCTCTCACTGTCTGCTCATCTTCCTTTGATTTAGATCGGGTAATTGACATGGAAAACTCTATGGGATTACTTGAATGCGATGTTATTATCCCTTTTGAGTCCCTTGACATGTGTTCCTTCCAGAGGGCTATTCTTCCTTCTGATGAAGACCTCTTGGAAGCCATGATCAAGGTGTGTCCATTGACATGTCTTTCTTCCAGTTGGAAGCAATGAATCAGTGAGTTCGATGAAAGTTCCTTTTACTGTGTTGACCTCGTTAAAAAATGAATCAATGAGTATGAGGATAGTTCTTTTCCTGTGTCAACCTCGTTAAAAAATGAATCAGTTGGTTCGAGGAATTTTCCTTTTACTGTGTCGACCTCATTAAAAAATGAATCAGTGAGTATGAGGACAGTTCTTTTCCTATGTCAACCTCATTAAAAAATGAATCAGTTGTTTCGAGGAAATTTTCTTTTACTGTGTCAACCTCATTAAAAAATGAATCAGTGAGTGTGAGGACAATTCTTTTCCTGTGTCAACCTCATTAAAAAATGAATCAGTGAGTTCGAGGAAAGTTCCTTTTACTGTGTTGACCTCGTTAAATAATGAATCAGATATGAGGACAGTTCTTTTCCTGTGTCAACCTCATTAAAAAATGAATCATTTGGTTAGAGGATAGTTCCTGTTACTGAGTCAACCTCGCTAAAAAATGAATTAGGTATGAGGATAGTTCTTTTCCTGTGTCAACCTCTGTTGTTGGGAAAAGTATCCAATACGGAATGACCCTATCCCACTCTAAGGGTGATAGTACCTCAGCAACAACTGAATACAAAGCTATTCAAGATTACTTCTTTATGAGATGAGAGAGAGAAGAGAAGGATGATCTACTAACCGTTATCTTGCGCTAATAGTCGATCCAATCCTCACTCCTTGCTGCTTGCTCCTAGCTCCTTGCTCTTTCACCGGCCCAGCTACACAAAGATCCTGTAAAAGCACAAGAAAAAGGAAACTACAAGAAGCATACATCCATAACTGATTTAAGGATTAGAATAAATCAAATATACAAGCATCAATACGCCACAAAGATACATGCATATAGAAGAACCTCAAATACTTTATTAATGGAAGAAGTAAAGTTCTGAGAGTGTTACAACCATCATAGGCCCAATCCAGCAACACCTCCCAGCAGAAAGAAATCTCCTCTTCACCTCCTTCAAAGCAATCACCCAATAGTTCTATACACAAACCAACAACACTTCCTTACTTGCACAAAATTCCAGCCCCCCTAGACCTCATGAGAGAGCTCTATATATAGGGTTTTGGAGAAAGGATGAGTCATCTTGAGACTGGCATGAAGCTGACTAGTGTCCTCTCCCACTTTAGTTAATCTTCAGTTCTTGAGTCCACTTGGAGATTCTTGCTTCCACTTGGAGATCAAGACCCTCTTACTCATCACAAGGCGAATTCCTTGACCCAAGTGTCAGTTTGGAAGCTTCCTGGGCAGTTGACACCTTGCAGAATGACTGTGCCACTTGGCCAATCTTGCCCAGCGCAGGTAGCCTTCATTAGTTTTGACATTCAGCGCAGATGCTCAGTGGAGCAGCTGACATGATCCAGAAATAGCCTGTTTTTGAGTGTATTCAGGTGGAGAACTGATTTTTAGTGCTGTGGTTTGCTGACCTTGTTCCTCTAAGGGTAAGAACAACATGTTTAGGGACTTTGGATCCCTCAGATTATCGACATTTCATGCTCCATGTTGTAAGGCACAAAAATGTCTATAACAGTTGCCCCCTAAAGTATGAGGTCGTTTATCGGGTGAAATGCTTTATCAGGAGGATCCGAAGTTCATTCAATCGCTGAGAGGTGCCCTGTAATAAAATACAATACAATACATTATTTTTCATTATGCTTTCATGATCTAGCTGAGGCGGGCATTCCCATGCTCAGCTTTATAAATTCATTTTGGTACATAGAACAGACGATCGTCTGATGGTAGACTGATAATTCTCTGCTGAAATTATGATCCTTTGAGTAGGATGATCATCTGCTGCAATGATGTACATAACAAATGTCTTTATATTTCCTGAATATATATCGCAGCCCGGATGGATGAAACTAGATCCGGGGTCTTCAATCTCGTTCGATCTTCACTCTAAGTACAAGTCGATCCATGTGAGAATTACTCTGAAGTCGAACATGGAAAGACATCGCTTGATTACCGGTCAATAATGTAAACCGTTAACAAGCGCGAGAGGAATCACCAATAATGACAATGACCCTCAAGGTACTGCAGTACAATTCATGTGGTGTGAATAAAGGACTTGGCGTCGAACACCACGCAAAATCTTCTGGTCGAAGGTCATTGATGTATACCTGTCGCCGGAAGTGAGAAACTTGCCATTGAGGCATGCAAGCTTCAAAGTACTGGGGGGTTTGTTCCTAGATCAACTTCTTGGATAATGAGCTGAAGTCGACAAGAAGCGATCCGTCAAAGGAGGGCCTTAATGAATCCCACATCAGTGACATGGAACGGAGCTAATGATTTTAGTGGAGGTGAAAACAATCTGTGAAATATGATTCAGGGCGGCGATCATGGGTGGATGAAGGATAATGTATGGCAGTGGATGGGACACGGTTGACTCTTTCTGAACACATCTCTTGAACATATAACGACACTGATGTGATGGATCGGTAGCATTACCCCAAATGTGGATGGTTTGGCGAGGACCATGGTGATGAGACCGGTGAATGAAACAACCCAACCCGATGTGATACGGAGGACAAAGTGTCATGTTCAAGAGCGACTTGCTACCATTAAAGCTTTGAGGTTCTCCCAATTTTTCCCCAGTCATTTCTAACCAGTACCTCTTTATTTTTGTCAAGCTTGAGGAGGATAACATATGCTTGTTCTATAACCTGCCCTTCGGGCAAGCCCATCGCTATATTTTAACGAGCTTAGCGATAGGGAAACTCGTTCTCGTCTAAAGACAAGTTTGTCGCTATTTAATCATTTTAACGAGTCTAACGACAAGGAAAACTCGGTCCTTTTCATTTTTAGAGAGTCTGAAAAGGTACAGAAAGTTAACTCCAAAATTCCTTTTTCGTCATCTAATCCCTTAAGTCCGAAAAAGTATAAAACAATACAGAAGGGATGATTTTTCGATAATTTTAACGAGCCGAATAAAACAAGCGCTCGACCTTTTTGTGTAATAATCCCTCAGGTCCAAAAAGATTAAAATCTAGAGGAGGGATAGCTCTTCCGGTCGTTTAACGAGCTGGAAGGCCAAAACTCGGCAAACTTTTCATATTTTACGAGTCAGATGAAAAGAGCTCAAAGAAGACTCGTCTTTTGAGGAACGAGTGATAAATAGGGATAGCAGCAGATTCCAGGTACAGGTTGGAATTTTCCAATCACGGCAGTGTCACAAGGATGGCTAAGTGAAATCACTCTTCGCAGCTGTTCCTCAAAATGGGTAAACAATCATATGGAGGTGAACGATTGGCCAAATGAAATGGAGGTGGCAGGTGCAAACACGACCAAGGCTTTTATGGCTAATAAATTTACGATCACAATGGTTATTTACCGGGAAGTTCATTTTTTAATGAGCTTGACTGCTCAAAAGCTTATGTTTATTTTTTAACGAGCATGAACTATGACGCTAAAACTGCTCGGATCTCGCTTTTCTATTTTTTAACGAGCATAAATTCCGCGGTAAAACTGCTCGATATACCAGTCATAGGATAAGAAATGTCTTCCTGCAAGATTCCAATTTTTATAGAGCTTGCACCTCACATAAGCTATGCTCTAAATTTGGCAATTTTTGACCTTTGCCCCCCATCCTTTCTTTATGTAAGTTAGGAAACGATCAATGACCGCTCTTTGCTTACACTCCAAAAGGTTTGCATGCCCCCAGGTATAAGGTACAATTTCAAGGCTGCCCCTACTTATCCTCCAAAACATTTGTTTTGATGGGTGAGGCTTGCCTCTTTCAGGTTATCCAAAAAATGGTTTTATTTGCTGCCGCAAATGAAACTCTTTCTTTGGCGATGTCTATCATTAGGTTATCCAAAGATGGTTACTACTTGTTGCAGTAAAGGAATCCCTTTCTTTGGAGGCTGCCCCTACTTATCCTCTAAAACATTAGTTTTAATGGGTGAGGCTTGCCTTTTACCCAAAGATGGTTACCATTTGCTGCCGCAATAGAATCTCTTTCCTTGGTAGCCTACCTGTTTAGACAAAGGTGAATGACTAAAATCATCAAACACATAACTTTGACAAAAGAGTCCTGTTCTAGAACAACCCCTCTTCCATCCACAGATGGGGTACGGACTAGTCATACTTTTTCGCGGAAATTCTACCTTATACCCAAGGTTTCCTCTGCCCGAAGCAGACCAGGATGCATGCCTCCTGGGTTCCAGCCCTATCTTTCCGAATCACTCGCACTCATCGGGAAGGAGGACTGGGGGTGGAGACATTTCTTGGGTGAATAGACCATTCAGGGTTGGTATTTGACTATTTACGATGCGTGATCCCGGAAATGAAAGTTGGTCTACGAGCTTGACCATTCTTCCTTCGTGTGGAAAACACATTACTCTAAAGAGTGAGGAGACTATAGCTCCCATGCAATATATATAGTCTCGTCCAAGGAGTAGGTTATAATCCAAGGGTCCTTGAACGACCATCACGTTCAATTGAACGGTCTTCCCTTTCAATGTAACAGGTACATTGGGGAGGATCCCTAATGGTCGACTGGTTCCTTTATCAAAACCCGAGAGATTTCTTATCTCAGGCAAAAGCGCCGGGGAACCCAGTGCTTTCCAAGCAATAGAGGAAAGGATACTCACAGATGCCCCTTCATCAATGATAGTTCTAGCCATTACCATTCTGTAGATTTGGACTATGATTCTGAACGGTATATTGGCTGGTAACCGGGGTCTGCCTAGTTGGTTCCAATCAAAGGATACGACCAGGTTGCTTGGTGGTGGGACCGAATACACGGCCGGATACGATCCTGATGATGTTCCTTCCTGCGATAAAGGAATGGGCGCATTGCCCTGATGCTCATCAGAATCTGTGTTGATGAAAAGAATCTGGATGGTGTCATCCTTTTTCTCTTCAGTGAGGGTGTCACTTGAAGATGAATCTTCAGTGACGATGTCATTTGAGGATGAAACCTCTGAAGGAAGAACCGGGTCAACTGCCGTATCGACCTTTAGACTCTCGTCTGGTCTGGATTCAGTAGGTTCATTTTCAATGACTGACGTTTCAGCTGACCACTTGAGCGAGCCAGCTGTATTTTCAACCAACGAAGGACTTGGCACGAGTTTTTTGTATCCAGGAGGAAGTATTACCGGTGAAACCGGACGATCTTCCAAAACTCTCTTCGCTTCGTCTAAGAAGGGACAATGGTGGATGGCGTGACCGCCTTCACACAGTCTGCAGGGAGATCTTGATCCCCCTCTTCGTCTTGAACCTTCACTTTCGCTGGTTGACGGTAAGCAATCAACATGGCTATTAGAGGTTGATGCTCCCGAATTGTGCAACCGAGGGGACCAGTCCCTTAGTATCCGGGGAATACAGGGACAATCTCTATGAAAGTGGTCTCCTCTACATATGACACATGGCGATTTAGGCCCGGTCTGTGCTGTGTGTGGGTTTTTGTCAGATGTCTTTTGCTTGCCCCCAGTCGCCTTAGGCTCCTTCTTCTTCTTCTCTTTCTTCTTCTTTTCCTTCTTCTCCATGGGAGCTTGGCTTTTGCCAGCCTCACCTTGCGAAGATGGAGGATTAGAGGAAGAGTTATAAGAAGTGAAAGGCTGGTGGGAACCTCTAGACTGATCTAACTGTTGACTCGACTGATCAGGAACCATGGTGGTCTGAACTACATTAGTTGAGAAAAGCCAAATAGGCAGGCTAATTGTCAGTCCTGGAAGCGACAATGTGGCCATGTGAGGCACACCAACTTCTCCAGAAAAAAGTATAAAACAATACAGAAGGGATGAATGTTCGATATCTTTATCGGGCCGAACTAGACAAGCGCTCGATCTTTTTGTGCAATAATCCCTCAGGTCCAAAAAGATTAAAATCTAGAGGAGGGATAGCTCTTCCGGTCCTTTTAACGAGCTGGAAGGCCAAAACTCGGCAAACTTTTCATATTTTACGAGTCAGTGAAAAGAGCTCAAAGAAGACTCGTCTTTTGAGGAACGAGTGATAAACAGGGATAGCAACAGATTCCAGGTACAGGTTGGAATTTTCCAATCACGACAGTATTACAAGGATGGCTAGGTGAGATCACTCTTCGCAGCTGTTCCTCAAAATAGGTAAACAATCAAGTGGATGTGAATGATCGGCCAAATGAAAAGTGGAGGTGACGGTGCACAAACACGACCAAGGCTCTTGTGGCTGATGAATTTACGGTCTCAAATGGTTATTTACCGGTTCATTTTTTCTGAATGAGCTTGAACTCTGGGGGGGAAGCCTACTCACAAGCTTATTTTATTTTTTAACGAGCATCAATTTCCACGTTAAAACTGCTCGGATCTTGCGTTTATTTTTTAACGAGCATGAACTTTGCCAAAACTGCTCGTTTGATAAGGTCAAATTCATATTTTACCATGACTAGTTTTTCTTTTCCAGAGATAGTACTGTTTTCATCAATTTGCTGCAACAAACTTGTTAGAAACGGATAACATGAAGTAAAAATACTAATATTTTACTTTGAATTACGTAAAAGCAATTTAAAAGATGTTTTTACCTCTCATTTTACCATTTCATGTGCATTTGGTTTGTTGGAGCTTTGGAGGTGCCCCTTCCTCTTGATTTTTCACCAGCTGATTTCGGGAGATTCTGTGGACGATTTTCGGCGCCGTTTCCACCAGGTAGGAGCTAAACCCTAGCTCTATCTTTTCATGGTTTAATTTCTCAGTTTTATGCTTGTTTTCCTGCCCCCATGAGCCCCTGGGGTTTCTCTAGGGCGCTCTGCCATCAGCGCAGGTTCCCTATATCGAAACCCGCGTTGGGGTTCTCATCTTCAAAGGCAGTTTGTGCCCCAACGCAGGTGAGACCCTTCCCTACCTGCGTTGGGCGCAGAAAACATCTTGGTTGCACAATTTTTCATGAGATTCTTGCCATTTTCTTTACCGAGTCAGGGATCTTACTCCTCCTCTTGTTTGTTTTGCAGAGTTTATTGGAGCAGAATGACTCTTACGTGGCGAGAACGAGAGCATGAAGAGGAGGACATGATTGCCCTCCATGATCCTGTTACCGTGAGTGCGTTGCGGAACTGTGGCTTGCTAAAATTCTTCCGGATATCTAGCATGAGGGCACAGATATATTTACTGCAGTACCTGCTTGATGCTTGGGATCCTGTTAACCAAGTGTTTCAGATTAGGGGCAAGTCCATCCCTTTGACCATAGTGGACATTTACTTCTTGACTGGGTTGTCAAGGCGGGGTGCCCCCATTTCCTTGTCCGGTTCGACCCGAGGGAGTGATTCCGTGAAAGATTATATCCGTCAGTATTGCAGGGAGGGATCTCAGCCGAGCAGAGACGGCAAGATTTCTATCTGTGATGTCACTGACAGGTCTCTCAGGTCTATTCTGTACACGATTTGTAGGGTGGCCGGTAGTGCATCCCCTCATGTTGCCAACAGGTCATATGTGCAGCACGCCCTGGAGTGTCTTCAGCCGAAAGTTTTTAACTCGTGTGATGCAGTACTAGTTCAGATGAAAAACCAGTTGACCAAAGTAAAGGATGGGAAACTGAAGAATTTTGGCTTCGGTTCAGTTTTGACTGCCTTCGCTTTGGAGAAGATACCCCTGATGCAACCTCAGTACATTATTCTCGACTTGCCATCTCCTACTGAGCCACGCATGCAGAGGTGGGTTGACCACATGGCTAGACATGCAGGTCAATCTAAGATTACTTTTACTGATGCCTTCTTTAGGTGGTTTGAGCGGCAGGATATGGCTTTTTCCGAGTATCCATATATTGGCATGGACTTCCGAGGTGATCCAGATTTGGTACTACCGGATGGCGAGCAGTGGGATGATCTTGGTAAATATTCTGACCTTATCACTGTTTACTGTTTTTATTTATAATGTCCTTGTGCTTTACTCTATCAAGACTCTAATCAAACTCATGTGTGCATGCAGATGTGGGCCCTGTCCGTCCAGCAGTTTGTCCGAGAGCTCCGGCCGCTGCCCCCGCAGGGGAGGTTCCTGGGAGAGCTATTCTCCGTGACCTTGACTTGGCCGAGACTCTTACAGCTATGCAGGAACATGTCGAGGGTCTTACCCTTGGGATTCCGGACGTACGGATCGACGAGTTGCCTCTACGATTGCAGCGACATACTGTTGGTGTTTCCAGACGATGGTCTCGTCTTCTGCGCATGATTGCACAGGCCGTGGCATGTTATCATGAGCATCACTAGGCTAGGGTGCTCCCCAGCCATTTTTGAGTTTTGGGGTCATATGACCGATTTTGTCTTGGTTACAGAACATTACATGTAAACCGTAAACAGTTATGTATATTTTTGATTTTCGGAGTTTATTCCAGTTTTTATGTGATCCATGTATGAAACATTGATGATGCTTCTCTTTTTATCAATTTTGCAGATGTCTATCTAACACATAGTTTGCTAATGAGTCGGTTAATGTGTTTAAGTTTCTGGAAATGTGTTGATATTGGATAAAATCAAACTGTCTTTCCAAGATTTTAACTCTTAGGAACTTGCGATAAATAGCTGGATTTCGGACAGAGTAGGTACCATTGAGCTGTAGTACCACGAGCTGTGAGTCTAGCCTGACGACTAGCCGGCGTATGCCATGGGTGATGGCATTAGAGAGGAGTTCTATCAACGCGCTATACTCAGCGATATTATTTGTTGATTGACCAATACATACCCCCCTGAAACTCACTAACTCGCCGCTTGGGTCAAAAATGGCCCATGCTGCAGAGGATAGGTTCCTCGAACTACGACTTGATCCGTCAGCATATCCGACCCACGGTTCCAATGGATTTGACATCTGCAATAAGTGTAAAAAGTGGATTACTTAAACCGGAACAAACGCTTTAGCGAAAACATAAATGTAACAAAAGCATATAGGTTACTATTAGGCATAGTAACGCTTAAGGTACAACCCGTTGCGGGGTTGCGCCAGTGGAACTCCGTCATAATCTACCAACTCGTAGGCACCTTTTGCTAATACACTTTTAACAATATAAGGGCCCATCCATAAGGACTTGAATTTCCCAGCTCCCAATTTATCGGATTCTTGGTCGTAAAGCAAGACCAAATCACCTTCCGAGAAGACACGGGGTTTGACATTTTTGTCGAACTACGCTTTGACTTGTTTCTTATGGGCTTCGTTGGCCAAGGCGACATCACGATGAGTTTCATCCAACTGGATTAACTCTAAGAAACGAGCTTCTTCTTCTGAGGTTCCGGGGAGGAGATCAATTGCGAGTTTAAGGGACGAAATTTCGCACTGGATTGGTAGGATCGCTTCCAGGCCATACACCAGTTGAAACGGTGTGAACCCAGTGGCATTCCTTACCGATGTTCGGTAGGCCCACAAAGCCGAGTATAGGATCAAATGCCATCTTCTTTTGTGAACCCCCACCATCCTTTGCAGCATGCGCTTCAGGACTTTGTTGATCGCTTCAACTTGTCCGTTAGCTTGCGGATAGTACGGAGTAGAGCTGTCGTGAGACAATCCTAGTTTGGCAGTTAATTCAACCATCATGTGATTGCGAAAATGCGATCCATGATCTGTTACTATGGCCTGTGGCACGCCGAATCTGGCGACTACATGATTAAAAAAGAATAGGGCTGCTGTTTCACCAGTGTTATCCAATGTAGGTATCACGTTGGTCCATTTGGTAAAATAGTCAACTGCGAGTATAATATACCCATGCCCCCCGGTCGAGGTGGGGTTACATTGCATGAAATCGATGCCCCACTTGGCGAAAGGCCCCACAACTATTATTGGCTGTAAAGGAGCGGGGGGTCTTCTGGTTTTGCTATCAAAAATCTGACATGCATGGCAACTTCTAACCGCAGTTATGCAATCTTTGAACATTGTTGGCCAGAAGTATCTTGCTCGTAAGATTCTTTGTGCTGTAGCATATCCAGATTGATGCCCCCCACAGGTGCCTGAATGACATTCATTCAGGGCTTTTTCGGCTTCCTCATGGGTTAGACACCTTCTCAGGACCGTATCGACACCACGACGGTAAAGCGTATCACCGACGATCATGTAGTCTTTTGCTTGGTATCGAATGCGTTTTCGTTCTGAGTGAGAGGTGTCTGGCCGAAACTTTTGGGTTTGGAGATAAATTATTATATCTCCATACCACTCATCACTTGCTGATACCAGAAACAAACTTTCGTCCATGATCGATTCTTTGGACGTTTCATCGTTGTACGATGACGGGAGATCGCATAATAATTCTGCGAAAACTAAAGCTTTCTTTGATTTGGATTTCACAAATTCTAGATCAAACTCTTGAAGGATAGCTATCCACTTTGAATATTTGCCCCCAAGCAACTGTCGCGACAGTATATAAGTCATGGGGTTGCAATCTGACAATACAGTGGTCTTCCTAAAGAGGACATAATGTCGAAATCTTTGAATTGCTTGAACAGCTGCTAATGCCAACTTTTCAACATGAGAATATCTACTTTCCGTATCATTTAAGTTTTTGCTTAAATAATATATAGGGTGTTCAATTCCATTGACTTCTTGAACCAAAACCATTGCAATGGTCGTATCTGCTGCAGCCAGATACAGGTTAAAATCCCTTAGATAGTCTGGGGCGTACATTAATGATGCTTTGACTAGCGCTTCTTTCAAAGCATCAAAGGAAGCTTGTGCAACCTGGTCCCAGACGAAAGGTACATCCTTTTTCAGGAGACGGGTATAACCTTTAGCAAGTTCTGCGTAATTTGGAATGAACCTCCTCAGAAAGTTTGCTTTCCCTTGGAGTTTCTGAATCTGAAGCAAGTTCAAAGGCGGAGGCAAATTAATGATTGCCTGCACCTTGCAAGGGTCGAGACGAATCCCATCCTTGGAGACTATAAAGCCAAGTAAACGACCAGAACCGACGCAAAACACACATTTGTGTGGATTGAGTCTTATCTTGTAGTGTCGGCAACGTAGAAATATTGCTCTTAAATGATGCGGATGATCAGTCCGCTTTTGCGAATGAGCCGGAAGATCGTCGAGATAAGGTTGAACAATGTTCTTGATGTCATGGAAAGCATAATTCATTGCTCTCTGAAATGTCGCCCCTGCGTTCTTTAAACCAAAGGGTAATTTTCGATCAGCGAATGTGCCCCTCGGACAAATAAATGCAGTCTTTGACTGGTCCTGTGGGCGGATATTAATTTGATTATACCCGGAAAATCCGTCCATAAATGAAAAGATTTCACATCCGGCGCATTCATCAATTATCTGGTCGATGAAGGGTGTAGGGTAGTTGTCCTTTGGACAAGCTTGATTTACATCCCTATAATCGACGCACACTCATATTGTTCCTTGTTTTTCATAACAGGGACAATATTCGATACCCAATCGGTTAGAGGAACCGGGTAGATGAAACCAGCATGGAGGAGCTTTTCAACTTCCGCCTTGATGGCAGCGGCTTTCTTGGGGTGCACCTGCCGAAGCCGTTGTCTTACTGGTTTGACATCAGGATACATCTTAATTTCATGTTCAACTATACTCAAGTCGATGCCTGACATTTCATCATAGGACCAAGCAAAGACATCTCTAAATTCGCGGAAAAGAGCTTTATATATTTCTTGTTCTGAAGGAGAACAACCTTTGCCGACATAAATATTCTCTACAATGTCTGTTTTGGTCGAGATATTTATGGCTATAGTCTCTTCTATATTGGATAGGTTTCTCTCGGAATCCACCGTATTTACAGTATTTGTTAGGAATTCAAATACTGAGGGGTGATACAGGTCGCCTTGAGTATCTTCCTGAGGAAGGGAACGATGGTGGTTATCATCCCATGGTGCCCCCTCAATCAACATTGACTGCAGGATTCCTTCGTCACTTGCATGCACTTGTGACCAAGGATCCAAAGGGGTACCACATTCTCCTGACCTATCTACCCAAATGCTTGACGAGCATTGATTTGGGCTCGCCTCCCATGTCTGAAACATTGATTGCTACAATATTTCGATTGGGCTCGGGTGTAACACCATTGCCCGATCCATGATGACTTTGTCTTTTGCGACCTTCGTGGAAGATATCATGTTGCAGGTGGCCACCAATGGTACATTTCCTATGTACATATGATTTGGTAGCGAGAAAGTCCCCATCATCGTGGGGTCTTTCAACAGGCCTACTCCTATATCTTGAATTGAATGGTCGCTTTCATGGATCATGGGAATGCTTCCCGTAACTTGTGAACCATTAAGGAGGAAGTTCTGTTGGTCGACGACCGTAATCCCTCCTTCAAATGGGAAAGCGATCTTCCTAAAATAAGTCGACACGACAACTGCCATGGCATAAATCCATGGTCTTCCTAGTAGGATGTTGTAATCTAGATTTCCATCTATGACTTCAACATCAATCTCTACTGTTTTTCCACCTAGTTCAACTTTCAAGTTACTTAGGATACCGTAAGGGGTATATGTCCTACCGTCGAAAGCCTTTAGTGTTGTCGAAGATCTCGACAAGGTTGGTGACCCCAGCGTTTTCCAGCAGCTCATCGACATAATACATGTCGATGCCCCCTCGTCAATAATTGTTCTGTGAACAGTTTTGTTGAGGGCCTTCACTTGAATAAGGAAAGCTAGTTGAGCTGGTAACTGAGGGTCATACCCTTTGTGATCAAAGGACATGAGATTGGAATCCTTAGGATCAACCCCCCCTATTGCCGATAACAATGCCTGCCTCTGGGATGGACAATTTTGTAGTACTTCTAGAGTCGACATAGCGGATGGCGATTGAGCCAAATCTTCTACTATGTTATAATGCAGCGCCGCTCTGGCACGAGGATTAAACGTCGACTTGTGTACTACACCCTTAGGTGGTTTAATCGTTAATTCTGGCATTATGGGCGGGACAACTTCTGTCGAAGTTGTTGTCGAACTACTAGGTTGATCTTTACCTTTTTCGTTTGACAGTTGCGGATTCCCGTAATCTTTGCTCCTTGTCGAAATCAAAGCATCATTTTTCTGTTTAGAGATCGACAACATCAGCACTTGCGATGGGGAAGCATTTCCACTATCAACCATATTTTGACCTGGATTGGGAAATGGATTAGTCAACACAGCCGGGTTCTTTGGACTTTTAAAGAATCTCTTGAGCTCAGCTTTGTATGGACAATCTTGTGTCCAATGATCCTCGTCACATATAAAACATGGATGAGGTGGCTTCCCTTTCTGTTTCCCTTTCCTAGGAGAGCTTGAAGAAGCTTTTTCAGGTGACGGATCATCCTGCTGCTTCTTCTTCCCTTTGTTTTGTTTCTTCTTGCTTCCTGGTTGATTGGTTTCTTTGCCTTTATCTGCTGATATGGCATTTACTTCCGAAGCAAGAATCTCTTCATGGGCATTTCGATCTGAAGTCTTACGGGCTTTCTGAGGTGAAGCCTTTTTCGACTTCGCGCTTGCAGTGCCAATCACGCCATCTCCGGCATGAGAGTCAATATTCGATTTAGGAGGGGGAGGAATTGAAAATTCAGGTCTGGGGGCATCAGGTATTTTGTCATAGAGCGTGCCAGACTGAGTATATACCAAGTCTAAATATTTAGCACAAGCAATGACTTGCTCCTCTGTTACGACTCCTCCCTTGGCCACATCCTCCGTTATAGCTGGAAGCAGTGACTTTATAAACCATTCAGCTAGTAGCTGATCAGGAACGTATGTTTTCACCATCCTACGACGGCGACACCACTCATGTATATGATCAGATATGTGAGTAGCTGTCGTCTGTTTGAAGTTGGTCAGTATCTCGGTTCCTGTTTCATACCTGATTGGTAATTGAAAATGGGTTAAGAAAGTCATGGCTAAGGAGCTCAAATTGTCGAAAGAGGCTCTTGGCAATTCTATATACCATTTAGCCGCCGGACCTGTCAATGTCATTTGGAAGAGGCGAAGTCTTATCGAATCATCGTTCAGGGTGTTCGATGAACACCACAGATGAAAGGTCATGACGTGACTTGACGGGTCTTCACCTGGATTTCCATTGAATTTAGGAATGTCCGATGGAAGTTTGTGAGGAATCATGGGCCACCAAGGGGCGTAGGCGATAGGATCGTTTGTCAACCGATGTAGATCGGGTAACTCCAGAGTTGCCACGAATGGCAGCTGCTGACTCAAGTTAGGTGAAGCGTACCCAGGGTACGATGGAATCGCCTGAGCAGTTGGTCTTTGCATACCAGCATAATGTAATTGATGCTGATATGACTGATACGGTTGATGGACTACTCCACCGTAGAGTGGTTGGTTTTGACCGTATTGTAGGTAGGGTTGTCCATTATTCGCAAAAATCTGCTGCTCGGTACCTTGGTACACTTGCTGGAACTGCGGTTGTTGATACTGCACTAACCATGGTTGTGACGCCATTGGTTGTTGTGCTATGCTTACCACTGGGCCAAGATTAGGGGTAAGGGTACCCGTTTGTGTTTGTGACGCCTCGCTAGCCGGCGATTGCGGTTGGGTTGCAGGGTCAACGGGTTGTTGCATTACAACCTGAGAAAACTGAGGTTGACATGTAACATGTATCGTTTGAACTTGCGACACAGTCACAATTTCTGGTGTCGTCGGGATGTTCGTCACAGGCATCTGTTGTTGCATAGAATACACAACTCTTGGTTGCTGGGATGGCATAGGTATCCAACCACTTGTAGTTATTCCAGTATAACCTGAGTATGGTTGTGAACCCCCGTATGGGTAACCTCCCGGAGGGGGTAATGAGAAAGCATATTGCCCCCCATACGGTGGTGGTCCGGAACCGAGAGGATTTATTACACCTCGAGGACCGGATTGCCCCAACGGATTCCCAAAAGGATCAATCTGTTGAGTTCCAACATAGGAGTTACCGGGTATTATCCTGAGAGAACAAACAGGAACAGACCATACTGTCGTCATGGCCCCCGAAGGGACCCCCGCAAGTTGTTGAGAGTTAGGGACAGATGGTGTGCCGGCGAACATTGTCGGAATGACCCCAGGGAGTTCTGCGGTCGCTGTGTCATTTGGCACAGTCCTGGATGCCGACGGTTGTTCAGACATTTTGAGTCTATCCAGTAGATTGCCTAGTGATTCTTCAGGAACTTCTCTGGGTGATAGGCTAGCTTCTGATGCAGTAGGAAGTAGAATGATCCCTGCTCCAAAATGTGTTGGAGTAGTTGCTTGCGGATCTTCTACAATCTCTTCTATTGCGATCAGACCGGGTGGAAGAGGAAGACCGTCAGGTCCGTAGAATATCTCTGGTGCCGAAGAAGGGGTTGTTTCGACAGCGACAGTTGTTTGAGGAGCAAGACTCTCTGAACCGATCACTGATGGACCTGATTTAGTAACACAAGTATTTGCTTTCAGACTAGGATCAGTGTTACTGTCCTTCTGGGGCTGTTGAACTTCTTCAATAGGGGCAGGGTTTCCAGAAATGTTTGGAGTAACCGGAACCTCAGATGTCGTCGGAACACTTGTTCTAACTTTGACAGGAGATTTGGAACCAGTTGAACGAGGTCGCTTTGCCTGGGTTGTTTTCGATTCCGGGGACAAAGACGTTTGTCTCGTATTCCTCCGCGAACGACGGTTCATCGATTGACTTTCTTCCACGATTGCGGATTACTTGATCAACCAACAATGCACAGGGTAAAATGTGTTTTCGAATTGAATTAATTTTAGACGCTTTTAAGACACAACTTGCTTTTTCATGTTTTAAGAGTCGAGAAAAAGCTAAAGATGACTCTAGTCTCCTTCGATGTATTAACGAGCCCGAAGTGACAAATGCTCGGATGGACTTTTTCAGTTATAGAGTTTGAAAAAGGCCAAAAGAAACTACTCTGGAGTTTTAGGCAAGGGTGTTCCAAACCTTTCGCGAAACCACAGAATACGTTTTACGGTACGAGTGGTCGATCTTTGTGAATGCTGTGTTCACTGCATCGCGATCAGTAGGGCGGCCGACACGGCTTCCTATGGATAAAGGCTTTGTTCCTATAGGGGTCCCCCAATATACACGACGGTACGCGGGGGCACAAGTCCGTATTAGTGTTATCGTCCCTCAGGAGGAATCACCCACCTTCGTAGAGATCAACAGTCACTATGTTTAACGACGCCGGTTCACGTCTCTACCTAGACCTCTACTGTGTTTCGTTATGTTTCAAAGCGTTGTTAGATAAATTCAGTTCTTTTTAGGTTGATCTTGCTTAGCAGTTTTCCTTTACGGATCACCACGTGATGTATGATACAACTCCTAAATGCAGTCTAAGAATGATAAGCAAGCTTTTTCAATTCTTTCAACTTATGAAAACCTTAACTACTGAAGGAAAAGAAAGACATCATCTTTTCAAACAGATCATAGAGCACACACTGATGCACTTTTCCTAAATCGACATGCAAACTGTCAAAATGCACATGCACAATGCAAGTATTTCTTTTCTTCTTCCTTAATGTTGATGTATTACAAAAAGAAAGCTGTTGTATAATTTCGAATTCAATTTCAAGTGAAAGAAAACAAGTTTTTGTCCAATAATCAAAAGAACACCTTAAGATTCACTCGTTTCAACACAAGAAATACTGAAATTCGAACCATATAACGAAAGCAAATGCTCAAGCAGCTATGAACAACAATAAACTAATCTCTTAGAATCACAACGACACTTTCTCACAGGTCTAGATTCAAGAGGTCATAGCAAGACTAGTTCACTTTCGCTATGGGAAACTGTGAATGACAGCAAGAAATACAATAAGAACAATCACGGTTTCTTCATACAACTGAGGCGGAATGAAGGCAAAGAGAAGTGGTTTCAGCTGGGTATACAGGTTGACAACTGGCTGCAAAACAATACTGAAAACTGGGCAACAGACAGTGGAGAATCCAAGTTGCACAAGGCAAAACCGGATCAGCGCAGGTGCTGCACTATGGATCTGAGATGCAGCGCAGGTAGCCCCTTCGGTACCTGCGTTGCAGTGCAGGTAGCCTTTGTGGCAGCTGCACTGATGAGACAAGTCACGTCTCTCTCAGATTCCGGGTCACAGTTTGCTAAAAGATGAGCGGTTTTTGGCCAAATCAGAGGCTGTCAGTCAAGTATACACTAGAGGATGATTAAAGGAAGATGAACACTATCACAAAGAGCTAAAAAGAGTCCTTGTGGATCTGCTCTTCGAATCATAAACAGGCCCAGCACTGGGCTAGAGTAGCTGCCCTCTACTTTGCATTCGAAGGACTCGCATGCAGTTCAATTCGGTACTCTTGTTTAAGAAATGAATAGCAAGAAACACAAGCTACCAACAAGACACGCTCCCCAGCGGAGTCGCCAGTCTATTGTGGGGGAAAGTATCCAACTCGGAATGACCCTAACCCACTCTAAGGGTGACAGTTCCTTAGCAACAGCTGAAAGCAAAGCTATCTAAAGTTTCTTCTTTATGACATGCAAGAGATAGAAGGAAGAGATCCACTTATCGATGTCTTGCGCAAATGGTCGATCCAATCTCCTTCGTTTGCCGCTTGCTCCTAGCTCCAAGTCTTTTCACGGGCCCAGCTACACGAGATCCTGCAAACAAGACAAAGAAAGGAAACTACAAGAAGCATGCATTCATAATCGATTCAAGGATTAGCATAAATCAAAGACGCAAGTAAGACAATACACCATTGAAACACATGCGAATAGAAGAACCTCAAAAGCTTTATTAATATATGGAAGTAAGGTTCAGGCGGTGATACAACCATGAGAGGTCCAATCCAGCATCACCTTCCCGACGGAGAGAAATCTCGTCTTCACCTCCCTCAAGCAATCACCCAATGCTCACAACTGTAAACCAACAGCAATTCTTTGCACTAAATTCCGGCCTCTAGATCCCATGGGATGAGATCCTTATATAGAGTTTTGGAGTGAAGATAAGTCAGCTTGATGTGTGACTTGTTGTCCTCTTCAACTCCAGTTGTTCTTCAGTTCTTCACTTGGAGTTTCTGTCTTCCACTTGGAGTTTTAGAAGCTCTTAACTCATCATTAGGCGAATCTTATCATCAAGTGTCTTTTTAGAAGCTTCCTGGGCACTGGCACTTTGAGAAAAAGATTCCTCCACATGTCCAAGTACGCCCAACGCAGGTAGCCTTTGTTCTACTTGCTATGCAACGCAGGTAGCCTTTGTTGTACCTGCTATGCAGCGCAGATGCCTAGTGGAGCAGCTGCAATGATCCAAAACTGACCTGTTTTTGAGTGTTTTTCAGTGGAGAACTGACTTGCAGTGCTGTGGTTTGTTGACCTTGTTCCTCTAAGGGTAAGAACAACTTGTTTAGGGACTTTGGATCCCTTAGATTATTGACATTTCATGTTCTATGCTGTAAGGCACAAAAATGTCTATAACAGTTGCCCCCTAAAGTATGAGGTCGTTTATCGGGTGAAATGCTTTATTAGGAGGATCCGAAGTTCATTCAATCGCCGGGAGGTGACCTGTAACAAAATACAATACAATACATTATCTTTTCATACTTTCTTTTCATGATCTAGCTGATGCGGGAATTTCCCATGCTCAGCTTTATAAATACATTTGCTGTACATAAACAGACGATCGTCTGATAGTAGACTGATAATTCTCTGCTTTTAATTATCATCCTTTTAGTAGGATGATCATCTGCTGCACATGTCTATGTTTTTTATCTCCTGAATATATATCGCAGCCCGGATGGATGAAACTAGATTCGGGGTCTTCAAACTTCCGATCTTCACACTAAGTACAAGTCGATCCATGTGAGAATTTCTTGGAGTCGAACATGGAAAGACATCGCTTGATTACCAGTCAATAATGTAAACTATTAACAAGCGAGAGAGGAATCACCGATAATGATGATGACCCTCAAGGTACTGCAGCACAATTCACGTGGCGTGAATATAGGATCTGACGTCGAACGCCACGCAAAGCCTCCCGGTCGAAGGTCATTAATGTATACCTATCGCCGGAAGTGAGAAACTTGCCATTGAGGCATGCAAGCTTCAAAGTACTGAGGGGGTGTTCCTAGATCAACTTCTTGGATAGTGAGCTGATGTCGACAAGAAGCGATCCGTCAAAGGAGGGCCTTAATGAATCCCACATCAGTGACACGGAACGGAACTAGTGATGATGGTGAAAACGATCTGTGAAATATGATCCAGGGTGGCGGTCATGGAAGGATGAAAGATGATGTATGGTAGTGGATGGGACCCGGTTGACACTTTCTGAATGACATCTCTTGAACATATCTCGACACTGATGTGATGGATCGGTAGCATTACCCCATTTGGATGGTATGGCGAGACCATGGTGAAGGGACCGGTGAATGATAATAACCCAACCCGATATTTACGGAGGCAAAAGTGTCATGTTCAAGAGCGACTTGCTACCATTAAGCTTTGAGGTTCTTCCCAATTTTTCCCCAGTCATTTCTGACCAGTACCTCTTTATTTTTGTCAAGCTTGAGGAGGATAACATATGCTTGTTCTATAACCTGCCCTTCGGGCAAGCCCATCGCTATGTTTTAACGAGCCTAACGATGGGGAAACTCGTTCTCGTCTAAAGACAAGTTTGTCGCTATCTAATATTTTTAACGAGCCCAGTGACAAAGACAACTCGGTCCTTTTCATTTTTAGAGAGTCTGAAAAGGGTACATAAAGTGGACTCCAGGGGTCCTTTTTCGTCATCTAATCCCTTAAGTCCAAAAAAGTATAAAACAATACAGAAGGGATGAATGTTCGATATCTTTATCGGGACGAACTAGACAAGCGCTCTATCTTTTTGTGCAATAATCCCTCAGGTCCAAAAAGATTAAAATCTAGAGGAGGGATAGCTCTTCCGGTCCTTTTAACGAGCTGGAAGGCCAAAACTCGGCAAACTTTTCATATTTTACGAGTCAGTGAAAAGAGCTCAAAGAAGACTCGTCTTTTGAGGAACGAGTGATAAACAGGGATAGCAACAGATTCCAGGTACAGGTTGGAATTTTCCAATCACGGCAGTATTACAAGGATGGCTAGGTGAGATCACTCTTCGCAGCTGTTCCTCAAAATAGGTAAACAATCAAGTGGATGTGAATGATCGGCCAAATGAAAAGTGGAGGTGATGGTGCACAAACATGACCAAGGCTCTTGTGGCTGATGAATTTACGGTCTCAAATGGTTATTTACCGGTTCATTTTTTCTGAATGAGCTTGAACTCTGGGGGGGAAGCCTGCTCACAAGCTTATTTTATTTTTTAACGAGCATGAATTTCCGCGTTAAAACTGCTCGGATCTTGCGTTTATTTTTTAACGAGCATGAACTTTGCCAAAACTGCTCGTTTGATAAGGTCAAATTCATATTTTACCATGACTAGTTTTTCTTTTCCAGAGATAGTATTGTTTTCATCAATTTGCTGCAACAAACTTGTTAGAAACGGATAACATGAAGTAAAAATACTAATATTTTACTTTGAATTACGTAAAAGCAATTTAAAAGATGTTTTTACCTCTCATTTTACCATTTCATGTGCATTTGGTTTGTTGGAGCTTTGGAGGTGCCCCTTCCTCTTGATTTTTCACCAGCTGATTTCGGGAGATTCTGTGGACGATTTTCGGCGCCGTTTCCACCAGGTAGGAGCTAAACCCTAGCTCTATCTTTTCATGGTTTAATTTCTCAGTTTTATGCTTGTTTTCCTGCCCCCATGAGCCCCTGGGGTTTCTCTAGGGCGCTCTGCCATCAGCGCAGGTTCCCTATATCGAAACCCGCGTTGGGGTTCTCATCTTCAAAGGCAGTTTGTGCCCCAACGCAGGTGAGACCCTTCCCTACCTGCGTTGGGCGCAGAAAACATCTTGGTTGCACAATTTTTCATGAGATTCTTGCCATTTTCTTTACCGAGTCAGGGATCTTACTCCTCCTCTTGTTTGTTTTGCAGAGTTTATTGGAGCAGAATGACTCTTACGTGGCGAGAACGAGAGCATGAAGAGGAGGACATGATTGCCCTCCATGATCCTGTTACCGTGAGCGCGTTGCGGAACTGTGGCTTGCTAAAATTCTTCCGGATATCTAGCATGAGGGCACAGATACGTTTACTGCAGTACCTGCTTGATGCTTGGGATCCTGTTAACCAAGTGTTCCAGATTAGGGGCAAGTCCATCCCTTTGACCATAGTGGACATTTACTTCTTGACTGGGTTGTCAAGGCGGGGTGCCCCCATTTCCTTGTCCGGTTCGACCCGAGGGAGTGATTCCGTGAAAGATTATATCCGTCAGTATTGCAGGGAGGGATCTCAGCCGAGCAGAGACGGCAAGATTTCTATCTGTGATGTCACTGACAGGTCTCTCAGGTCTATTCTGTACACGATTTGTAGGATGGCTGGTAGTGCATCCCCTCATGTTGCCAACAGGTCATATGTGCAGCACGCCCTGGAGTGTCTTCAGCCGAAAGTTTTTAACTGGTGTGATGCAGTACTAGTTCAGATGAAAAACCAGTTGACCAAAGTAAAGGACGGGAAACTGAAGAATTTTGGCTTCGGTTCAGCTTTGACTGCCTTCGCTTTGGAGAAGATACCCCTGATGCAACCTCAGTACATTATTCTCGACTTGCCATCTCCTACTGAGCCACGCATGCAGAGGTGGGTTGACCACATGGCTAGACATGCAGGTCAATCTAAGATTACTTTTACTGATGCCTTCTTTAGGTGGTTTGAGCGGCAGGATATGGCTTTTTCTGAGTATCCATATATTGGCATGGACTTCCGAGGTGATCCGGATTTGGTACTACCGGATGGCAAGCAGTGGGATGATCTTGGTAAATATTTTGACCTTATCACTGTTTACTGTTTTTATTTATAATGTCCTTGTGCTTTACTCTATCAAGACTCTAATCAAACTCATGTGTGCATGCAGATGTGGGCCCTGTCCGTCCAGCAGTTCGTCCGAGAGCTCCGGCCGCTGCCCCCGCAGGGGAGGTTCCTGGGAGAGCTATTATTCGTGACCTTAACTTGGCCGAGACTCTTACAGCTGTGTAGGAACATGTCGAGGGTCTTACCCTTGGGATTCCGGACGTACGGATCGACGAGTTGCCTCTACGATTGCAGCGACATACTGTTGGTGTTCCCAGACGATGGTGTCGTCTTCTGCGCATGATTGCACAGGCCGTGGCATGTTATCATGAGCATCACTAGGCTAGGGTGCTCCCCAGCCATTTTTGAGTTTTGGGGTCATATGACCGATTTTGTCTTGGTTACAGAACATTACATGTAAACCGTAAACAGTTATGTATATTTTTGATTTTCGGAGTTTATTCCAGTTTTTATGTGATCCATGTATGAAACATCGATGATGCTTCTCTTTTTATCAATTTTGCAAATGTCTATCTAACACATAGTTTGCTAATGAGTCGGTTAATGTGTTTAAGTTTCTGGAAATGTGTTGATATTGGATAAAATCAAACCGTCTTTCCAAGATTTTAACTCTTAGGAACTTGCGATAAATAGCTGGATTTCGGACAGAGTAGGTACCATTGAGCTGTAGTACCACGAGCTGTGAGTCTAGCCTGACGACTAGCCGGCGTATGCCATGGGTGATGGCATTAGAGAGGAGTTCTATCAACGCGCTATACTCAGCGATATTATTTGTTGATTGACCAATACATACCCCCCTAAAACTCACTAACTCGCCGCTTGGGTCAAAAATGGCCCATGCTGCAGAGGATAGGTTCCTCGAACTACGACTTGCTCCGTCAGCATATCCGACCCACGGTTCCAATGGATTTGACATCTGCAATAAGTGTAAAAAGTGGATTACTTAAACTGGAACAAACGCTTTAGCGAAAACAAAATGTAACAAAAGCATATAGGTTACTATTAGGCATAGTAACGCTTAAGGTACAACCCATTGCGGGGTTGCGCCAGTGGAACTCCGTCATAATCTACCAACTCGTAGGCACCTTTTGCTAATACACTTTTAACAATATAAGGGCCCATCCATTTCTTCACCTGGATTTCCATTGAATTTAGGAATGTCCGATGGAAGTTTGTGAGGAATCATGGGCCACCAAGGGGCGTAAGAGATAGGATCGTTTGTCAACCGATGTAGATCGGGTAACTCCAGAGTTGCCACGAATGGCAGCTGCTGACTCAAGTTAGGTGAAGCGTACCCAGGGTACGATGGAATCGCCTGAGCAGTTGGTCTTTGCATACCAGCATAATGTAATTGATGCTGATATGACTGATACGGTTGATGGACTACTCCACCGTAGAGTGGTTGGTTTTGACCGTATTGTAGGTAGGGTTGTCCATTATTCGCAAAAATCTGCTGCTCGGTACCTTGGTACACTTGCTGGAACTGCGGTTGTTGATACTGCACTAACCATGGTTGTGACGCCATTGGTTGTTGTGCTATGCTTACCACTGGGCCAAGATTAGGGGTAAGGGTACCCGTTTGTGTTTGTGACGCCTCGCTAGCCGGCGATTGCGGTTGGGTTGCAGGGTCAACGGGTTGTTGCATTACAACCTGAGAAAACTGAGGTTGACATGTAACATGTATCGTTTGAACTTGCGACACAGTCACAATTTCTGGTGTCGTCGGGATGTTCGTCACAGGCATCTGTTGTTGCATAGAATACACAACTCTTGGTTGCTGGGATGGCATAGGTATCCAACCACTTGTAGTTATTCCAGTATAACCTGAGTATGGTTGTGAACCCCCGTATGGGTAACCTCCCGGAGGGGGTAATGAGAAAGCATATTGCCCCCCATACGGTGGTGGTCCGGAACCGAGAGGATTTATTACACCTCGAGGACCGGATTGCCCCAACGGATTCCCAAAAGGATCAATCTGTTGAGTTCCAACATAGGAGTTACCGGGTATTATCCCGGGAGAACAAACACGAACAGACCATACTGTCGTCATGGCCCCCGAAGGGACCCCCGCACGCTGTTGAGAGTTAGGGACAGATGGTGTGCCGGCGAACATTGTCGGAATGACCCCAGGGAGTTCTGCGGTCGCTGTGTCATTTGGCACAGTCCTGGATGCTGACGGTTGTTCAGACATTTTGAGTCTATCCAGTAGATTGCCTAGTGATTCTTCAGGAACTTCTCTGGGTGATAGGCTAGCTTCTGATGCAGTAGGAAGTAGAATGATCCCTGCTCCAAAATGTGTTGGAGTAGTTGCTTGCGGATCTTCTACAATCTCTTCTATTGCGATCAGACCGGGTGGAAGAGGAAGACCGTCAGGTCCGTAGAATATCTCTGGTGCCGAAGAAGGGGTTGTTTCGACAGCGACAGTTGTTTGAGGAGCAAGACTCTCTGAACTGATCACTGATGGACCTGATTCAGTAACACAAGTATTTGCTTTCAGACTAGGATCAGTGTTACTGTCCTTCTGGGGCTGTTGAACTTCTTCAATAGGGGCAGGGTTTCCAGAAATGTTTGGAGTAACCGGAACCTCAGATGTCGTCGGAACACTTGTTCTAACTTTGACAGGAGATTTGGAACCAGTTGAACGAGGTCGCTTTGCCCGGGTTGTTTTCGATTCCGGGGACAAAGACGTTTGTCTCGTATTCCTCCACGAACGACGGTTCATCGATTGACTTTCTTCCACGATTGCGGATTACTTGATCAACCAACAATGCACAGGGTAAAATGTGTTTTTGAATTGAATTAATTTTAGACGCTTTTAAGACACAACTTGCTTTTTCATGTTTTAAGAGTCGAGAAAAAGCTAAAGATGACTCTAGTCTCCTTCGATGTATTAACGAGCCCGAAGTGACAAATGCTCGGATGGACTTTTTCAGTTATAGAGTTTGAAAAAGGCCAAAAGAAACTACTCTGGAGTTTTAGGCAAGGGTGTGCCAAACCTTTCGCGAAACCACAGAATACGTTTTACGGTACGAGTGGTCGATCTTCGTGAATGCTTTGTTCACTGCATCGCGATCAGTAGGGCGACCGACATGGCTTCCTATGGATAAAGGCTTTGTTCCTATAGGGGTCCCCCAATATACACGACGGTACACGGGGGCACAAGTCCGTATTAGTGCTATCGTCCCTCAGGAGGAATCACCCACCTTCGTAGAGATCAACAGTCACTATGTTTAACGACGCCGGTTCACGTCTCTACCTAGACCTCTACTGTGTTTCGTTATGTTTCAAAGCGTTGTTAGATAAATTCAGTTCTTTTTAGATTGATCTTGCTTAGCAGTTTGCCTTTACGGATCACCACGTGATGTATGATACAACTCCTAAATGCAGTCTAAGAATGATAAGCAAGCTTTTTCAATTCTTTCAACTTATGAAAACCTTAACTACTGAAGGAAAAGAAAAACATCATCTTTTCAAACAGATCATAGAGCACACACTGATGCACTTTTCCTAAATCGACATGCAAACTGTCAAAATGCACATGCACAATGCAAGTATTTCTTTTCTTCTTCCTTAATGTTGATGTATTACAAAAAGAAAGCTGTTGTATAATTTCGAATTCAATTTCAAGTGAAAGAAAACAAGTTTTTGTCCAATAATCAAAAGAACACCTTAAGATTCACTCGTTTCAACACAAGAAATACTGAAATTCGAACCATATAACGAAAGAAAATGCTCAAGCAGCTATGAACAACAATAAACTAATCTCTTAGAATCACAACGACACTTTCTCACAGGTCTAGATTCAAGAGGTCATAGCAAGACTAGTTCACTTTCGCTATGGGAAACTGTGAATGACAGCAAGAAATACAATAAGAACAATCACGGTTTCTCCATACAACTGAGGCGGAATGAAGGCAAAGAGAAGTGGTTTCAGCTGGGTATACAGGTTGACAACTGGCTGCAAAACAATACTGAAAACTGGGCAACAGACAGTGGAGAATCCAAGTTGCACAAGGCAAAACTGGATCAGCGCAGGTGCTGCACTGTGGATCTGAGATGCAGCGCAGGTAGCCCCTTCGGGACCTGCGTTGCAGTGCAGGTAGCCTTTGTGGCAGCTGCACTGATGAGACAAGTCACGTCTCTCTCAGATTCCGGGTCACAGTTTGCTAAAAAATGAGCGGTTTTTGGCCAAATCAGAGGCTGTCAGTCAAGTATACACTAGAGGATGATTAAAGGAAGATGAACACTATCACAAAGAGCTAAAAAGAGTCCTTGTGGATCTGCTCTTCGAATCATAAACAGGCCCAGCACTGGGCTAGAGTAGCTGCCCTCTACTTTGCATTCGAAGGACTCGCATGCAGTTCGATTCGGTACTCTTGTTTAAGAAATGAATAGCAAGAAACACAAGCTACCAACAAGACACACTCCCCAGCGGAGTTACCAGTCTGTTGTGGGGGAAAGTATCCAACTCGGAATGACCCTAACCCACTCTAAGGGTGACAGTTCCTTAGCAACAGCTGAAAGCAAAGCTATCTAAAGTTTCTTCTTTATGACATGCAAGAGATAGAAGGAAGAGATCCACTTACCGATGTCTTGCGCAAATGGTCAATCAATCTCCTTCGTTTGCCGCTTGCTCCCAGCTCCAAGTCTTTTCACGGGCCCAGCTACACGAGATCCTGCAAACAAGACAAAGAAAGGAAACTACAAGAAGCATGCATTCATAATCGATTCAAGGATTAGCATAAATCAAAGACGCAAGTAAGACAATACACCATTGAAACACATGCGAATAGAAGAACCTCAAAAGCTTTATTAATATATGGAAGTAAGGTTCAGGCGGTGATACAACCATGAGAGGTCCAATCCAGCATCACCTTCCCGACGGAGAGAAATCTCTTCTTCACCTCCCTCAAGCAATCACCCAATGCTCACAACTGTAAACCAACAGCAATTCTTTGCACTAAATTCCGGCCTCTAGATCCCATGGGATGAGATCCTTATATAGAGTTTTGGAGTGAAGATAAGTCAGCTTGATGTGTGACTTGTTGTCCTCTTCAACTCCAGTTGTTCTTCAGTTCTTCACTTGGAGTTTTTGTCTTCCACTTGGAGTTTTAGAAGCTCTTAACTCATCATTAGGTGAATCTTATCATCAAGTGTCTTTTTAGAAGCTTCCTGGGCACTGGCACTTTGAGAAAAAGATTCCTCCACATGTCCAAGTACGCCCAATGCAGGTAGCCTTTGTTCTACTTGCTATGCAACGCAGGTAGCCTTTGTTGTACCTGCTATGCAGCGCAGATGCCTAGTGGAGCAGCTGCAATGATCCAAAACTGACCTATTTTTGAGTGTTTTTCAGTGGAGAACTGACTTGCAGTGCTGTGGTTTGTTGACCTTGTTCCTCTAAGGGTAAGAACAACTTGTTTAGGGACTTTGGATCCCTTAGATTATTGACATTTCATGCTCTATGCTGTAAGGCACAAAAATGTCTATAACAGTATTGCAAGATCATTCCTATATCAGAGCAGTTTAGTTAGTTTTCTAGTCAGTTTTGATTTGAGTATGGGAATGCCTAACTCAGCGATGATATGATCTCATATATATATTTTGTATTGAATGTTTTTACAGGTTCCAACCAGGCTCTCCTCAAGATGATCCTCGAAATGATAAAGTACTTCACTCTTCTTAGATGAAAAATACTATCTATTACAGACTTCGTACTTTAGGGGGAAATCTGTTACACGAAATATTGTCACCATGACTTTCTGCAGTCAGTGTGAGTCTATCACCACTCATACTGTCCTCCTATGCAAGTCTTAAACCTCAGCTCTTCATGTCAAGCCTTTAAAAATGAGAGAAAGTCCTTGAAAATCTATAAAACTCTGGTTTCGCACTTTCTCTTAGTATTACCTGCGGTCCCGCACCCCTTGGTCATGTCACCTGCGGACTTGCCCGCTCTGTCTCTAAAGGAATGGGTGTGGAACCTTGTAAAATTAAGAAACGCGCAAGTTTATTATTAAAAACTCACTTTGGATTAATTCTGGACGCTTCTAGAAGGAATCTTGAGGTGGCAAGTTCACTCCTAGGTGGTTCATGCATCTCATAACTAAAGGAGCTAACCCCTTGTTGAGAGGAGCTTATCCCTTTGAAGGAGGACTCTATCCCTTTGAAGGTGGACCTGGTAACTTCCTTCCTCTATACTATAAAATGAGGCATTGGGCTGGTTGCTAGAGAGGTTGAAAGCTGAATATTTTTGAGGGTAAATGCTGTTGGAATTTAGAATTCATAATTGAGCTTGAGAGGAGAGATTACATACCTTTTGACCTCTTTGGGAAGAGTGTGAAGCTTGTCAAATTAGAGGAGATTGTTGTTGGACCTTGGGAGGAGCTTGTACAACATCAAGGCACCAAGGTTGTAAAGTTCTTCTTTGTTTAAAGTTAATACAATCAAATTCATTTTTCTCAATAAGCTGTCTTCTATGGTTTATTTCATGAATTCCTTGATCATCATGATAAATATGATATATTATATTGGCTATGTAGGTGTTATTTGATGTGTTCTTGTTTGTGTTTACAGGTTCTTAAAAGGAAGCTCATCTGGATGGTCGAAGCATGGCTGCCACAAACTAGCGTTGGACTTAAGGTAGGGTATAAAACATCTCTTGGCTTTTATTTATAAATCAAAATTTTTAGAGAAAGATAGAATTTGCTTGTCTTGCTTGTCGCTAGATATCTGTAGATACTAGGGAGATTGGTCTTGTCCGCAAGAACGATTTATCCGGCCGACACTTCCTCAATCAAAGGGATAACTGTTGCATGTCTTCACAAAAGCTTCTAGCTTGAATTTCTCCAACTAATTAACTCAAGATGAATTAATTAATTATTTTTCAATCAGCCGGTGAGACTAAATTCGAATTTTAATTCTCAATTTTAATTCAAGGACAAATTAAAATTGGAATATTCTTGTTGCCACATTTCAACACTCCCTCTCAACAAGAAAGGGATTATCTGCCACCCCGATCCTGTCTCTATGGAACTCGAATTTACACTTTGAAAATGCCTTAGTCAAAATGTCATCATCTTGATCCTCGGTCGAAACATACTGCACCAACATGATCCTCCTTGCCACGCAGTCTCTGAGATGATGATACCAAATCTCGATGTGCATGGAACTGTCATGAAATAATGGATTCTTAGAGAGTTTGATACAACTCTGATTATCACAATAGATCGCAGTTGGATCCATCCTCTGATAAAAAAAACCAACTAGAATCTTCTGCATCCAAATGGCCTCACATGCTACCTGACTTGCAGCAATGTATTCAACCTCTGCTAAGCTGAGTGCAACCGACCTCTGTTTCCTACTATACCAAGAAACTACAGCTGAACCAAGGTTGAAAATTCCTCCTGATGTTCTCTTCCAATATGATGGAATCCCTTCCCAATCTGCATCTGTGAAGCCCTATCGCTTCACTCCCTCTATCCATCTATACCATAATCCATACTGAGATGTGCCTCTGAGGTATCTCAAAACATGCTTGGCTGCCTTACAAAACATATTGGTAGGCTGAACCATAGCTTGACTCAACTGGTTCACCGCATAGCACAAATCTGGTCGTGTGTTCACTAAATACATCAGTGAACCCACAAGCTATTGATACACAGTAGCTTCTACTACTTCTCCTGAAGTAGCATCCTCCTTCCTCAAGTTACCTTCTAGAGGAGTCTACATGGGCTTGCATTTCTCCATGTGGAATCTCCTGAGTATCTCATTGGCATACTTGCCTTGAGACACAAACAACTCCCCGTCCTTGTGGCACACTTCCATGCCAAGGAAGTAGTGCATGAGACCCATGTATTTCATCTCTAATTCTCTTGTAAGGTCCTCCTTGCAAGACATGATCAGCTGGTCATCACCTGTCAATATGAGATCATCAACATAAAGAACAATGATTAACTGCTTAGGTTCTACCATGATGTGGTACAGGTTTGCATCCGCTCCACTCTTTGTGAATCCCAACCTGGTGAAATAGTTGTCAATCCTGGTGTACCAAGCACGAGGTGCTTACTTCAGCCTGTACAAAGCTCTCTTGAGTCGGCACACATGCGACTCACGATCGAAGGTCTCAAAACCTTCCGGCTTTTCTATGTACACCTCTTCCCCAATCTTTCCATTAAGGAAGGCAATCTTCACATCCATCTGATGGATCTTCCAACCCATCTGTGCTGATAGTGCCAACATCGATTTGATAGATGAGTACCTTGCTACAGGAGAAAAAGTCTCATCATACTCGATCCCGTCGACCTGTGAGAAACCACGGGCAACAAATCTTGCCTTATGTTTCTCTGCACTACCATCAACAACTTTCTTTACCTTGTAAAGCCAACGGGAACTCACAATTGACTTGTTGCCCGTCAGAACTCCTCGACCTCCCCTCAACCCCCTCGACCTGTGAGAACTCCTCCACCATAACATCAACCCAAATTGGATACTGCACTGCTTCCTCAAATGAAGATGGCTTGGTCTCAACACATTCCCCAAAAAGGGCCATGTATTCAGTGTACCTCTTAGGTGACCTCCTCTGTCTGTGCTGAGAAGATGGTTGTCCCACATTCTCTTGTGCATCCGATAACAATCTATTAGCTTCTCTTGTTTGCTTTCGTCCCTCTCTAGAAGACTCTGCTTGAGTGGATGTCTCGACTCCTGGAACCTATGCATGTGGCTGCTCCACATCAGTCTGAGGCTCCTCCTCCTTAGGAACCAAAAGTTTATCCACATCCTGTAGTTGGAGCTCCCTCTCAAGGGAAACTCACATGGCCTTCTGCTCATCAACCTTGAGATCTCTGTGAACCACTATCCTCCCACTGGTAGGAAGGTACACTCGATAGTTGTGGGGTGTATCAGTGTACCCCATAAGTATTCCCAACTCAGCTATTGGCTCAATTTTCTTCCATGCATCCTCGATCACATGGCAATATACCGATGAGCCAAAGATCCTGAAGTGACCCACATCTGGTTTCTTCCTGGAGAAAGCTTCCTCTGATGTCTTCATCCCAAGAATGCGATGCGGGATTCTATTATGCAAATAGACCATTGTGTTGCATTCCTTAACCCGCAAATGAAGTGGTAGGCCTTCGTCATGCAGCATCGCCTGAGCTGCCCCCACAATCGTTCTCTTCTTCCTCTGGGACACCCCATTCTGCTGTGGGTTATGAGGTTCTGTCAAGTCCCGTTTAATTCCTTCCGCTGCATAGAAGTCCTTAAACTCTTGAGACACATACTCTCCACCATTGTCACTTCTCAAGGCATTGATCTTCTTCCCTGATTCTTTCTCAACCAAAGCTTTGAACTCACAAAACTTTGAGAAGGTTTAATCCTTCTTCTGCATCAAATAGATCCAACATTTATGAGAAAAATCATCAATGAAAATCACATAATACCTTTGTTTCGCGGTGGATGTTGTTGAGAATGGTCCACACACATTAGTATGAACTCGCTCCATGATTGCTTCAACTCGACTGTATCGATCATGAAAGGAAGACTTGGTGTACTTTCCCAAGGTGAAACCTTTGCATGTGTCCACTTGCTCAAGTTTACCTTTGGGAAGTCCAGTAGAGATTTGCTGCATTATCTTCAAGGCCCCATGATGCAAGTGGCCCGACCTCCTATGCCATAACTCGCCAATGTCTTGGCTTTGCACCAATTCTGCTTTTGAACTTAATGCAACACAGTCATCTACCTCTAGCTTATAGAGATTATTCACTTGAATCCCAATCCTCTTGGTCTGACCCATGGCTATGTGTCCCAAGAACACCTTTCCTTTACTGAAGACAACATCGTCGCCTTTGTCTTCCAACATCGCGACCGATACCAAGTTCTTCTTCAGTCCAGGCACATACTTTACATCAGTCAGGGTGAGAGGAGCTCCATGCTTCATCTTAAAAGCAACCGTGCCTTCTCCTAAAACACAGTACTTTCCATCATCACCCATATCTATGCGCATCTCAAGGTCTTTCTCCTCCAAGGTACTAAATAAAATTTTATTGCCGGTCATGTGGAATGAGGCTCCATTGTCTAGATACCAAACACAACCCACCATCGATGAAACCATGCATGCAATGAGGGTAAAATCCAATTTGAGTTGAGAGGCCAGTGCCTCACCTTATGATCCTTTCGAGGATCCCTTCTTGGATTTTTTCAATGGACAATTAGTTGCATAATGACCCACCTCATGACAATTAAAGCATCTCACTTTAGATTTGTCAATCTTCTTCCCTCCATGAGAAGAACTCAATTTGGAATGGGAAGCCTTCCCTTTCCCTTTCCTTGCCTTACTTTCTAAGGCTAGATTTTCTTCATCATCATGCTTAGATGAAGAACCATCTCTAGTTCTCCTCCTGATCTCCTCCTGCATCAGATCCGACCATAGTCATTCCAAATCTAGCAGTTTCTCTCTTCCATTCACTGAGTCCTGGTAGCTATTCCAGCTCTTTGGAAGACCAAGGAGAACAAGGCTCACCATATCATCATCGGTTGTCGTTATTCCCACACTACCAAGCTCATCTCTATTGGTGGTGAGGTTGTTCAGATATGTAGAAATAATGTCGCCCTTTTTACACTTGATTTCCAAAGCTTATTCTTGAGCACCAGTTTCCTCTGGTCACTATTATTCTGATATAGGTCCTTCAATGTCTTCCACATTGAAACCAGAGTCTCCTTCCCATGGAGACTCGAGACAATATGGTCTCGAACTCCCTCCAAAAGAACCCTTCTCGCTTTCTCCACACACTTCTTCCATTCAACAATTCTTGTGCAATAGTTGCAGCTGGCTTGGGGATTTCTCGATCAATGAAATCCTTCAAACCATTGTCTTCTAATACCGCTTCCATGTGATCCTTCGATGCTTTGTAATTCAATCTGCCATCCAGTGCATACTCGAGTCTCAAGCCATTGAATGCCATTGGTGAACTTTGAGGTGTGATAACAATTCGATTTTGTACCTGCTACCAAGAACTTCAAACTCCGAATTTCCCTTCTCAGTATACTGTTCACAGCTCTAATCACCTTTGCTCCAATACCATGTAGAAATTCTCACTGTAGATTAACTTGATTATGCAATATAACTAAAGCAAAATACTTAATCTACTTCTACAATCAAACTTGCAGAAGCTGAATCAATTTGAGCAAGACCAAGAAGAACACATATAATAGAGAAGAAGAATCAATACACATGAAACACAGAAGAATACTATGGGGAAAGCCTCAGCTAAAAACCCCTCTATCTGTATTATCATATAAGTGGAAATATCTTAGGATTACATAAAGCTTTAGCTCTCACATCTATCCAGCTCTCAGTACAATCCCTCTCACTGCTCATAGAAAAACTACACAACTCGTATGCTTCTCCTCTGTCCTCCAAGCCTCTCATTTCCTTGTGGAGTTTTCCTTGAGTGCTCCAGTTGTAACCTTGTGTGGCACTGATCTCACACACTGCTTCAACACACTGTAAAACGGTGCAAATGTCAAGGAATGAATTCCTTCTGCATGCAAGAGATTTTCTTATAGGAAAATTCTTGCAACTGATAGCACATTGTCCCTGCTTTTAATCTCAACTGGGTCTTTGTCTGAACTGACATGCATGAGTTATTTATGAGAGAATATTTAGTTATCTAGAGTACACTAGTTTCATTGTATTAACTGACTGAACTCACAATTAGTTCCTCAAACTGTTTGGAACTAATTTAACTAGACTTAACTCAGTTAACTGAGTTAACTAATTATAACTCAAATACAACTCATCCTTATCTCCTTAATTAAGGGATAACTTTTTCAATCAAAGGGATAACTGTCGCATGTCTTCACAAAAACTTCTAGCTTGAATTTATCCAACTAATTAACTCAAGATGAATTAATTAATTATTTTTCAAGCAGCTGGTGAGACTAAATTCAAATTTTAATTCTCAATTTTAATTCAAGGACAAATTAAAATTGGAATATTCTTGTTCGCACATTTCAAGAGGGAGTGCACCCCTCAGTGTATACTCACCACATTTATATCAAAGAAGGTTGCAAACCAGTCTGACAACCCCAAAGGAGAATGAATCCAACTCTAGGAGAACTGTACAAGTTTCTAGATGCAGGATTCATTTACCCTATCTCGGATAATGGGTGGGTCTCTCCTTTGGTGTTGGTTCCAAAGAAAAATGGGAATTGGAGGATTTGTGTTGATTACAGAGAGTTAAACAAAGCAACAAAGAATGACCATTTCCCTCTACCTTTCATTGACCAAGTGCTATATGGCCTAGTAGGGAAAAAGGTTTTCTCTTTCCTGTTGGGTTGTGTTATATTCTTTCCACGACTAGCCCACGTAGTGAACTGGGGGGTTAGAGGGGGGGCGGAGGCCCCCGTTCATTGCACACCGATTGAATAGTGGAGGGGTCATAGGGGGGTGGTAGCCCCCCTTGTCTAGGGGGTTTGAAGGGGGCAGGTAGCCCCCCTCTATGGGGTTTGGGGCAGCACCCTGGGAAAATTTGTTTTAGACCCTATATTAGGTTGGGTGGATGTACCTATGGTTTTCGTCCATGGTTTTAGATGCGATGGTTTTCGGTCCATGGTATTGGATGCTTTGACATGTATAAATATGTATTGTAACATTGAAAGGAATATAATGAAAAATCAAGTTGGTATTCCTGGTTTTGGGATCCAGGGGAAAATCTCTGTGTATATGTGTTTTTTATGTTATGTTCTCGCATTATTTATTTTCTGTGTTTTATAATTCGTATGCAAGTAATTTCTGTACGGGGTTAAAACCTACTTTTGGTATTAGAGCTGTTTTGGCTTCGAGGGGACGCCTTTGTTGCTGAGGGGTTTCACTTGGGCCTATGGTAGACCCTGTTTAGTGGGAGATCTGCGAGATTGATTTTGGTGGTGAAAGAAGATGGCGAACAATGAAAAGATAGATATTGATAAGTTTAATGGTCAGAGTTTTGAGTTATAGAAACTCAAGATGGAGGATCTGTTGGTGGATAAAGATCAGTGGATTGTGGTGGATCCAGGTACTAAACCAATGGGAGTGTCCGATGAAGAATGGAAGAAGTTGGATTGGAAGGCAAAGAGCACAATACGATTGTGTGTCTCAGATTCAGTATTGCTGAATGTATCAGGGGAAGCTATGATGAAGGCTTTGTGGGACAAGTTAGGGACTTTATACCATTCTAAGTCTCTGGTGAATAAACTGTTCCTAAGGAAAAAGTTTTATAACCTGAGGATGAAAGATGGAGACTCGGTGACAGAGCATCTGAACGCATTTAATACTGTAGTAAGTTAGTTATTATTTGTTGATATTAAAATTTCAGATGAAGATAAGTGCATCAATTTGTTGTGTTCTCTACCAGATTCGTGGGATAGTCTGGTTATTGAAATAGGTATCAATGCAACTGCCTTACAGTTTGATGAAATAGTCTCATCCTTGTTGACAGAGGAGATGAGACGGAAAAATATGGAGAGCCAGAATGGTGATGCCTTGTCTGTATGAGGACGGTCCCAGAATAGAAACAAAAATAAGTCATCAAGTGGGAGATCTAAATCTAGAGGGAGATCTAAATCTCCAAGAAAACCTATAAAGGTGGTGTGCTGGAAGTGCAGAAAGGAAGGGCACTACAAAAGGCATTGTAAATATAAATCTTCTGACAAGGGAAAGGGATCTGATGATGCTACTTCTGCAGAGGCGAAAACCACCTCAGTCGAAGGTGGGGATGTGTACTTGGCTTCTTCAAGTACACGGGTAGATCATGAGGCATGGTTGATTGACTTAGGTGCATCCTTTTACTTCACTCCCCATAGAGAGTGGTTCTGCGAGTATGATAAATACGATGGTGGTGATGTCTTCTTAGGGGATGATAGGAAGGCTAGAATTATTGGTCGCAGAAAAGTAAAGTTGAAGTTGCAAAGTGGAAGGGTTAGAACACTTCCAGCTATTCTACATATTCCTGCATTAGCCAGAAATCTGATTTCTGTAAGCAAGCTGGATGATGCAGGTGTAAAAACAATTTTCGAGAAGGATACCTGCAAGATGGTTTGAGGAGCACTAATATTGATGCGGGGAGTTCAGATTGGAACTCTGTACAAGTTGCAAGGTAACACTGTTGTTGATGGGTGCAACAGTTCCGTGGTTCCTGAAAGTGGAGCAGAAAATCTAGTGGTCTCTAGAGAGAAGACCATGTTGTGGCATCAAAGGCTTGGAAATATTGGAGAGAAGGGCCTTCAAATACTTCATGGTAAAGGTATGGTAGAAGGTATGAGTAATAGCTCTCTGGATTTTGATTTCTGTGAAAATTGTGTATATGGGAAATAGAATTGGGTGAGTTTCCCCTCTGGCGGTAAGAGGGCGAAACATATATTAGAGCTTGTGCATAGTGATGTGTTTGGACCTGTGAAGGTTCCATCACCGGCTAAGTCTATGTACTATGTATCCTTTATAGATGACTTCTCGAGGAATACATGGATGTATTTCCTTAAGAAGAAATCTGAAGTCTTTGACAGGTTTAAAAAATTTAAGGCTCTAGTGGAAAACCAGATAGAGAAGAAGATAAAGGTGCTGAGAACAGATAACGATGGAGAGTTTTCTAGTAAGGAATTTGAAGAATTCTGTAAGAAGTGTGGTATAGCAAGGTAGAAGACTACTCAATATACACCTCAGCAAAATGGAGTTGCCAAAAGAATGAACAAGATGTTGACGGAAAGGGCGAGAAGCATGCTCAGTGTTGCTGGGTTAGGTCAGGAATTCTAGGCAGAGGCGGTGGAGACAGCATGTTACCTGGTCAACAAATCACCTTCATCAGTGTTGGAGAATAAGACTCCACAAGAGGTATGGACTGGTAAGAAACCCTATCTTTCACATCTGAGGGCATTTGGATGTGATGCATATGTACATGTTCCAAAGGAGAAATGAACCAAGTTGGATAGTAAATCTGAAAAGTGCATTTTTATTGGGTATAAGGATGGTTTAAAGGGTTATAAGCTTTGGAACCCAGCAACAAGGAAGGTTGTGTACAACCAAGATGTGGTGTTCAGAGAGGTGAAATATGTTATTAAACATGAATTCTAACCAAAGTAACCTGAGAAGATAGAGTTTGAGCTAAAGGAGGAAGAATCAGACTCTACAACAGAGGTGGAATCAGAAGATGAAGAGCCACAAACTCCAGGTGTAAGAAGATCAGTTCGAGAAAGAAGGCAACTAGAAAGGTATAGTCCATCTACTTTCTCTTCAAATTTTGCTTTATCTATTACTAATGATGATCCCATAACTGTGAAGGAAGCTGTAGATTCAGAGGATGGAAAACTCTGGAAAGAGGCCATGGTTGATGAAATGGCATCTTTGCACAAAAATGAGGCTTGGGATCTGGTGGAGTTTCCGGCTGGAAGGAAACCCATTGGCAGCAAATGAGTGCTCAAGAAGAAGATAAATGTAGAAGGAAAGGTGGATAAATACAAAGCTCGGTTGGTAGCAAAAGGTTTTTCCCAGGTGTCGGGAATTGATATTGGTGATATTTTTTCTCCTGTTGCCAAGGTAACTTCTATTAGATTACTTTTATATGTTGCTGTTGCTTTTGATTTTGAGGTAGAACAGATGGATGTGAAGACAACATTTCTTCATAGGGATCTGGAAGAGGAAATCTACATGAAGCAACCTGAAGGCTTTGTGGTGAAGGGTAAGAAAGAATTGGTATGCAAGTAAAGAAGTCTATGTATGGGTTAAACAGTCACCAAGGATGTGGTATCAGAAATTTGATACATTTATACAGGGACTTGGCTTCACTCGAAGCAAAGCAGATAACTGTGTGTATTTTAAATTAATTGGTGACAATGTTATTTATCTGGTCTTGTATGTGGATGATATGTTGCTGGTTGGAAATGACAAATGAATTATCCAAGATTTGAAGACCCAATTGTCCTTAAAATTCGACATGAAAGATCTTGGTGCTGCAAACTATATTTTGGGCATGGAAATTAAAAGAGATTGGGCAAAGAGGAAGCTCTGGTTAAACCAGAGGAAGTATGTCGAGACAATACTGCAGAGGTTTAATATGCAGGATAGTAAACCAATGAAGGTTCCTATTCCTGTAGGTGTAAATTTATCTATTGAACAGTGTCCCAAGGCACAAGAAGAGGAAGAGGATATGTCCCATGTTCCATATGCAAGTGCAGTCGGTAGCCTGATGTATGCAATGGTCTGTACTAGACCAGACATTACACGTGCAGTGGGAGTATTGAGCAGGTTTATGTCAAAACTAGGGAAGGAGCATTGGACAACAATGAAGCGGGTTTTCAGGTATTTGCGTGGCACTAGTGATTATGGTTTGTGCTACCAAGGAAGACTAGGATTGGACAGAGTTTTGGATATCCGTGGCTTTGTTGATGCAGACTAGTGTTACCTGGAAAAGTGTCTATTTAGAACTGCTCTATCCCATTAAGGTGTGACAACTGCCTTAGAAACAAACAGAGAAAACTACTTTTGTATTTCCTTTATGAATTAAAGATAGAGGGGGATAGAAAGAACCGACCTGTGTCTTGCGCTAATCCTTTGATCCAATCCCTCTCTTCTTTGACAGCTTCCAGCTACCTGCTCCCTTACTTGCCCAGCTTCACCAAGTCCCTGTAAGATCACATAAGAAGAAAACTATACAAAGACATGGATCTATATTCATAAACAGCTTAAGATCAGATTTAAGCTAAACATACAAATGTAACAAGCATCAATGATACACAAGCATGTAGGAGAAACTCAAATAGTTTTTATTGATATACAAGAAGATCCAGGAGGAGTTACAACCGATGATTCCTGGCCCAGCATCAACATCCCAGCAAAGAAGCCCCTTCTTCACCTCCAACAAAGCATAAATCACCCAATACTCTGACATCTATCTCAAAACCAACAACAATTCCTTGCAATGTACAAAATTCCAGCCTCTGGATCTCTGGGATGAGGGATCCATATATAGATGTATGCAAGGAGGATGAGTCAGCCTGTGATTTGATTAGTGTCTTCTCTCTATCAGTTCTTGCTTCCACTTGGAGACTGAAAGCCTCTTACTCATCCTTGGTCGAACTCAGTGAGGCAAATGTCATAGGAGAAGATTCTGGAAGCTTCCATTGTCTTTCCACCTCGCGGAATGGCACTACCATTTGTCATTTCCCGCTCAATGCACCCTGATAGTGCATTTAGGTGCGTTGCAACGCACCCAACTAGTGTATTTAGGTGCTATGCAACGCAGCTAGCCAGTGGAGCAGCTGAAATGATCCTGATTTGACTGATTCTTAGCAGTTTCTGGTGGAGAACTTCTAGGAGAAGCTGTAATTTGTTGACCTTGTTCCTTTAGGGGTTGGAACAACACTTTTAGGGACTTAGGAGCCCTTGGTTTATGGAAATTTCATGCTTGGAGCTGCAAGGCACAAAAATGTCTATAACAGTTGCCCCCTAAAGTATGAGCTCGTTAATCGGGTGAAATGATTTATTATGAGGATCCGAAGTTCTTTCAATGCTGGGAGGAGACATGTAATAAGATACAATACAATACATTATCTTCATACTCTTTTTCATGATCTAGCTGAGGCGGGAATTCCCATGCTCAGCTTTATAAATTCATTTTCATGTACATAGGACAGACAATCGTCTGAGTGTAGACTGATGATTCTGATAGAGCCATCATCCTTTTGGTAGGATGATTATCTGTGCTGCAATGTTGTACATTTAATGTCTTTATTTTCCTGAATATATATCGCAGCCCGGATGGATGGAACTAGATTCGGGGTCTTCAATCTCGTCCGATCTTCACTCGAAGTACAAGTCGATCCATGTGAGAAATGTTCTGAAGTCGAACATGTAAAGACATCGCTTGATTACCAGTCAATGATGTAAACTGTTAACAAGCGCGAGAGGAATCACCGATAATGATAATGACCCTCAAGATACTACAGTACAATTCACGTGGTGTGAATAAAGGACTTGGCGTCGAACACCACGCAAAATCTTTCGGTCGAAGGCCATTGATGTAAACCTGTCGCTGGAAGTGAGAAACTTGCCTTTGAGGCATGCAAGCTTCAAAGTACTGAATGCGGTGTTCCTAGACCAACTTCTTGGATAATGAGCTGATGTCGACAAGAAGTGATCCATCAAAGGAGGGCCTTAATGAATCCCACATCAATGACACGGAACGGAGCAAATGATTTTGATGGAGGTGAAAACAATCTGATGATATACGGTTCAGGATGGCGGTCATGAAAGAATGGAGTATAATGTATGGTAGTGGGTGGAACACAGGTGACTTCTCTGGATGGCTTCTCTTGAACATGTCGGCGACACTTATGTGAAGGATTGGTAGCATTAACCCCAAATGTGCATGGTATGGCGAGACCATGGCGATGTGACCAGTGAATGAAACAACCCAACCTGACTCGGACACGGAGTGGAAGTGTCATGTTCAAGGGTGACTTGCTAGCAATAAAGATTCTTTGAGTTTTCTTCCCAATTTTTCCCCAGTCATTGTTGACCAGTACCTCTTTATTTTTGTCAAGCTTGAGGAGGATAACATATGCTTGTTCTATAATTTTCCCTTCGGGCAAACCCATCGCTATGTTTTAACGAGCCTAGCGATAATGAAACTCGTTCTCGTCTAAAGACAAGTTTGTCTCTATTAATCTTTTTAACGAGTTTAATGACAAAGATAACTCGGTCCTTTTCATTTTTAGAGAGTCTGAAAAGGTACGTAAAGGTAACTCCAAAATTCTTTTTTCGTCATCTAATCCCTTAAGTTCGAAAAAGTATAAAACAATACAGAAGGGATGAATTTTCGATAATTTTAACGAGCCGAACAAAACAAGCGCTCGATCTTTTTGTGTAATAATCCCTCAGGTCCAAAAAGATTAAAATCTAGAGGAGGGATAGCACTTCCTGTCCCTTTAACGAGCTGGAGAGGCCAATGGCTCGACAATCTTTTCATATTTTACGAGTCAGTTGAAAAGAGCTTAAAGGAGACTCGTCTTTTGAGGAACGAGTGATAAAATGGGTAGCAGCTGATTCCAGGTAAGGTTTGGAATTTTCCAATCACGGCAGTGTCACAAGGATGGCTAGTGAAATCACTCTTCGCAGCTGTTCCTCAAGATGGGTAAACAATCAAATGGAGGTGAATGATCAGCCAATGAAAAAGTGGAGGTGACGGTGCAAACATGACAAAGGCTTTAATGGCTGAAGTACTACATTCATGGTGGTTATTTACCGGGGAATAGTTCATTTTTTAACGAGCTTAAACTCGGGTGGAAACATTTGCTCGGTCCGGGTTTATTTTTTAACGAGCTTGAACCTCGCGGTAAACACTGCTCGAGGCGGGTTTATTTTTTAACGAGCTTGAACCCTACAGTAAAACTGCTCGTGATAAGTTTGCATGCCCCCAACATAATAACGCAAAGCGAGGTGCATGCAGCCCCCCAGGCTTCATTGCATTCAACTCGGTGGTTGGAATGAAGGTTTACCTTTGAGTTCTTCGAAATACTTGACTTTGATTTTACGAGATCGTAATCAAAGACTCGATTTGGAAAGGGAGTCGTTTCATTTTTTAATGAGGTTGACACAGTAAATGAACCATCCTCAAGATTCCTTGTTTCATTTTTTAACGAGGTCGACACGAGATAAGAACCATCCTCGAAATCCAAATCCATTAGATATAGAAGATTTCATATTCCACTGTGGCCACTTCCGCCAGATTACTCGGAGGCGGTAGGGCAAAAGTACCCATTAAGGCAGGGTCTTTTAGGAGTCCTACTCCGATATTTTGGAGCGAATGATTGCTTCCATGGATTATTGGAATGCTTCCCGTAACTTGTGAACTGTTGGGGAGAAATGTTTGTTGGTCGACGATTGTAATTCCTCCTTGGAAGGGAAATGCAATCTTTCTGAAGTAGGTCGACACAACTGCGGCCATGGCATATATCCAGGGTCTTCCCAGTAGGATGTTGTAATCGAGGTTTCCGTCGATTACTTCAACATCAATTTCTACTGTTTTACCCCCCAGTTCAGCTTGCAAGTTACTTAAAATCCCGTATGGAGTGTATGATCGTCCATCAAATGTTTTTAACATTGTTGACGATCGCGACAAGGGTGGTGACCCTAAATTTTTCCAGCAACTCATCGACATAATACATGTGGATGCCCCCTCATCAATAATTGTTCGATGAATAGTTTTGTTGAGGGATTTCACTTGAATAATGAAAGCTAGTTGAGCTGGTAACTGAGGGTCATATCCTTTATGATCAAGGGCCACAAGATTGGAATTCATTGGGTCAATCCCACCTATTGCTGATAATAAAGCTTGCTCTTGGGAGAGGCAATTTTGCGGTACCTCAAGTGTCGACATAGCGGACGGTGATTGGGCCAGGTCATCTATTATATTATAATTATGTGCTATTTTTGCACGAGGATTAAATGTCGATTTGTGTACTACTCCCTTTGGCGACTTTATCATTTGTTCAGGAATGATGGGTGGCACAACTTCGGTCAAAGCTGTTGTCGAACTACTAGGTTGTTCATTAGCCTTGTTATTTGACAGCTTTGGATTCCCGTAATCTTGATTCCTTGTCAAAGCATCATCTTGCTGCTTTGATATAGACAACATAAGCAATTGGGATCGGGAAGCATTTTGATTAGCAACCAGTTTGGTTCCCGGGTTTGGAAACGGATCAGTCAATACTGCTGAGGTTTTTGAACTCTTAAAGAGTTTCTTAACTTCAGCTTTATGTGGACAATCTCTCATCCAATGATCCTCATCGCATATATGACACCCTGTAGGGGGTTTCCTTTGCCCAGAAGGGTTTGTAGAAGGTTTTTCAGGAGATGACTCATCCTGCTTCTTTTTTCTCCCTTTCTTTCTCTTCTTGCCCCCTGGTTGCTTTAGTTGTTTGCCCTTGTCGGTCGACACGACATTTACTTCCGCAGCAAGAAGTTCCTCATTTGCATTTTGACTAGAAATCTTACGGGCCTTTTTAGATGTAGCCTTTGTCGATTTTGTGTCTGTTGCGCCAATCACGCCATCGCCGGCATGAGAGTCATTGTTTGATTTAGGAGGAGGAGGAACTGAGAATTCCGTTCTAGGGGCATCAGGTATTTTATCATAGAGTGTGCCAGACTGAGTGTAAATCAAGTCCAAATATTGCGCACGAGCGATAACCCGCTCTTCTGTGACAACTCCCCCTTTTGCCACATCTTCCGTGATGGAAGGTAGTAATGACTTGATAAACCATTCAGCTAAGAGCTGATCGGGAACATATGTTTTTACCATTCTACGACGACGTCGCCACTCATGTATATGATCAGATATGTGAGTGGCCATCGTTTGTTTGAAGTTGGTAAGGAGTTCCGTTCCATTTCGTACCTTATCAGTAATTGAAAATAGGTTAAAAAGGTTGTGGTTAGGGTACTGAAGTTGTCGAATGAAGCTCTAGGCAATTCGATATACCATTTTGCTGCCGGACCAATTAACGTCCTCTGGAAAAGGTGAAGCCTAATCGAATCATCGTTTAGGGTGTTTGATGAACACCACAGATGAAATGTCATCACATGATTCGATGGGTCTTCACCCGGATTTCCATTAAATTTAGGAATATCTGACGGAAGTTTACGCGGAATCGCTGGCCACCAAGGGGCATAAGCAATTGGATCATTCGTCAGCCGGTTTAGATCTGGTAATTCTAGAGTTGCTACAAAGGGAAACTGTTGATTCGGGTTAGGCGAAGCATACCCAGGATAAGATGGAATCGCCTGAGCAGTGGGGCTTTGCATACCAGCATAATGTATTTGATGCTAGAAACTTTGACAAGGTTGATGGGCATAACCATTATAATATGGTTGTTGATAACCGCTTTGGAAATGAGGTTGCCCATTACTTACAAAGACTTGTTGCTCAGGCCCTTGATATGATTGCTGGAATTGCGGTTGTTGAGATTGAACCAGCCCTGGTTGTTGGACCATTTGCTGTCGTCCAATACTGGATGATTGACCAAGATGAGGAGTGATAGTACTTGTTTGAGCCTGAGTCACTCCAGATAAGGAGTCACTAACCTGAGGTTGTGATTGAGTCGTTGAGACAAGTGGCTGTTGTATTTCAACCTGAGAAACATGGGGTTGACATACAACAGGTAGCGCTTGTACTTGCGATGCAGTCACCATAGCAGGTAAAGTGGGAATATTCGACACAGGGTGGACTGGTTGCATTGAATATACAACCCTTGGTTGCTGAGGCAGTATTGGTACCCAACCGCTGGATGTAATTCCAGTTTGACCTGAACTTTGTTGTAAACTCCCATATGGTTGTTCTCCGGGAGGGAACAATGAAAAGGCATACTGCCCTCCATATGGTGGCAATCCAGTACTTAAAGGGTAAATTGGCCTTTGAAGACACATTGGATCAATTTGTTGAGTTTCAACATAAGAAATACCAGATGATAATCCAGATGAAGAAATAGGAACTAACCATGTCGTCGAAACAGTCCCTGATTGGACTCCGGCTTGTTGTTGATAACTTGCCGGGACAGATGGTATACCGGCGAACATTGTTGGAGTAGCAGCAGGAGGTTCTGCTGCTGCTGTGTTGGATGACACAGTCCTAGATGTCGACGGTTGTTCAGACATATCTAGTCTATCCAAAAGATTTTCTAGCGATTCTACAAGAACTTTGCGATGAAGGGAGACTAACTTCTAAGACCAACGAGGGAAGAGTGACGTTATTCCAATTAAAATAAATTTTAGACGCTTCGACACAACTTGTTTTTTCAATTTTTAAGAGTCGAGAAAAAACAAAAGATGACTCTAGTCGCCTTCGATTTTTAATGAGCCTGAAGTGATAAGTGCTCAGATGGACCTTTTCCGTTAAGGAGTCTGAAAAGGAACGAAAGGGACTGCTCTGGAGATCTAGGCAGAGGGAGTACCAAACCAATCGAAAAACTGCAGAATACTTTTTACGGTATGGCAGTCAATCTTCTCGAATGCTGTGTTCAGTGCATTGCGATCGATAGGGCGGCAGACACGGCTTCCTATAAATAAAGGATTTAAGCCTATAGGGGTCTCCCAAAATATACTTGACGGTACATGGGAGCACAAGTCCGTACTGGCACTTATCGTCTCAAAGTGGAGGAATCACCCAACCATCAGTGAGGACAACAGTTACCAGGCTTTACAACGTCGGAATACGTCTCTAGCCTAGACCTCTAAATGTTGTGCGTTAAGTTCCAAAGCGTTGTTAGATTCATTGAATTTATTTTAAGCTGATCTTTCTTATGAAGTTTGCCTTTTGGGTTCACCACGAGATGTAGATGTAATTCCTAAAATGCAATCTAAAGATGATGAACAAACTTTTATCTCTTTTCTGCAATGAAAATCCTAGCTACTAAGGGAAAAGAAAGACACAATCTTTTCACAAAGAGCAAAGAGCACACTGTAAATGCACTTTCCTAAATCAAGCCAAACAGACTGTCAATATGCAAATGCACATGTGCATGTATTTGTTTTCAACTTTCTTAGTATTGATGCTAAAAATAAAGTTGATGTACAAATCTGAATTTGCTTTCAAGCGACAAACAAAAACAAGCTTCTTTTCGAAATCAAAAGGTAGAGATGATTACGACACTTTATGATTTTGAAATAAATACTCGTTTTTGACACTAGAAAGTCACAAATTCAGACCAAAGGCAATAGTACAAGTATAATCAACCATCAACAGCAATCAAACTTTCTCCTATGATCGAAATCGACACTTGCGACAGATCTAAATCAAAGGACGACAGTACGACTATTCTACTTTTGCAATGGAAAAATGTAAACGACTCAACAAACACACAAAAACATCTACAGTTCTTTTGTACAAAGGAGGCGGAATAACAGCAAGGAAAAGGGGTTTTCAAACAGACACATATACTGATCACAGGCTGCAAAAATCAGAGACAAAACTGGAAAGAATGAAGCACAAGAACCTCAGCTGCACAGGGCTAGTCTGATCAGCGCACCTGTAACACAGAGAAACTGGATTGCAGCGTAGGTTGCCCTTTCGGGAAGTGCGTTGAAATGCAGGAACTCTTAACAGTACCTGCGCTGGGCCAGAAACGAGAATCTGTCCGGGTTCTGGGTCACGGTTTGCAGTTTAGTCTTTGGTTTTTGGCCGAGTAAAAGCAATCAGTAATGCACAATCAGGGGTAGATCTAAGGAGGGTCTAAGAGCTATCACAAAGGGCAATCAGATCATTTGTGAATCAGCTATTCAAATCATAAACAGATCCAGTGAATGGATTGAAGTAGCAAATGTCTACTTTGCATTTGTTATGGCAAATGCAGTTCGAATGCTACTTATAAGTTTATGAAACAAACAACAAAAAGATACACAAACAAACTAATTAGACAATCCTCCCCAGCGGAGTCGCCATTTTGTTACCGGGAAAAGTGTCTATTTAGAACTGCTCTATCCCACTAAGGTGTGACAGCTGCCTTAGAAACAAACAGAGAAAACTACTTTTGTATTTCCTTTATGAATTAAAGATAGAGGGGGATAGAAAGAACCGACCTGTGTCTTGCGCTAATCCTTTGATCCAATCCCTCTCTTCTTTGACAGCTTCCAGCTACCTGCTCCCTTGCTTGCCCAGCTTCAACAAGTTCCTGTAAGATCATAGAAGAAGAAAACTATACAAAGACATGGATCTATATTCATAAACAGCTTAGGATCAGATTTAAGCTAAACATACAAATGTAACAAGCATCACTGATACACAAGCATGTAGGAGAAACTCAAATAGTTTTTATTGATATACAAGAAGATCCAGGAGGAGTTACAACCGATGATTCCTGACCCAACATCAACCTCCCAGCAAAGAAGCCCCTTCTTCACCTCCAACAAAGCATAAATCACCCAATACTCTGATATCTATCTCAAAACCAACATCAATTCCTTGCAATGTACAAAATTCCAGCCTCTGGATCTCTGGAATGAGGGATCCATATATAGATGTATGCAAGGAGGATGAGTCAGTCTGTGATTTGATTAGGGTCTTCTCTATGTCAATTCTTGCTTCGACTTGGAGACTGAAAGCCTCTTACTCATCCTTGGTCGAACTCAGTGAGGCAAGTGTCATAGGAGAAGATTATGGAAGCTTCCATTGTCTTTCCACCTCGCGGAATGGCACTTTCATTTGTCATTTCCCGCTCAACACACCCTGATAGTGCATTTAGGTGCGTTGCAACGCACCCAGCTAGTGTATTTAGGTGCTATGCAATGCAGCTAGCCAGTGGAGCAGCTGAAATGATCCTAATTTGACTGATTCTGAGCAGTTTCTGGTGGAGAACTTCTGGGAGAAGCTGTAATTTGTTGACCTTGTTCCTTTACGGGTTGGAACAACACTTTTAGGGACTTAGGAGCCCTTGGTTTCTGGACATTTCATGCTTGGAGCTGCAAGGCACAAAAATGTCTATAACAAATGGGCTGGAGATTTGGATCATAGAAGATCTACAAGTGGGTATGTGTTTAACCTATTTGGAGGTGTAGTCAGTTGGATGAGTAAGAAACAATATGTAGTGGCACTATCAACTACAAAGGCAGAATACATGTTAGCCACTCATGCAAGAAAGGAAGTAGTTTGGTTGCAGAGATTGTGTTCAAGTATGGTGTTAGTACAGGGAGCTATAAGGATAGACGATGACAACCAAAGTGCAATTTTCTTGGCAAAGAACCTTGCTTATCATTCAAAGACAAAGCACATTGAAGTTTAGTATCACTTTGTGAGGGAAATGATAGAAGACAAAAAGGTGTTGCTAGTAAAGTTGGACACTTTGAAGAATATTGCAGATGCATTGAAAAAATTTGTGAGCTCTGAGAAGTTTTCTTGGTGTAGAGAAACAATGGGTGTTGCAGGGTTGGATAAATGACTAAGCTCTCTTTTGCCCCCATATGGAAAGAAAACAACAAGTGGGACAATGTTGGGTTGTGTTATATTCTTTCCACGGCTAGCCCACGTAGTGAACTGGGGGGTTAGAGGGGGGGCGGAGGTCGCCCTTCGTTGCGCCAATTACACAGTGGAGGGGTCACGGGGGGTTTTAGGGGGGGGGGTAGGCCCCCTCTATGGGGTACGGGGCAGCGCCCTGGGAATTTTTTTTTTGGACTCTATATGAGGTTGGGCGGACCTACCTATGGTTTTCATTCCATGGTTTTGGATGCGATGGTTTTTGGTCCATGGTATTGGATGCTTCAGCATGTATAAATACGTATTGTAACATTGAAAGGAATATAATGAAAAGTCAAGTTTGTAGTCCCGGTTGGGATCCAGGGGAAAATCTATATGTATATGTGTTTTATGTGTTATGCTCTCGCATTGTTTATTTTCTGTGGTTTAGAATTTGTATGCAGGTAATTTTTGTACGGGGTTAAAACCTACATTTCCTAGATGGGTTCAATAGGTACAATCACATCCAGATTAGCCTGGAAGACCAGGATAAAACCACCTTCACTTATCGTTGGGGTACTTTCGCCTATAGGGTCCTTCCTTTTAGCTTGTGCAATGCCCCTATCACTTTCTAGAGAGCAATCCTGAGTATCTTAGCTGAGCTAGTCCATGATGCAACAAATATTTATATGGGTGATTTTATACCAAATGGGTGTGATTTCCAGCAGGCTCTATCAAACTTAGGTAAGGTGCTGATCAAATGCATTGAAATGAACCTGTCCCTTAGTCCCCAAAAATGTGAGTTCTAGATGACTGCAGGGACTGTTCTAGGTCATTCAATATCCTAGCAAGGACTGCAGGTGGACCCAAACAAAATAGCCATCATCTAAAGGGTCCCACCTCCACAAAACAGAGAGATGTCAGAAGTTTTCTAGGTTTAGATTGATACTATTGGAGGTTTATAAAAGACTTTAGCAAGTTATCTTCTCCTTTATTTGGGTTTTTGGCCAAAGAATCTGAATTTGTATGGTCAAAAAGTTGTCAAGAGGCATTGGACACCCTCAAGGACAAGTTGACCGCTACACCTATTCTCTGAGGCCCAAATTGGGCCCTTCCTTTTCATATACATGCTGATGCCTCACACAAAGCCATAGGAGAAGCTCTAGGCCAGATAGATGACAAGTTACCTTATGCCATTTACTTCATCAGTAAGAATCTGTCAAAGGCCGAACTGAACTACACAGTGACTGAAAAGGATATCCTAGTTGTTGTGCATTCATTGAAAAAATTTAGGCATTACATTACATGTTACCAAACATTTGTACATGCTAACCATGCTGTAATTAAATACTTGGTGAATAAACCTGATGTGAATGCCCGTATTATTAGATGGTTACTTTTATTACAACAGTTTTATCTAACTATTGTTGATAAGCCTCACAAGGAAAATGTTGTTGCAAATCTTTTATCCAGGTTAACTTTGCCTGCGGGGGAGGAAGGAATGGTTGATGATTAGTTACCGGATGGACACTTATTCGCCATTTCATTTCTCTCTCCATGGTTTGCTGACATAGAAAACTATTTGGTGTTTGCACAGTTCCCACCAAATTTTTCCTCCAAAGAGAAAAGCAAGATTGTGAAGAAGAGCACCCCATTCACTTGGATTGGGGGCAACCTCTTCAAACTAGGCTTGGATAAAATTCTGAGAAGATGTGTCAGGGAGGAGGAAGTCTTTGACATCCTTCTGACTTGCCATGATGAGCCTTGTGGAGGTCACTTCACAGCCAAGAGGACAACATTGAAGGTGTTAAAAACTGGTTATTATTGGCCCACTCTTCATCAGGATGTGAGAAGGTATACTAGTCAGTGTGGTCGGTGCCAAAGGATAGGAGAACCTACTCCAAGGGATGAAATGCCTCTGCAACCTCATGTGACTTTCAAGCCATTTGACAAGTGGGGCATGGATTTCATTGGACCTGTTGACGCTCCATCCAAGAAAAATAAGTACATCATTATGTGCACTGACTACCTGACCAAGTGGGATGAAGCAAAGGTAATCAAGGTAGAAACATAGGAGAAAGGGGCTGAGTTCTTAAGGGAAAATGTATTTTACAAGTTTGGGTACCGTAGAGAACTATTCACTGATTAAGGCAACCAATTTACATCTCACATGATCGAAGACTTATTAAGCCATCACAAGAACAAGCATAGAACCTCCACTCCTTATCACCCACAAGCTAATGGGCAAGTAGAGGTGACCAACAGAGTGCTGGAAGGGATTCTGACCAAAGTGGTTAGCAGGGGCAAAAAATATTGGGCAGATAGATTAGTTGAGGCCACTTGGGGCTACAATATCACCTAGGAGACCACCACTGGATTCACACCCTATGAGTTGGTCTATGGGAAATATTCCTTGATGCCCATTGAATTTGAGTACAATACATTGAGAATGGTAGCCCAATTAGATCTAGATCTCAGCAATGCACAAAAAGAGAGATTGCTCCAACTAAATGGGTTAGATGAGTTTATAATGCAGGCCCTCCTACACACAGAGGTGACTCAAATTCAAAGGAATATCTCGCATGAAAAGAACATCAAGGAAAATAATTTTCAAGAAGGTGATTGGGCCTTTTTATATGATTCCAGATACAAATATTTTAAGGGCAAGTTAAGGACTAGATGGTTAGGGCCATATGTCATAGAGAAATGTCATGATAATGATTTAGTGCAAATTAGAACCATTGATGCATAGGCCATTCCTTTACTTGTTAATGGGCACAAATTGAAGGTTTAAAAGAAGCCATTTTCAAAGAAAGAATTCATTGATGGCATCAGTAAGACAGTGATGGTGGTGGATCAAGTCTTAGCTTCTACCTCATCAAGTCATTGAAAAAGAAAAAAAAAAGAAAAAAAAATAAGGAGACTCAGGTGAAAACCTCCATGAGGTGCCTGAGTCCCTCTGTTGGGTTGAAAACCTGTTGAGGTGGCCCAATGGTGTCAAAGAAAAAAGAAGAAGAGAAAAGAAAAACTGTGAAAATATTGTTTGCAGGTTAGCATGAGGACGATTAGAGCAACACAAGAGGATCAAAAGGGACATATCCATTTCATGTTTTTATTTCTCCATTCATTATCCTTCATCATTCCATCATTCCATCCATTTTTCTACTCATTTAGCTCAGTTTGCAAGGGTTCTGTGTTCTCTATAGGATTCCTTGTAAACTTACAGGATTCCCTAAAAACCTACAAGATGGTCCTATAGGAATTACAATGGCTTGGGAATCCTAAAGGAAGTAACCCTAGAGCAAGGGGATGACCTACCCATGTAAAAAAAATAAATTTCTACTTCACCATCTCATCACCATACCTCTCTCCACCATGATCACCCCTACATTCATCCAAAAAACTCAGTTTCAAAGATTACAGTTTTCAAAGAAAAGAAAAAAATAGAGAAAGGAAGATGAATAAAGAGAACAAGGGTACAACACCTGAAGGCTATTTTCCTCATTCACAAATCCCTAGACCCATTCTCTGCCCATGCCAACCATCCTCATGCTCCAGAAGTGGAAAATGATTAATTTTTATAGGGAGAAGCAACTACAAGACATCCTGTAGCAGTTGATCCCACAAAACAAAAATCACAAGTTGCTGTCAGATTCAAGCATGGAGATACAGAGGTCAAAGAAGCTCCTCCAGAGCCTAGAAGCAACATCAAGATCATCAACATCAACACCTAATACTTGCACATCAAAGAAAAACATCAAATAAAAATAATAATAAAAAAAAAGAGAGGAGAAAAACACATGCAGCTAGTACACAAGGACTTCATTCTTCAACAAACAACATCAAGGCATCATTACCATAGGTAAGTATCTCGCTTATACTCTCTCTTTAGCATAATGTGATCAAACATGTAACAGTTGTGAAAGAGTTGGTTTACAAGCGAAAGGTGGCCAGTTAACTTGGCCACCTTCGCTCAGTCAACGAGGAAGAGACAATTAGTCCTTACACACATGGTAGTAGTCAAGTCAAGGAAAATGAGAGATGAAGTCAAAAGTGGTTAAGCTATGGATGCCCGAAGTGGGAGTTCATTACAAAGTGAGGAGAATGATAGTGTGGTAGTGGGACCAACGATCCAAAAATAGATATTTGTACCTCGGATTACAACACACCATCCCACTCAAATCACCCATATGAGGAAATGAACATTGATCCCCATGCACATTCGCATTCTAGAGGCTACACACTAGAAAACTCGCTCTCATCCCTCAAGTAGTCTACATGAAAGGCAACATTCATTTTTTCCTTGTGCGGGAGTAGCTACAGGGTCCTACAAGAAATCCTACAGGATGCTACAGGAGATCCTATAGGATACAGAACAACACCTACAAGATTGGTAGTGAGCAGTTCTACAAGGGAAAAACAGAGGTTGGCTTCATCAAGCAGTGATAAGGAGGTAGGCTCTATACTTTCCCACAATTTCCAAGTGAAAAGAATATAGAAAAGCCTTCTATTGTGTTGAAAAAGATTGCAGTCTAGGGGAATTGTATACACATAATTTTCATTTAAAATTCCTCATTCATTAAATTTGGTATCAGACATATAAAACCCTCCATCCATCAGAGAAAATTACAGGGGGATTTAATAAGAGGGAACCCGTCAACACAGTGAGGATTCATCAACACCCTCCTGTACTAGAGATATTCACAAGGCACAATTGGATGGGTTTCTTTGAGAAATTGATGGGATATGATGATGAAGTAGCCATATATTTTTCTCTCTCCCTCATTCCACTAATTAGGACCCATGCCACGTTTGTGGTGAAATGCCTCTCTGTAGAACTCACCCATAAAATCATAGGCATAATCACCACCCTTCCTTTAGGGATGCCTTGGAGAAAGGAGGATAAGGGAAATAGCCAAATTGCAAAGAAGAAATTATTTTTAGAAGGAGAGGAGGCCATGAAAGACAAAAATGGAGTCAGAAGAGTAGGTGTGCCATATCCTTGGAATGAAATTAGCTACCACCTTATTAAGTATATCTTATGTGAAGATAGGTACAGTGTGGTATATGGATACCATTTTAGGATTCCCCAAGAGTTGAGGTTTGGAGCAAACACACCACCTCGAAATAGACTCAACACACCCTACTTCATTCTTCAACCAGTGATAGATATGAGGATTAAGGTGCAGGAAGGAAACCATCAATAGCTATCCCATCATGGTTTAATTAGACTTATCATAGAAGATGCCCTCCAAAACCTTAGACTCCCTATCACATGGGAAACTTTCAGAGACATGCAGACAAAGGAAGGCATAAAATCCATTGAGTATGACAAGAGTCCCATTGCCAGTGAAAGGGATGAAGAAGAAATAGAGAAGGATGAGGAAGAAACTGAAAAGGAGGAAGAAGAAATAGAGAGGAATGAGGAGGAAATAGATGAGGAAGAAGAAGAAGAAAAGGAGAAGGAAAGTGGTGAAGAGACAGAAGAAGATGCAAAGGATGAAACTGATGAACAGAGTGAGGAACTAGAGGGATAAGGAGAGGAGAAAGAAAAATATGAGAAGGGGAATGGAAAAGGGGAGAAAAAAGACAAGGAAGAATCACCCAGGGTATCTCCAGAACCCACTGAGAAAGAGGCATCAACTGCCCTCACTGCCCTTAGTACCCCTATAAAAAATAAGGGAAGAGACAGGGCCAAACTCCATTGTACTTTAGGACAAGAAAAAGTACAAGAATGAGTCAAGGAAAACCTCAAACTCCCACCAAGGTTCCTATTTTCATTGAAGAATCACCCAAACAATAGGAAAATATAGCTCCTCTTATGAAAAATCAAGGAGAATGATCATCAGGACAAGACTATCCCAAGTCTCCTATCACTTATGTTAGGAGGCTTGTCACTAGATCTACCTCATCCAAAGGAAAAGGCCTCCTACAGGATACACATAAGGACCTATAGGAAGCAGAGTAAATCCTACAGGAAACTCTGCTAAACCTACAGGGAACTCAAAAATTGGACAAAGAAGGGAGTATGCAGAAAGAAACAAAAAGGAAGATCCAAAGCTGAGGGAATTTAGTCCTCAACCTAACCTTGACTCCTACTATAGGTTCATTGAAGGGTTTAGGGTCATTCCACATAAATTTTCCATCCCATTATTTTTTGAGCTTCAGAAAGAAAGGGCAAAAACACATAGATGGATGCAAATTGCCAAATCCAAAGGAGTGGAGGACATAAGTCATATGGAGGAGAAATTAAAGGAGATGGGCAGAGAACTGAGCAGCCTAAGGGACAAAGTTGCAATGATGAAAGCTCAATTGGAGGTAGAAAATGCATGGCTAAGAGGACAACTACAAGAGAGAGAGAATCAATTGGCATCCATGGCCAATCTATCCTTAGAGGAAATCCAGTGCAGGATTCCATCTAAGTCCTATGTATTATATCTTAAGGAATAGTGGTTGCAGTTCCAAATCAAGAATTTAGCACAGAGAGGCACTATGCCCTTCTAGGATTATAGATAATTCATTGATCTTTGTGATCGAAGCACATTGGAGGATAGGGCTAAGATGTTTGATTTCTACCTACATAACTTAGCCTTGACAGATCTGAATCTATGGGACACTAATTCAAAACTAGGGGACTTATATTTGATGGATTTGGTATCATGGATGAACCATGAGGAGGCAAGGGCTATAGAAATGAAGAAAATAATGGCAAGGAAAAAAACTGAACCTCTCATGATAAGAGATGAGCACTCAAATCCAATGGTTGTCATCAACATCCATAACTTGATTGCAAATGACCCTCAACTTGCACCTAGGTACCTTGCTACCCAAGAGAAAGCAATCACACACTTTGAGGACATGTTTAGGCTGTTAGGGGATGACAGCATGTAAGCTTTCCAAAGGATATGGAACACTCTTCCCTATAACTTGAAAATCAGAGAGCACCATTCTCCTCAGAGAATGAGAGAAGCACTGAACAAGACACCCATGTACAAGCAAGCTCTCCAAAGACTCAAAGTCAATTGGATTAGCTTGAAACTCACTCCACCACTTCTCTTAGGAATGTTGGAAGGAAGGAAGGAAGAGGAAGAAAGAAAGTAGTGGGAGGAGATAGAAAGGAAGGCAAGAATCTATGCACTGGAAGAGGAAACTATAGTAGAAGCATGGGATGTCAAGGAGGCCACTAGAGCAATAAAGGACATGGATATTGATTGAGTTGCTCAGAGGATGAGAAACACTTTTAGTAGGGGGTGACGATGAGCCTCATAATTGAGTAACTATATGGACCTTAATCCATCTCCTAGCTTATTCAAATCAACTCTTCTCATAATTGATTACATATTTTGATTGTGCTTTTCTTAATGAGATGAGTCAAAGTGAGATATTATGCCTAATGGACTAATATGCATTGATTGCAGGTTTTTGAGAGACAATCATGGAAATTTTTGCTAATTAAGGGCTAAAAATCAAATGAAAAAAGGAGGAGAGATTGTAGGAGGTAGATCCTCCTCATTTACTCCTCACTCATTCGAATATTCCTCCATCAATCACACTAGCTCGGAGTACAAGCAACCAAGTAATGGAGATCAAAAGGTAGCCGAGCAAGTGACAATCAAAGAGCTAGTTTATCTTGAGTTTGGGATATGAGCCTCCCTAGATTTAAGGAATTCGTTGGAAACTTCAATTGTGTAAATAAGAAGGCATAAAGCCTCATTAGGATTTGAATTTTTTCTGTAAAAACACTAGTCATTTTCAAGTTCAAGACTTGTGGAAGACATTGTTATGTAATTTTCTATTTTGATAATTAGAATGAGTGTTTCCTCGATCCATCACTGAGTTGAATTAGAGGGATAAATCTCTTGGGTTAGGGCCCAACCCTATCAACAAAGGCACCTCTTCTTGTATTTTTATGCTTAGTCAATTTCATAGATTAATGGTTGAATTGTCTTTAGAATTATTTCATTGCAAGTAGTTGTAGATTTGATTAGTTCGCTTTCATTTATGCTTTACTTCAGTAGTATCTTAGAAGAGATAAAGGAACATCACAAAGATATCAGTAGGTGGATTTGGCCTCACTCCTTCCTTCAGGGATCATGGTTTGAGGAAAGAACCCCTATGCAACCCCAAAAAGACAAAATTCTAGTTTCTCATGGAATTTAGGGATTTCTATACTTAGGCCAACATTTGATCAGTTTGCAAGAGTAGGATTTAGTTATCATTTCTTCTATATTCGGTCTTACATTAGATCCCATTAAGGTTTCATCTTATTTTTCAAGTTTTCCTCATGCATGAAATAGGCAACTAGCTCATGAAATTCTGTTTTCCATAGTTAATTGAAATCCTTCTTGTTTACATGATTTATGGATAAATGTAAATGGTTGATGCAATGAAAGAGTTTCAGCAGTACATAGAGATTTCATGATCATCAACCTCATCCCAACTTCATCCATCCATGATCATCCCTTTCTTTCACTAAAACCCTCACCAATTTCATCATTTCACAAGAATACTTTTCCAAGCTTGTTGAGAAAATCCAACCATCTCCCAACTCTAGTTTTGAGTTCTGAAGTGGTTCTAGACACTCCGTGGCCTCATTCCATCCCCAACCACCTTCACTAATCCTTCGATCACATTCAACATCCCTCCTTTTTCTCTCGACTGTATCCTGTAGGAATACAGGGGATCCTGTAGGAATTCAGGACATCCCATAGAACACATTAGGACATCATGTAGGTTGACCTATAGTGGGCAATTTTGAGGCCGAATTGTGGAAAAATCCCCTAGGAAGCTAGAAAAGGACCCCTACTTGTCTCCCAAGCCTTATAACCATTCACCATCATCCCTAAACCACCTGCCACATCACCAAAAGAAGTTAGCTTTCACACTTTCTCATGAAAAAAGACAAGAAGAAAAACATAGTTATTTTGTTCATTTACTTGCACATTAGTAGAATGTTTGATGTTTCATTTTTCATACCTAGGATAGTAGGATTGCATACATGTTAACATAGAATTCTTTTGAAGCAAAGCCTCTTAGAACTTAGTTAGAAAAATGGTGTGTTTTAGCATTTGATTTAAGTCTTTTTCGTTATTGTAGTAGACAAGCTTTCCCTTAGTGTAGATTTCTATTTTCCTCATTAGTAATCAAGCTTCTTCTAAATCCATAGAAGTATGGTTTAAAAAACCTTAGTAGTCTATCGCCAGCTTAGTAGTGACAAAGAGAAGACCCATCACATTCACTTGTGTATACAACACTGTCACCTGCAAGTTTGTACGAACCCCGGGTTGATAAGGTAAAGTTGGTAGCCCCAGGAGTTGCAGCATTCTTGCTACAACACTGGTGCTCATCAGGGGGGATTCTATTATAGGACATTTTTTCACATCTGATCAATGTGCCTCATAATGGGATCAATCAAGATCCTATTCCCCCTTGTCACCATCTTGCACAAATCCCTAGGCGCATTCCTTTCATCCCCCAAAATTTCAGCCCTAAACTACATCACCTGAGCCAGTTTTAGGACCAATGATCCTTGTATGCCTATTAGGGTGCGATCACCTACAGGTTTCTACACTATGGCCTGCGTTGGTCACCAGTAAGTTTCTCCCATTTGCACTTGCATTGGTTCTTGAAATCCATGAGAATGATTACGATTGTAGAAGCTTCCCCTTCTAGGAGTTTCCAGAAGTTGTTTTAACTACTTACCTTTGATAAAAATTTCGGATCCTATCCTACCATACTTTGGAGTTTTCACCACTTATCCTTTGATCCTATCCATCCATCAAAGGTGGATCTCAAAACCTAGATTGGTAATTTGATAAGAACTCCCAACTTACCCTACTTCTCTATATATTCCCAACCTTCTATGTGGTAGGGGGTTGGCTTTTGGAGAGTGATTATTCCCTTATGTTGTTGTAGTGAGTGGTCATCATCTCATGCATTTAAGGTGATTGGAGGTGCATATTGTGACAAGAAAAGGACAAGTTAACAACTTAGAGGATCTCTTCTATACGATCAACTGCTACTTATGGTTGTAATCTCCTTCCATATATATTAATGCAAAGAATTCATTGTTTTCCTATATGTGATGTTGCTATTTCATATATTTCAATACCATGTTGATTGATTGAATGAAGAACTTAGACGATACTGCATAGATATCTTAGTTTCTTGGCTTGTGTTATTTGACTGTGCAGGTTCTAATTTGGCATTCAGAGATGGAATTGGAGCTTGCAAGATAAAGAAGGAGAAAAGTGTGTGAAGAATTCTTGGTAGGCCTCACTCTATCATATATTTACTTTAAGGAAAATCATTGTGTTCCTTGTCTTTCTATTATTGTAGGTTATCCACTAACCTAGGGGAGATAACTTTTTTTTTCGCAATTATAAATCTCAGATAATAGCATGTCCATGCTGACCTCATCCAGGCCAATCAATGCTACCACCTATCCTCCTAAGGAGAGAGAAACGTTCCTTTAGAAGTTTGTTTTGCTACCGTTTTCTTTGTTATTTCATTTTTTGACTTACCGACCATTTTCTTTGTTTTTATTTGTTGTTTTCCGGGTGGACGCTCCTTTCTCTTCCTTCTTTGTTATCCTGCCAAGATAAACCTTCGGGCTCACCCTCAATGAGCTGAGCTAGCGGAGTGGGCCTCCTCCTACTCCTTTTACATTGGTCCATTACCTTAGCTGTTGTGTCTTGGCACTTACCTCCTAACGCTTAGCCATGTGCTTCTCCAAACAAACCTCTGGGAATTCTTTTCCATGCTATCATTGTCGGGTGGGCTCCACCCACTTAATGCATCTCGGTGCTTAACTTTGTGTGCCATATCAAATCTCTCAATGTACACCCACCAAGATACTCTTGTTGGGCCAGGTTTTAATGTGGTCTCCTTCACTTGTTTTCCATTGTACAACGCTTAACTTTCGTGTCCCAACTACCACCTGATCACTTAGACTTGGGCAACGAAATAATTATTTCATAGTACCACCACTGGGATGACATCATCCTACTCCTCCTCTATCCAATGAGAATGATTATGATGTTGGACCATCTTCCACATCTACTGGAGCTCTTTCTTAGAGGCACCGTCAATATTGGCACCAATTTTGGAACTTGTTACAACTTTAGTTGTGCGCCAAACACTCTAGCTACCTTTAACTCTTCTATGAAGGCCTTGGGGTAACCAAACTTTGACTGAATTTATCTTTTCAAACATAAGGACTTTTTAGGACTTCCATAAATCATTGGAAATGTCTTTCATATATCTATCCATCTAGGTGGCTTACCTATGCATTTGAGATGATCTAGTGCTCCAAAACTGGCTCCAATGCCATTGCACTAATTTTGATCTTTTTCCCTTCTTGTGTGCCTAGAACCTACTTCTTTGAGGTGTTTCTCCCCCTAAGATAAACTTATGTTGTTGTGTACACCGCTATTCCTATTTTGATCTTATATATTTACTCCCCTTTATATTTCTCCTTCCATAGATCTCTTCCTCAATTTTAATTCTGTTTGATTCCACTAGATCTCTCCCCATTTGGCATTAATGGAAAAGACATCAACATGCTTCCCTTGTCACCATGCTTCTCTGGTCATGTTGATCCTTGTGGACCTGGAAGCTTTACCAATATATGCTAAAAAATATACTAGCTTCCTAGCTTCCTCTTGGAGGAAGAGCTAATATAGGGAAAAAGGAATGACTCCCAATATTTGCCTTAAGTACTCGAATTGTTCTCTAGGAAGTGGCTTTGTAAATATGTCAGTAACTTACTGTTTTGTGGGAATATTCTCGAGATTCAAAATCTGAGTTGCAACCTACTCCCTCAAGAAATGATAGTTGATGGGGATATACTTGGTCTTAGAGTGAAATACTAATTATTTGACATGCTAATTTCACTTGTGTTGTCACAAATAATGGGGATCAGTTGATCATAAAACACTTGTACATCTTATAAAGTTTGCTTCATCCACAAAATTTGAGTTGAAATTTTTTTTCTACAATATATTTTTCTTCAATTGTAGGTAAGGAAATGGATGCTTGCTTCTTGCTCAACCATGAGACTAGACTTTCTCCAAGAAATAAAGCACCACCACTTGTTCTTTTTCTATCATCCACATCACCTGCCCAATCAACATTAGTATAAATAGTAAATGAGAAATATTTACCTTTTGGGTATCACATTCCATAGTCCATTGTTTCTCTGAGATATCTAAGAATTCTTTTGGCTACTAATAGATGGATTTTCCTAGGAGCTTCTTGAAATATTCCAACTATTACAATAGCTTGCATGATATCTAGCCTTGAAGCTCTGAGATATAAAAGGCTTGCAATGATGGATCTATATAAGGTCTGGACCACTACTAGTGTCTCATCCATCTTGCTAAGCTTACAACCTGTCACCATTGGAGTGCTGACCAATGAGCATTCTTCCATGCCAAATTTCTTTATCACTTCCTTGAGATACTTGCCTTGAGAAATAAAAATTCCTTTAGGGGTCTGTATTATCTACAATCCAAGGAAATATGATAGCTCTACAAGCATGGACATCTCAAATTTTACCTTCATATTTACTGCAAATTCACTGGTTAGAAAATTTGAATCACTATCAAAGATGATATCATCACCATATACAACTACCATAAAGAGTTTTTTGTACTTTGTTTTGACATAGAGATTACTGTCAGTTTCTCCTATTTTAAATCCACACTTGAGAAGGTAGTTGTCTAGATTTGAATACCAAGCCCTAGGATCTTGCTTGAGGCCATATAATGCCTTCTTAAGTATGCAAACACAGTCTAGTTTCTCTATCAACTGAAAACCTTATGGATTCTCTATATAAATTTCCTCTTATATCTCTCCATTGGCCATTGAGAAAAGTAGATTTGACATCCATTTGATAAATTTTGAATTTTTTAAAACAAGAAAATGCCAAAAACATTTTGGTTTCTTCTAATCAGGAAACGTGAGCAAATGTTTCATCATAGTCTAATCTTTCTATTTGAACATAGCCTTTGCACACCAACCTAGCCTTCTTTCTTACCATTTCTCCATGATCATTCAACTTATTCCTAAATATCCACTTTGTGTTAATGACATTCTTGTTTGCAGGTCTTGGAACAATTTATCAGGTCTGTTTTTTCTCTACTTGGCTTAACTCTTCATTCATTTCCTTCAACCAATGTTGATTTTGGTTGGCTTGAGCAACATATTTGGGTTCCTCCATGGAAAATAGTGCAACATGCACCTACTTGAGCAACTTCCTTCTTGTCCGCACTTCTAAATTTAATTCACCAACTATCTGATTAGTTGGGTGATGTTTTTGTACATATCTTGGGGGATCTCTAGCTTGAGGACTAGAGGGATATTCCTTGCTTTCTTCTACATCTGACTCATCATTTTCACCACTAAAGATCGTTGGTTCATCGACACTAGATTTTGTTGATTTATTTTAATCTTGAACAACGTGCTCATCCACTTGTAAATCTATGCAATCGATGATCCTTTTGTGACTTTGTTGTAGCACTTGTAAACTTTATAACCCAAAAAAATTCCTTCATTTGCTCGGGCATTGAATTTGCCAAGTTTTTCATCATTTTTCTTAGTGTAACATATACTGCCAAAAATTCTGAAGTGTTTAACTATTGGAGGTCTGCCAATCCATAGCTCATATGGCGTTTTTTCACTATTGGGTAAAAAATGAGCTTTGTTGAGAATGAAAACTACTGTGTGAATATCCTCTACCCAAAATCTCTGCTGAACATTCCTCTCGGTCATCATTGCTTTGGCTAACTACTACACTAACCTGGGTAGTCTCTGCTATGGTAAAATATCTATTGATGCCATTTGTCTTACAGAATTTATCAAACTCCTTTGAAGTGAACTCACTGCCATTATCTGACCTATTTCTTTTGATTTTGCAATTGGTTTCATTCTCATCCATAGCTTTGAATTCTTTAAACTTCTCGAAAGCTTTTTATTTTTCTCTTAGAAAGGAAAACCTATTGAAGTAATCAATTATTAGCATAAATAGAGCTTACCTATGGTTTACTGCATTCTGGATGGTCCACACAAATCCATGCGCATCATTTGCAATGGCTTTGCTAAAGAATTTTCATTTTCTTTGAAAGGAACTTGAGCTTGTTTTCCTAATTGACAATATTTGCAAATAATGTTCTCTGTTTTTTAAATCCCGGGGAGGTCCATGATTGCATTTTTATTTCTAAGCTTGACAATATGGTCAAAGTTTAGATGTCCGGGCCTTTTGTGCCATAGCCAACTCTCATCTTTCTTTGAGAATCAACACTTTTTTGTCTTTTCTTTGAGCGCCTAGATATTATTTTCTATTCTTACAGCGTCAACAACTATTTCACCTATGCCTGTGGACTTGATTTGACAATTTTTAGCTTTGAAAACCACATCATATCCTTGATCACACATCTGAGACACACTCAACAGAGTGCATTTTAGCCCATCAACATACAAAACGTTCTTAGCTTTACCTTTTCCATTTAAGAGACTGGTCACTTCTTTTACAATTATTTTCTTGGAGCATTGTTACCAAAGGTCACATTACCTTTTTCAATAGGCTTCCACACACCAATGGCTCCCACCATTGTAAGCATACAAGGCAACACCACGTTGCTCTGATTTCTCTTTCTCTTTCCAGACATTGAGCTTATGTTCAATTTTCTCAATAACTAGCTCTGTCTTATTTTCTTTAAGCCTATAATTAAATGCTATATGCACAAATTTTTGCAGTTAAAACACTGCATTTGATAATTCAATGGAGAAAAGGAATTATTATACCTGGGTCTGCTTCTTCTCCAATGAATTCTTCTCTTGGATCTAAGATTTAAGTGAGAGAGGTTAACCATGTAGTTTGCTACTCTATGGCCATAATTGGAGCATGTGAAACAATACCCGGGAAGGTATCATTGTACCTAGATGGCTGTGTTCTACGTTGACCAAAATTTTGGGCAATTTGATTTTCATGAAAAACATACTCCCTTTATTGTTGTTGATTTCTCTTTTTCTAAGTAAGTGTCTCTTTCTGCTTTACAAAATTAATAGTTGCTGGAGAGGAAACTAGAAGGCTAGAAAAAATCTAACTAGGCTATATCCATGCTCAAAAATTCCTCCAAACTGCTTCTAAACTGACTTTGCCTCTAGCACTAAAAGATTTCATTTTGAAAAAATTCCATCATAAAGTGATCAAATCAGAAAACTAAGGCTGACATTGAGTCTAGGACACTCAAAAACCCCATGTAGGCTCTTCTTGAGCTCAAAAAGGTTAAACACTAAGCAAGATATGCTTCCACAAACCAAGCTCTATTATTTGTCCTGAAAATTGGGAAAACCTACTAACTGCATGACATTAGTGCCCTTTTCTCAGTCTGTCAAGTGACAATTTTGCCTGGGACTAACGAGATTCCTGCCACAAAAAGTGTAATCTATTGCCTCTTTAATTTTTCCAATAACCCTTATGCACAAAAATTGGGTCGTGTGGAGCACACAAGGCCAAGGGTTGGGGCCAATTTCCTGCCCCCGTCGGCTAAGCCCTCTACTCCGTCAGGATAGGGTCACGTAGTTAGTGATGTGGCCAGGGGCCAAGGCCAATTTCCTGCCCCCGCCAGCTAGGCCTCTGCCTATGGTTGCATGGCATTGAAGAGACCGACTTTCGGGGCTTATCTGCTCTCGCTATCTACCTAGACCTCCTCCGCATGTAAATATGATGACTGATGGGACCATGGGCTAGGACTTACAATCCCACACTCTCTACCAAGAGATTTACCTCTCACTGGTGGTCATGCCCATTGCACATGATATGGGGATGGGGCCCAGTCCTCACCTTGACTCTACTTCTATTGTGGGCATATGGGTGATAACATGACTAGGGGTTGGGGCTCACCGCCTGAGCCCTCCTCCCAAATGCTGAATAATATGAATTTAAATATAAACTAGTGTCTATATAGGTTAATATTCATTGTGTTGGTCTATTAGTAGATTTTTTTGTTGTGTCGGGGGTGGTTGAGGGGTCGAGCCCCACTGAGGCCTTCATGCCCATACAGAAAAAATTGACCAATCATAGAGGGTTATGTGGCGCCTGCCGATAAGGCCACATGGAATCCTCTAATTGGCTTCCTCACAACTACATGAACCAATCAAAACATGCTAAATGCACACTGTATGATGATGCCACTGGTTTGCTTCCAACCATACCTTACATAGTCAGTAGATGACATCAGTTGTACGGACTGCTCAATCAACGCTATTGTTAACTTTTTAGTTGTTGGTCAAAAACTTTAGAATGTCATAATTTCTTCATACAACATTCGGTTGAGGCGATTAAAGCGTTGTTGGAATTAGGACGATGAACACTACGACTTGACACCAATTTCTGGAGATTCCAAGCACTTTCATTTTTGAGCCTATTTTTTCTCTTCAGATCATACCTCCCCACTAGGAACTTTTGTGCCTCCAAAATTTTATCCTGTATTAGTAAATAAGTGAGGAAAAATCTCATTAATGTTCCTGATCTCAATCCTTTCTATTTTATTTTACTTGGTTCCTTAGAGCTCTAATCAAGGTACTCCATCTAGCCTCTACATGAAGTCCTTATCTTCTTGTCAAGAATTAAGCCACAATTCTTCTAAACATGCAAGAACAAAAACTTTGATGGATGGAATCTAAACATTCTCTCCAAAACCATCTTTATTTGGCTCAAACAAACTTCACCTTGAAGTTCCTCTTTGTTGAACCCAAACTTGATTTTCCATTTGGAAATCATAAGCAACTTAATGCTTTCCATGCACTGATTTGTACTTTGCTTTGTTGTCCTCAAACTGCACTTGTATGATTAGATGCACTGGTTGCATTTATTCATTGACATTCTTAGCTTTGTCCACATAATTATGGTCATATTCTGCACAATCTTTACGAAAGATTAAATTCACAGACAGGTTTCATATTGAAACACTAGTATAAGTGAGTGCTTGACACAACTGTAGACATACTGGATTAAATACAAATTCTCATAGCAAAACTCCCCAAGCAAATGGACTTATCATCAAGCCAAAATAACATAACATGTCAAATAAAACACACTTATTGCAGATAAGTGATTGTACATGACTTCACTTTGAAAAGTACCCAAACAAGAATTTACAACAAGTAATTACAATTTTACAAAAAATCAAACTGTAAAAAATGGTCTACCCATCCTTTTCCTATCCCAGGCTTATGGGTTCTTCTGTACACTCTCTACTTTGAGGGATTCTTTAGGAACTACATCAGTTTACATGTTTCCACCTATTTATTTCCTTACAAAGGATCGCATGACTTCTTTGATCTTCTTGGGACAAAGTTATGGATGAAGTTTCCAACACTTTTCAATCCAGTACCCATTCATGCTACAATAGTGTTACCCGGAATAGTGTCTATGCAGAGCTGCTAATACCACTAAGGCTGGTAGCTACCTTAGAAACAAACAAACTTAAAACTACTTTCGTTTTCCTTTATGAGAGATAGATGAGAGAAGAATAAAGGAGACCAACCTCTGTCTTGCGCTTGGTTCCTTGCTCGATTCCTCTCTCTTCTGATAGTCCTTTGCTACTTTCTTTCTTGTGTACCCAGCTTCACAGAGTACCTCGTAGAATCAAAGCAGCATAACACTATACGAGAAAATAGATCTATTATCATAAGCAATATAGGATCAGATGTATATTAACCATACAAATGCATAAAACATCAATCACACAAGTGTATGGATGAAAACTTGAATAGCTTTATTGATAATGAAGAAAGAGACAAGAGAATTACAACCAATTGTTCTGACCCAACATCATCCTCTAAGCAAGAAGCCCTTCTTCACCTCATGAAAAGCTTAGATCACCCAACACTATGATATTGCACCAAGAAACCAGCAGCATTTCCTTACAAGATACAAAATTCCAGCCTCTGGATCTCTGGGATGAGGGATCCATATATAGATGTCTGCAAGGGAGGTGAGTCAGCTTGAGATTTGATTAGTGTCTTCCCTCTGATAGTTATTGATTCCACTTGGAGATTGATGATCTCTTACTCATCCCTGGTCAAATTCAGAGAGGCAAGTGTCACAGGAGAAGTTTTTGGAATATTCCATGCTTTTCCACCTTGCGGATTGACCCTGCCATTTGTCCCTTCTCGCCCATCGCACCCCATAGAAGGGCTTTTTGACATGCAATGCACCTATTGTGTGTATTTAGGTGGGATGCAATGCACTTTGCCTATGGAGCAGGTGAAATGGTCCAGTTTTGACCAGTTCTGAGTGGTTTTTCATGGAGAACTTATGGGAGAAGCTGTAATCAGTTGACCTTGTTATTTTAGGGGTTGGAACAACACCTTTAGGGACTTAGGAGCCCTTGGTTTATGGACATTTATGCTTGGGGTTGCAGTGCCCAAAAATGTCTATAACAGTTTCCCCCTAAAGCATGAGGTCGTTAATCTTTTTGATGTCGGGTGAAATGCTTTATCATGAGGATCCGAAGTTTTTTCAAGCTGGAAGGAGACCTGTAATAAGATACAATACAATACATTATCTTCATAATATTTTCATGATCTAGCTGAGGCAGGCATTCCCATGCTTAGCTTTATAAATTCATTTTTCATGTACATGAGACAGACAATCGTCTGAGTGTAGACTGATGATTCTGGTAGAGCCATCATCCCTTAGATTGGATGATTATCTGTGAAGCAATGATGTACATTTGATGTCTTTATTTTCCTGAATATATATTGCAGCCCGTATGGATGAAACTAGATCCGGGGTCTTCAATCTCATTTGATCTTCACTCAAAGTACAAGTCGATCCATGTGAGAGATGTTCTGGAGTCGAACATGGAAAGACATCGCCTGATTACCAACCAATGATGTAAGTCGTTAATAGGCGCGAGAGGAATCACCGATAATGATGATGACCCTCAAGGTACTACAGTACAATTTACGTGGTGTGAATAAAGGACTTAACGTCGAACACCACGCAAAATCTTTCGGTCGAAGGCCATTGATGTAAACCTGTCGCCGGAAGTGAGAAACTTGCCATTGAGGCATGCAAGCTTCAAAGTACTGAAAGGGTTGTTCCTAGATCGACTTCTTGGATAATGAGTTGATGTCGACAAGAAGCGATCCGTCATAGGAGGGCCTTAATGAATCCCACATCAATGACATGGAACGGAGCAAATGATTTTAATGGAGGTGAAAACGATCTGGTGATATAAGGTTCAGGGTGGTGGTCATGAAAGAATGGAGCGTAAATGTATTGCAGTGGGTGAGACATAGGTGAATTCTCTGAGCGAATTCTCTTGAACATATTGGCGACACTGACATGATGGATCGGTAGCATTAACCCCAAATGTGGATGGTGTGATGGAACCGCGGTGATGTGACCAGTGAATGGAACAACCCAACCTGACTTGGATGCGGAGTGAAAGTGTCATGTTCAAGAGCGACTTGCTACCAACAAAGTTTCTTCAGGTTTTCTTCCCAATTTTTCCCCAGTCATTGCTTACCAGTACCTCTTTATTTTTGTCAAGCTTGAGGAGGATAACATATGCTTGTTCTATAATTTTCCCTGCGGGCAAGCGCATTGCTATGTTTTAACGAGCCTAGCGATAGTGAAACTTGTTCTTGTCTGTTATGGACAAGTTTGTCGCTATTAGGTTTTAACGAGTTTAACGACAAATATAGCTCGGTCCTTTTCAATTTTAGAGAGTCTGAAAAGGGACGTAAAGGAAACTCCAAAAAAATCCTTTTTCGTCATCTAATCCCTTAAGTCCGAAAAAGTATAAAATAATACAGAAGGGATGAATTTTCGGTACTTTTAACGAGCCGAACAAAACAAGCGCTCGATCTTTTTGTGTAACAATCCCTCAGGTCCAAAAAGATTAAAATCTAAAGGAGGGATAGCACTTCCGGTCACTTTAATGAGCTGGAGAGGCCAATGGCTCTGCAATATTTTCATATTTTACGAGTCAGTTGAAAAGAGCTTAAAGGAGACTCGTCTTTGAGGAACGAGTGATAAATTCGGGTAGCAGCTGATTCCAGGTAAGGTTTGGAATTTTTCAATCACGGCAGTGTTACAAGGATGGCTAACAGGATCACTCTTCGCAACTGTTCTTGAAAAGGGGTAAAAAATCAAGTGGAGGTGAATGATCGGCCAATACAAAGTGGAGGTGGCGATGAGAACACGACCAAGGCTTTAAAGGCTGAAGTACTACATTCACTACGATTATTTACTGGAAATTGGTTCATTTTTTATTTTAAAATGAGCTTAAATGCTGGGGGAAACACTTGCTCATTGCTTATGTTTATTTTTTAACGAGCTTGAAGTCCGCGTTAAAACTGCTCGATCCAATGGTCATTTCTCGACTTTAGCATTAATGACTTTGTTCCTTCAAAGATTGCGCTACATGCTCAATTGATTCATCAAACTAGTTAGAAATGAACAATACATGTTTGGAAAATGAGTTAAGACACTAATATTTTACTTGAATTACGTAAAAAGTAATTTAAAAGTGCTTTTACCCCTCATTTTACCATTTCATTTGAACTTTGGTTTGTTGGAGCTTTGGAGGTGCTTTGCCCCTTGATTTTCACCAGCTGATTCTGGGAGATTCTGTGGACGATTTTTGGTGCCGTTTGGACCAGGTAGGAGCTAAACCTGAGCTCTTTCATTTCATCCTTTCATTTTTGCATTCTGAGCCTGATTTCTGGTTTTTCTATGCCGCTGGGGTTTGAAAAACTCGCTCTGGCTCCATCGCACCCTTTCTATATCGAAAGGTGCATTGCATGTTGGCCTATTCACTGGACAGTTGGCATGCAATGCACTCAGAACACTACTGGAGGTGTGATGGGCGCAAGGAGGTAAATTTGTGCATAGTTTTCAATGGTAATTTTTGCCTGTTTCTCACCAAATTAGGATCTAACTCTTCTCTTATTTGTTTTCAGAGATTTATTGGAGCAAAATGACTATTACATGGAGAGAATGTGAGCATGAAGAAGAGGACATTCTTGCTTTACATGATCCGGTTACAGTAAATGCACTACGGAACTGTGGCCTGCTGAAGTTTTTCCGCATCTCTAGCATGAGGCAACAAATCAACTTGCTGCAGTATTTGCTCGATGCTTGGGATCCTACCAGCTAGGTGTTCCAGATTAGGGGAAAATCCATCCCCTTGACTGTCGTGGACATCTATTTTTTGACCGGCTTATCGAGGCGGGGTGCCCCTATCTCTTTATCAGGTTCGGCCCGTGGAGGCGAATCTGTGAGAGATTACGTTCGTAGGTATTGCAGAGAGGGATCTCAGCTGAGTAAAGACGGCAAGATCATCATCCGAGATGTCACTGACAGGTCTTTGAGGACCATTTTGTTCACCTTTGGTAGGATGGCTGGTGGTGCGGCTCTTCATGTGGCCAACCGGTCTTATATGCAGTATGCCTTAGAATGTCTCGAACCGAAGGTGTTCAACTCGTGTGATGCAGTACTCCTTGTGATGAAAGAACAGTTGACCAAGGTGAAAAATAAAAGATTGAAGAACTTTGGATATGGTTCTATTTTGACTACCTTCGCCTTGGGAAAGATCTCGCTGATGCAGCCGCAGTATATTTCACTTGTTTTTCCTCCACCGAGTGAATCACGGATGTAGAGATGGGTCGACCATATGTCCAGACATGCTGGTCAGTCTCAGATTTCCTTTTCTTATACCTTCTTCAAGTGGTTCGATCGTCAGGAGATGGTTTTTTCGAGTATCCATATGCTGGTATGGACTTCCGGGGTGACCCGGATTTGGTACTGCCGACTGGCAAGCAGTGGGGTGCCATTGGTAAATTCTTGACCATATTTCTATTTATCGTTTCTCTTTTATAATGTCCTTGTGCTTTATTCTGTCAAGACTAATCAGAACTCATGTGCTCATGCAGATGTTGGTCCCGTTCGACCAATAGTATCCCTGAGAGTGCCAGCTGCTGTTCCAGCAGGAGAGGCTATGGGAAGGGCTATCCTTCACGACGTTGATGTGGCCGAGACTCTTTCAGCATTACAGGATCAGGTCGAGGGCCTCACTCTCGGTATTCTAGATGTGAGGACTGGCGAGCTGCCTTTGAGGTTGCAGTGACATACTATTGGCGTGCCAAGTCGATGGACTAGAATTTTACGCATGATTGCACAGGTGGTGACTTGCTATCACCAGCATCATTAGACTAGGGTGCCCCCTAGCGTTTTGATTTTTGGGTCATTTAACCAATTTTTTCTTGGTTACAGAACATTATGTGTGAACCATAAATAGTTATATATATTTTTGATTTTCGGAGTTTTATTTTGGTTAAGTTACATGATCCGAATCCAAATATTGATGAGATGCTTCTTTTTATAAATGTTGCAAATGTCTATCTAACACATAATTTGCTAATGAGTCAGTTAATGTGTTTAAGTTTCTAGAAATATGTTGATATTGAATAAAATCAAATTGCCTTTCCAAAATCTTGACCCTTAGGAACATGCGATAGATAGCTGGCTTTCGGACGGAGTAGATACCAGTGAGCTGTAGTATGACGAGTTATGAGTCTAGCCTGATGACCAGTCGGCGTATGCCATGTGTGATGGCATTAGAGAGAAGTTCTAACAACGCGCTATATTCAGCGATGTTATTCGTTGATCGACCAATACATACCCCTCTGAAACTTACTAACTCGCCGCTTGGATTAAAAATGGCCCAGGTCGTAGAAGATAGGTTCCACGAACTACGACTTTCTCCGTCGGCATATCCAACAAAATATTCCAACAGTTTCGACATCTATGACAAATGTAAAAAGTGGATTTACTTGACAAAAACGATTACCGTTAGTGAAAACAAAAATGTAACAAAAGCATATAGGTTACCACACTGAATCATGCATAGTAACGCTTAAGGTACAACCCGTTACGGGGTTGCGCCATTGGAATTCCGTCGTGGTCCATTAACTCGTAGGCTCCTTTTGCTAACACTCGCTTAATAATATAGGGGCCCATCCATAAAGACTTGAATTTACCTGCTCCCAATTTATTGGATTCCTGGTCATAAAGTAAGACCAAGTCACCTTCTGAGAAGACACGGGGTTTGACATTCTTGTTGAACTGCGCCTTGACTCGTTTCTTATGGGCTTCGTTAGCCAAAGCGGCATCACGACGGGTTTCATCCAATTGGATTAGTTCCAAGAAACGAGCCTCCTCTTCTGAAGTTCCGGGGAGAAGGTCGATTGCGAGTTTGAGGGATGAGATTTCACATTGAACTGGTAAGATTGCTTCTAGGCCATACACCAGTTGGAAAGGTGTAAACCCAGTTGCATTCCTTACCCATGTTCGGTATGCCCGCAAGGCCGAGTACAGGATCAGGTGCCAACTCCTTTTGTGGACTCCAATCATCCTTTGCAGCATGCGCTTCACGACCTTGTTGATTGCTTCAACTTGTCCGTTGGCCTGCGGTTAATATGGAGTAGAGTTGTCGTGAGACAACCCTAATTTGGCAGCTAATTCGGCCATCATGTGATTGCGAAAATGCGATCCATGATCTGTGACTATAGCCTGTGGAATGCCGAATCTGGTGACTACATGATTGAAAAAGAAAAGGGTAGCTGTTTCACCAGTGTTATCTAATGTAGGCATCGCCTCGGCCCATTTGGTAAAATAGTCCACTGCGACTATGATGTACCCATGCCCCCCGGTCGAGGTGGGGTTACATGTCATGAAATCAATGCCCCATTTGGCGAATGGCCCAACAGCAACTATTGGCTGTAGAGGTGCGGGTGGTCTTCAGAACCATATCGACACCACGATGGTAAAGCGTGTCACCGACGATCATGTAGTCTTTTGATTGGTATCGAATACGTTTTTTTTCGGAGCAGGAGGTGTTAGGCCTATATTTTTGGGTTTGGAGATAGATGATTATATCTCCATACCATAGATTGCTTGAAGATTATAGAAACAAAGGTTCATCCACGATTGTTTCTCCGGATGTTTCATCCTTGGACGACGATGGGAGATCGCATAATAATTTTGCGAAAACTAGGGCTTTCTTTGACTTGGATTTTACAAATTCCAGATCAAACTCTTGTAGAATTGCTATCCATTTTGAATATTTGCCCCCCAGCAGCTGTCGCGACAATATATAAGTCATGGGGTTGCAATCTGACGGAATGGTATTTTTTCGAAAGAGGACATAGTGTCGAAATCTCTGTATTGCTTGAACAGTTGTGAGCGCTAGCTTTTCAACATAAGAATATTTGCTTTCTGTATCATTTAAGTTCCTACTTAAATAATATATAGGATGTTCAATTCCGTTGTCTTCTTGAACTAAAACCATTGTGATGGTTGTATCCGCTGCAGCGAGATACAGGTTAAAGTCTTTTTGATAATCAAGAGCATACATTAATGATGCTTTCATTAGGGATTCTTTTAAAGCATCAAAGGAATCTTGCGCGACCTGATCCCAGACGAAGGGCACTCCCTTTTTCAATAGACGTGTATACCCTTTAGCAAGTTCGGCGTAATTTGGAATGAACCTCCTCAGAAAGTTTGCTTTCCCTTGGAGTTTCTGAATTTGAAGCAAATTTGAAGGTGGAGGCAAATTTATGATTGCCTGAACCTTACATGGGTTGAGACGAATCCCGTCCTTTGAGAATACAAAACCAAGTAAATGACCAGAACTGACACAGAACACACATTTGTGTTGATTGAGTCGTATCTTGTAGTGTCGGCAACGTAGAAATATCACTCCCAAATGTTGCGGATGATCGGTCCGCTTTCGCGAATGACGCGGAAGGTCGTCGAGATATGGTTGAACGATGTTTTTGATGTCATGGAAGGCATAATTCATTGCCCTCTGAAAGGTTGCCCCTGCATTCTTTAAACCAAAGGGTAATTTTCGCTATGCAAATGTGCCCCATGGACAAATAAATGTAGTCTTTGACTGGTCCTGTGGGCGGATATTTATTTGATTATACCCGGAGAATCCATCCATGAATGAAAAGATTTCGCATCCGATGCATTCATCAATTATCTGGTCAATAAAGGGTGTAGGGTAGTTATCTTTTGGACAAGCTTGATTTACATTCCTATAATCGACGCACACTCTAATCGTTCCTTGTTTTTTCATAACAGGAACAATGTTCGATACCCAATCGTTTAGAGGAACCGAGTAAATGAAACCAGCATGGAGAAGCTTTTCAACTTCTGCCTTAATGGCAACGGCTTTCTTGGGGTGCACCTGCCGTAGCCGTTGTCGTACTGGTTTGACATCTGGATACATCTTAATTTCGTGTTCAACTATACTCGAGTCAATGCCTGGCATTTCATCATATGACCAAGCAAAGACATCTCTGAATTCACAAAAAAGAGTGTTATATATTTCCAGTTCTGAAGGAGAAAAACATTTGCCAACATAAATATTCTCTACAAAATTTGTTTTGGTCGAGATATTTATGGCGATAGTCTCTTTAATGTTGGACAAGTTTCGCTCGGAATCCACCGTGATTATTGTATTTGATAGGAAATCAAAAACTGACGGATGATAAAGGTCATTGGGAATATCTTCTTTACAAGTCGGAAGATGGGAACGATGGTGGTAATCTTCCATGGCGTCCCTTCAATTACCATTGATTGAACAATTCCTTTGTCGGTGTAATGCACTTGCGACCAAGGATCTGAAGGGGTGCCATATTCCTTAGACCTATCTATCCAAACACTTGATGAGCGTTGATTTGGGTTTGCCTCCCATGCTAGAATCATTGATTGCTACAATATTTCCATTTGGCTTGGAGGCAACACCAATAGATGATCCATGTTAATATCATTTTCTGAGATCTTGTTAATAGAAGATATCATATTGTAGGTTTCTATCACTGCCACTTCCGCCAGGTTGATTGGAGGTGGGAGGGAAAAGTACCCATTAATATAGGGTCTTTTAGTAGGCCTACTCTGATATTTTGAAGCGAATGGGGGCTTCCATGGATCATCGGAATGCTTCCCGTAACTTGGGAACCATTGGGGAGGAAAGTTTGTTGATCGACGATTGTAATCCCTCCTTGAAAGGGAAATGCAATCTTCCTAAAATAGGTCGACACAACAACAACCATAGCATATATCCATGGTCTTCCCAGTAGGATGTTGTAATCGAGGTTTCCATCGATTACTTCAACATCTATTTCTACTATTTCCCCCCCTAGTTCAACTTGCAAGTTACTTAGAATACCATACGGGGTATATGTTCGTTCGTCGAATGCTTTTAATGTTGTCGAAGATCGTGACAAGGTTGGAGATCCTAAAGTTTTCCAGCAACTCATCGACATAATACATGTAGATGCTCCCTCATCAATAATTGTTCGATGAACAGTTTTGTTGAGGGCTTTCACTTGAATGAGGAAAGCTAGTTGAGCTGGTAACTGAGGATCGTATCCTTTATGATTAAAGGACACAAGATTAGAATCCTTTCGGTCTATCCCACCAATAGCTGATAATAAAGCCTGCTTTTGGGATGGGCAATTTTGCAATACCTCAAGTGTTGACATAGCGGATGGCGAGTGGGCCAGATCTTCCACTATATTATAATGTTGTGCTGCTCTAGCACGGGGATTAAATGTTGAATTGTGTACTACTCCCTTTGGCGGTTTTATTGTCAGTTCTAGAATGATGGGTGGCGCAAGTTCTATCGAAGTTGTTGTCGAACTACTAGGTTGATCTTTATCCTTGTTATTTGACAGCTGTGGATTCCTGTCATCTTTGTTCCTTGTCGATATTAAAGCATCATTTTGTTGTTTGGAAACCGACAACATTAGCACTTGGGACATGGAAGCATTTCCACTGTCAACCAGATTTGTCCCTGGATTTGGAAATGGATGAGTCAATACTGCCGAGGTTTTTGAATTCTTGATGAATCTTTTAAGCTCAGCTTTATGTGGACAATCTCTTGTCCAATGATCCTCATCACATATTACGCATGGATTTTTTGGTTTCCTATCTCTAGGAGGGTTTGCAGAATATTTTTCAGTGGATGATTCCTCCTGTTTCTTCTTCTTCCCTTTGTTTTTCTTCTTGCCTCCCGATTGCTTGGTTTCTTTGCCTTTATCTGTCGAGACGGCATTCACTTCCGAGGCAAGAAGTTCTTCTTTTGCATTTTGACTGGAAATCTTACGGGCCTTTTTAGATGTAGCCTTTCTCAATTTCGTGTCGGTTGTACCAATCACGCCATCGCCAACATGAGAGTCATTGTTTGATTTAGGAGGAGGGGGGACAGAAAATTCCGGTCTAGGAGCGTCAGGTAATTTATTTTAGAGCGTGCCAGACTGAGTGTAAATCAAGTCTAAATATTGCGCACGAGCGATAACTTGCTCTTCGGTGACGACTCCTCCTTTTGCCACATCTTTTGTGATGGAAGGAAATAATGACTTAATAAACCATTTAGCTAAAAGCTGACCAGGAACATACGTTTTTACCATTCTACAACGACGTCGCCACTCATGAATATGATCGGATATGTGAGTGGCCGTTGTTTGCTTGAAATTGGTAAGAAGTTCCGTTCCCGTTTCATACCTTATTGGTAACTGAAAATAGGTTAAAAAGGTTGTGGCTAGGGTACTGAAGTTGTCAAACGAAGCTCTGGGTAATTCAATATACCATTTTGCTGCCGGACTAGTTAACTTCCTCTGAAAAAGGCGAAGGCTAATCGAATCATCGTTTAGTGTGTTTGATGAACACCATAGATGAATGGTCATCACATGATTCGACGGATCTTCACCCGGATTTCCATTAAATTTAGGAATATCTGATGGAAGTTTATGCGGAATCGCTGGCCACCAAGGGGCGTAGGCGATTGGATCGTTTGTTAACCGATTCAGATCTGGTAACTCTAAAGTCGCCACGAAGGGTAACTGTTGATTCAGGTTAGGCGAAGCATATCCAGGATAAGATGGAATCGCCTGAGCAGTTGGTCTCTGCATACCAGCATAATGCATTTGATGCTGGTAACTTTGGTAAGGTTGATGGACATAACCATTGTAGAATGGTTGATTTTGACCGTTTTGAATATACGGTTGCCCACTATTTGCAAAGATTTGTTGCTCAGAACCTTGGTATACCTGTTGGAATTGTGGTTGTTGGTATTGCACCAGCCATGGTTGCGAGGCCATGTGCTGTTGTCCGATACTAACTGTTTGACCAAGATGAGGGGTAATTGTACCCATTTGGGCCTGTGTCATTCCACTAGTTGGCGATTGTGGTTGAGTCGCAGGGTCAAGAGGCTGTTGCATTACAACCTAAGAAACCTGAGGTTGGCATACAACAGGCAGCACTTGTACTTACGACACTGTCACAATAGCTAGCGTAGTTGGTATATTTGACATAGGTAAACATTGTTGCATCGAATACACAACTCTTGGTTGTTGAGGTAGTATCGGAAGCCAACCGCTAGATGTAATTCCAGCATAACCTGAATCTTGTTGCAAACTCCCATATGGTTGTCCTCCCGGAGGAGACAATGAAAGGGTATATTGCCCCCCATATGGTGGTAATCCGGTACTTAAAGGAATTGTTTTCCTTTGAGGACCGGACTGCCCAAATTGACACCCTGAAGGATCAATTTTCCGAGACTCAACATAAGAGTTTCCGGATACTATTCCAGATGAACAAACAGGAACGGACCATACTGTCGAAGTAGCCCCTGAGTGGGCCCCTTCTAGCGATTGAGAGCTAGTTGGGATAGATGGTATACCACCGAACATTGTTGGAGTGACAGCAGGAAGTTCTGCCGTCGCTGTGTCAGACGACACAGTCGTAGATGTCGAAGTTTGTTCAGACATTTCTATTCTATCCAAAAGATTGCCTAGCGATTCTACAGGAGCTTCTGATGGCGGTAGACTAATTTCTGATGAAGAAGGATATAGAGTGATCCCGACTCCAAATTGGGATGGAGTACTAGATGGAGGATCCTCCACAATCTCTTTTATAGCATTCAGACCAGGTGGAAGAGGTAGACCGTCTGGTCCGTAAAATATTTCTGGTGCCGAAGAAGGTATGGAATCTACAACGACAGATGCTCGGGGAATAACACCCTCCGAATCAGTTGTAGATGGAATTGGTTCAATAACACAAGTGTTTACCCTCACACTAGGATTAGTGTTACTGTCCTTCAGTGGTTGCTGAACTTCCTCTGTAAAGGCAGGGATACCCGAAATGATTGGAGTAACCGGAGTCTCTGATGGTGTTGGAACACTTGTTCTAACTTTACCAGGGGATTTGGAACCGGTTAAACGAGTTCGCTTTGTCCGTAACAGTTTCGATTCCGGAGACAAAGACGGTTGACTCGTAAGCCTCCGCGAATGACGGGGTTTCAATTGACTTTCTTCCATGATTGCGGATTACTCGATCAACTAAAAATCAAGGGGAAGTATATTTCCGAATTAGATGAATTTTAGACGCTTTGACACAACTTGTTTTTTCAATTTTTAAGAGTCAAGAAAAAACAAAAGATGACTCTAGTCGCCTTCGATTTTTAATGAGCCTGAAGTGACAAGTGCTCAGATGGACCTTTTCCGTTAAGGAGTCTGAAAAGGAACGAAAGGGACTGCTCTAGAAATCTAGACAGAGGGATTACCAAACCAATCACAAAACTGTAGAATACTTTTTACGGTACGACAGTCAATCTTCCCGAATGCTGTGTTCAGTGCATTGCGATCGATAGGGCGGCAGACACGGCTTCCTATGGATAAAGGATTAAGCCTATTGTGGTCTCCCAAAATATACTCGACGGTACGTGGGAGCACAAGTCCGTACTGGCACTTATCGTCTCAAACTGGAGGAATCACCCAACCAACAGTGAAAACAACAGTTACCAGGCTTTATGACGCCAGAATACGTCTTTAGCCTAGACTTCTAGATGTTGTGCGTTAGGTTCCAAAGTTTTTAGATTCATTAAATTTATTTTATAGTTGATCTTGCTTAAGAAATTTGCCTTTCAGGTTCACCGCATGATGTAAATGTACAATTCCTATAATGCAACCTAAGATGATAAACAGTCGTTTAGTCTTCTTTTTTCAAATGAAAATCCTAGCTACTAAGGAAAGAGAGATGGTGTTCTTTCAACAAAGAGGAAAGAGCACACACTATATGCACTGTCCTAAATCAAACCTACAATCAGTCTAAATGCAAATGCATATGCATGTATTCTTTTTCAGCCTTCTTAATGTGTAAATGATAAAAAGAAAGCTAATGCACAAATCTGAATTATTCTTCAAAGCGACAATCACTAACAAGTTTCTTTTCAAGACAAAATGAGGACAATGACAACACTTTGTGATTTGGAATTGAAAACTTGCTTTCGACACTAGAAAAACTACTAATTCAGATCGAATACAATAGTAACAGGGTAATCGACTATCAAGAACAATCAGATTCTCTTCTATGACTGAAAATGACACTTGCGACACTTTCAAATCAAGAAACGACAGTACAATTACGCTACTTCTTTGTAAAGGAGAACTGAAAATGACTCAAAAAATACATAAAAACATTTATAGTTATTTGCACAGTGGAGGCAAAATAACAGTAAGGAAAGGGGTTTCAAACAGAGGTGTACTGACTATAGGTAGCAAAACTCCTGAATAGAGCTGAAAAGAGCGAACACAGAAACCAAAATTTAGGAACAAGGCCTTGTCTGATCAGCGCACCTGTAACACAGTGAAACTGAAGTGCAACACACCTACTACACTTGGGAAGTGCGCTGCATTTGAAGTTCACAGAACAGACAGTGCGCTAGACTAGGGACGAGACTTTGATTCGGTTCCGGGTCACAGTTTGCAGTTCAGTTCAGGGATTTTGGCCAAGCAAGTGGTAATCAGTAAATCAATCACAGGAGTAGATCTAAGGAGGTTACTAGAGCCACCACAAGGGCAATTAGAGAGCTTGTAAATCAATTGTTTAATTCATAAACAAAACCCGGAGATTGACTGAAGTAGCGTTGATCTACTTTGCACTTGCATAGAAAATGCAGTTCGAAGGCTAGATGGCTTGACTTCAGGCTCCGTCTGTAAGTTTATAAAGTAAACAAATGTAGATGAACAAACAATCTACTCGATCCCCACCGGAGTCACCATTTTGTTACCGGGAATAGTGTCTATGCAGAGCTGCTAATCCCACTAAGGCTGGTAGCTACCTTAGAAACAAACAAAATTAAAACTACTTTCGTTTTCCTTTATGAGAGATAGATTAGAGAAGAATAAAGGAGACCAACCTCTGTCTTGCGCTTAGTTCCTTGCTTGATTCCTCTCTCTTCTGATAGTCCTTTGCTACTTGCTTTCTTGTGTACCCAGCTTCACAGAGTACCTGTAGAATCAAAGCAGCATAACACTATACGAGAACATAGATCTATTATCATAACCAATATAGGGTCAGATGTATATTAACTATACAACTGCATAAAACATCAATCACACAAGTGTATGGAGGAAAACTTGAATAGCTTTATTGATAATCAAGAAAGAGCCAAGAGAATTACAACCAGTTGTTTTGACCCAGCATCATCCTCTCAGCAAGAAGCCCTTCTTCACCTCATGAAAAGCTTAGATCACCCAACACTATGATATTGCACCAAGAAACCAACAACACTTCCTTACAAGATACAAAATTCCAGCCTCTGGATCTTTGGGATGAGGGATCCATATATAGATGTCTGCAAGGGAGGTGAGTCAGCTTGAGATTTGATTAGTGTCTTCCCTCTGATAGTTCTTGATTCCACTTGGAGATTGATGATCTCTTACTCATCCCTGGTCGAATTGAGAGAGGCAAGTGTCACAGGAGAAGTTTCTGGAAGATTCCATGCTTTTCCACCTTGTGGATTGACCCTTCCATTTGTCCCTTCTCGCCCATCGCACCCCATAGAAGGTCTTTTTGACATGCAACGCACCTACTGTGTGTATTTAGGTTGGATGCAACACACTTTGCCTATGGAGCAGGTGAAATGGTCCAGTTTTGACCAGTTCTGAGTGGTTTTTCATGGAGAACTTCTGGGAGATGCTGTAATCAGTTGACCTTGTTCTTTTAGGGGTTGGAACAACACCTTTAGGGACTTAGGAGCCCTTGGTTTATGGACATTTATGCTTGGGGTTGCAGTACCCAAAAATGTCTATAACAAATAGGTACAAAAATTCTTTCGATTTCCCATTGAAAGGGAAGTCTTCATAATAAGGAGAGGTTCCCCATGCTTTTTCCCAAGGATTTGATCCATTCTTTTGACCATCGCCTTACGTTTCTCACAATCAACCACATAATGGTCAGCTACATCACAAAATGTGCAAGTAAACTTTTCCCATAAATGATCAAAATACCAAGATTTCTAAAATCTAGATGACACTTATACATGTCCTTTGGGCTATGAATTTGACAATGAGGACTGGAATTTGCATGTCCCTTCAAAGATTCATCTCTCTTTGGAGACAATTTTCCATCATCACTACCATCATGGTGTGACATATCATCACTTGAAGATTTCTTTGCCTCAATATTTTTAGAGCATTCTCCAATTTATCCATGACCATTACCCAATCCTTCATATCGTGGTCATTCTTTCAACTCGATAGGATTAGTAAGAACTTAGCCATTGGCTCTGAGGCCTCTTCCATCATAAACATCCAAGTTAAACACTTTTACGAATACCTTTGATATGCTTTTCAAAGGCTGCAAAAGATGTGTTATCAACATTAGCTAAAGGAGTAGAACTAGAAATTCTAATTACCTCCTTTGACATGTCACCCATCTTTTCTATTTCAGATGCTAATGAAGAAGTGGATGATGACTCAATCCAACCAATTTTACCAACTAGCACATCAGGATAATATTTCATATGCTAACAAAACCCATAAGCATCATTCTCAACATAGGGTCCATATCCTATGTATGGACCATGACCACAAATCAACTTCATTTTAGAGGGGCTATTTGATGCTTTTGGGATGGAAATCTCACCAGTTTATTCCTCCACTACATGCTGCAACTGTAGGTGCATTTTCCCTTTCTCTTCCTTTGCAATTTCAAGCAATCTCCTCATCTCAACATTCTCCATTCGAAGATATAGATTAATATCCTCCAACTCTCGGAGTATTTCATGGTTCAATTTCTTGCCCATACTTGAAACTTGGCCAGAACCTGCTCTAATACCACCTGACATGGAAATGGAGGAAACACTCATATCAAAAATTGATTGTCCTCTGACATTTTGCAAGTTAACAAAATGTGTCTTTAAAGATAAACAAGTTTCACAACCTCTTCAAGACTGTGAGTTAAGTTTTCACATGAATTTAAAAGAGAAACAAATTCATATGTGTCTCAAGATGATAAACATGAAGAGAAGAAACCATCACTTGATGATGGAGTTCAACCTTCCTTGGCTACATCTCTGGGCCTACTCCAACAGTTAGAATGATATAATTATTTTAACAGTAAATGAGTACATACAACTTGTTGACAGTAGAGTGGCTTGTTTCTCCTACAAACAAACATAATCTTACAAAGAATTCTCACTTAGAAAAATGATTCCCTATAACAAGCCATGAAAATGTCAACATAAAAAAGGACTCTCACTCAATATTTCCTTGTACTTCATCAGAAATCAAAATCATAAACATGAAACTCCACAATGAAGAGTTTAAAAGGGATTCCCTCCATAATACATTGATAAAAGACTTAAAAAAGCTACTCTACAGAAGTAACAGTTGTTGTAGATAGAACTGGAAGGATGGAAAACCTATAAATAGGTTCCCTCCATGCTAAAAAATGACTCCAAATTGCTTCAAAACTGACTCGACCTCTAGCAGTAAAAGAATTGATTATGCAAAAAATTCATCATAAAGTGCTCAAATCATAAAACTGAGGCTGCCATTGAGTCTAGGACACTAAAAAACCTTCATCTGAGCTCTTATTGAGCTCAAAATGGTTAAAATTGAGTAGGATATTCTTCCCTAAGCCAAGTTATGCTATTTGTCCTACAAATTGGCAAAACTTGCTAATTGCGCAACATTTTCAGCCTTTTCTTAGTCTGTCGAGTGACAATTTTGCCCGGGACTTATGAGATTCTCGCCACAAAAAGTGAAATTTTTTTCCTCTTTAATTTTTCCAATAACCCCTATGCGCAAAAACTGGGTCACATGAAGCGCATAAGCCCGGGGGTTGGGGCCAACTACTCGCCCCTACCAGCTAAGACCTCCACTCTATCAGGATAGGATCAAGTGGTCAGAGATGTGGCTGGGAGTTAGGGCCAACTACCGACCCCCATTGGCTAAGCCTCTTCCTATGGTCGCATGGAATTGATGATACTAGGGGCCAGGGCTTATCCACCCATGCCCTCCACCTAGACCTCCTCCTCATGGGAATATGGTGGTCGATGGGACCATGGGCTAGGACTTACAGTCTTGTCCTCTCTGCCAATTGCTTTACCTCTCACTAGTGGTCAAGCTTATCGCACATGATCTAGGTCTGTGCCCTAGTCCCTTCCCCGACTCTGCTTGTTCCATGGGCACATAGGTGATAACATGACCAGGGGTTGAGGCTCACCGCTCGACCCCTCCTCCCAAATGCCAAAGAATATGAATTTAAATATAACTCAATGGATATATAGGTTAAGATTCATTGCGATGGCCTGTTGGTAGAGTGTTGTGTTGTGTCATGGGAGGTGGAGGGTTTGAACCCCACCAAGGCCTTGAGGCCCATAATTAATTTTTTGACCAATCATAGAGGGCCATGTGGCACCCTATGATAGGGCCACACAACAACCTCTAATTGGGCCACCTTAAAACTTCACGAACCAATCAAAACATACCAAATTCACCCTGTATGGAAATGCCACATGCCAATACCGTATTGGTCTACTGCCAACCATACCCTGCACATTCATTTGTTGACATCAAGTACAAACTGCCTAGTCAGCAACCCAGTCAACCCTACTATTAACTTTTTAGTTATTTATCAAAAGCTTCAGAGCATCATAATTTCTTCATACAAAGTCGGATTGAGGAAATTCAAGCGTCATTGCAATCAGGACAATGAACACTACAAGTTGATGTTGGTTTTAGGATATTCTGGGTACTTACATTTTTTATCTTTTTTTTTTTTTATCTCCAGATCACTTAAGGTTGACTTCTCCCTCTTCATTATCAGAGTTAATAGCCTCGAGTTGTAGATTTTCAATGGCCATCAACATGAATTCCTTAGGGATCTCATCATATTTGTCCTCATCTGAGGATTGGTTGGGCTCACTTTTAGAGGAGCTCTCATCTTGAGCATATAAACCTCTCTTCTTGGCCTTCTTTCTATCCTTTTGAACCTTCTTAAATTTTTCTTTAGGATCATAGTCCTTTTTCTTCTTTTTAGGACACTTTTATTCATAATGACCAAGTTGACCATAGTTAAAACATTTAAAGGGAATCTTACCTTTATATTTTCCTGATCCTCGCTTGAGCTTCCTCACAAAGTTGGCTTCTTCTTCATTTGTTTCACAGCATGAGTCATTATGCTCATCCTTGCACTTCTTCACTGGTTTGAAGGCTAATTATTTGGATGCAGACTTTCCTTTAGAACTAGTCATCTCATAGGCAGTGAGTATTCCAAGAAGTTGATCTAAAGTGAGAGTGCTAAGGTTTTCCATTTCTTCAATGGATGACACCTTGGGATTAAACCTCTCAATAAGATATCTCAATACTTTTTGAACTACCACATCTTCATCTAGCTTCTCTTCAAGCCATATTATGGTCTTCACCACTTCATCAACTCTTTGAAAATACTTTGCAATATTTTCAGCATCATGCATGCTTAATGATTCAAAAGGGATCCGAAAACCTTGGAGTTTAGCTTTATTTACCTTGTTGTCTCCTTCATATCAGCTGCTCATCTTGTCCCAGATTGCTTTGGCATATTTGCAATCCATCGCCTTGACAAGTTCGGATTAGGTAGGCTAGCAAGTAGGGAATGCATTTCTTTAGCATTACATGTGAACTCCAACTTCTGATATTTGGTAGCTAATGTTGGAGGTCTTTGATATTATTTTTCCACAACATCCCACACATTAGCTTCAAGTGATTAAATTTAGGTCTTCATACTCACTTTCTAAAATAAGTAGTTTGTTCCATTGAACATAGGTGCCTTATTGATAAAACCTCCTTCCTAGTTTTCCATGATCCTTGATATTTCTTCCAATTGTTAGATTGATAAGAAGTAACCTACTCTGATACCAATTGTTGGAAACCAGGACAATACTAAGAGGGGGTTTGAATCATTATTGTAAAAATTTTACTAATTCAAAATTATTTTTACTTTGTGTGAGAAAAATATGACAATAAATATCACTTTCAACAATAAATATGATAAACAAATACTTCAACAATCAATGGAACATTCAAGGAACAAATAACTTCAGAAAATCCTCCTCCATTTTATTCACAGGGCAAGCTACAACTTGCAAATACAATGTTTTGGATACAACCAATAGGAATCTACAACTTCCTAACTTATCAGATGCAACTGAATGGAGCTATAACCCCAACTACTCTCTAGCACCCACTGGAAGGAGCACTAACCCTTGATCAGCAAGCTATAACTTGCTTTGACACTCACTATTCCATCTTTCATCCATTTTCACACTAGGACCAATGACTACCTTCTTTGCCTTAAAAAACAATTAAATCTCTGCCACCACTTCAAAAAAAAAAAAAAAAAAAAACCGACAATAATATCTTATTACTATGAACATCATACCAACACCTTGCCGCTCTAGAAGCTCGGTCTCAAAAATTGTGTATGCATTATGCTTGATTTGGCCTACTTACAAGGAATATGTGCTTGATATTTTTGCCTTCTTTTCATTTTCTTTGATTGTTGCATGCTTTCTTAAATTTTTCTTTGACATGTTTATTTCAGTCCTCTACACTTTCTCACTAATTTCTCAGACCTTAACCAACCTTTTATGCTGGAAAAAATAATTTTATTTGCATATTTTAGCTAATGTGGAATTTTTACAAGTTTTAGCAATACTATCTTTATCCACTATTCATTGGTGTCTTAGCTGCCGAAATCTGCAGATAAACTAGTGATTTTGGTGTTTTGCCTTTTAGGCCCTTTTCTCTTGGTCGTTTACCTATCCTTCCACCATAATACTGGGTCTTCATGACCACCGGTTTAGGCCCTTGGTGGGCTCCAGTATTATAGCAATAATGCTACAACTCCTGGAGCTTCCTATCTCTAATTTTATCAACCCGGTAGTTCATACAAACTTGGAAGCGACGGTGCTGTATGCACAAGTACTAGCTCTTGTCGCAGCTGTCACTTGGTCAGCTGGCACAAGTCCGCTAGGGCTCAAGCCAACTTCTATATGCTCACAGAAGAAGCTTTATGAATGATGGACGAAAGCTAACTCAAAGGAGACTAGTCTAACTACAGAAAGAAACTGAAAGCCAATAAAGAATGAAAACCCTAGTAAACCCTAATTTGACTAGCTAGACCCTTACAATGCAAAACTGTGAATGAAACTACTACCACTAATGCCATTACTTGTAGTGAGCTGAAATACATGCATCTAAGCTACTTGCATCTGAAAAGACCTGTTTTTGTATTTTTTCATTAAGTGGTTGGATTTATTGTGATGATGCTTTTGATTAGGGTTTGGTTGTGCAGGAGCGGTTGGAATGGAAGGAAAGCATGGGCAAGGTCAAGATGGCTAGGGGAGGTCCCAGAGGGTCTCCAGCATCAGTCCATGGAAGTCTACCACGTTCGGATGCTCAGCAACCGAGTTTGCAGGCTTCTACAGGAAGTCTGCAGGGGATCCTACAGGAAACTCAGGGATTTCTACAGGAAGTCTGTGCAATTCTACAGGATGTTTGGCCGTGGAAGTTTTGGGAGATGGTGAAGTGTTGGAGTGGTGTGGGAGGATAGGTGAGATGGAGATGGAGCTGGTGATGGCTCAGGAGCAGAGGAGTCAAATGGAGGAAGAGTGCATACAGTGGGTTGATGGTTGGAAGGATGGGATCAACGAAAGTTTAAGTAGATGGAGCTAAGTGATTAATGGATGAGTTGGAGGGTAAATGAGCTGGACAGAGGCTGAGTATGTGGATTGAGGAGATATCAAGAAGATGAAGAAGGAAATGGAATGATATGGAGCAGCGTAAATGAAACAAATGACTTATGCACCAAAAACGAGAATTCATTAACCTATGATAACTGTGCCATGAAACCTATGAACAGCAATGGAAAACCAAGAAATGAAACTCGTGCATGGAAGTGAAATGTAGAAGTATGGTTCAATATCAAAAGTGCATGGATGGATCTTCAACGAAAATGTCTATGTTGCAGCTTGCATGGAAGTGAGAAGAACTGTGTTTCTTTTTGGTGGTTGGTTATGGACTGCACCCCAATCCCTAACAGAGATGGCAGTGAGATTTAACAACCTTTTTCTGGAGCTCCAATGAATTATATCTATCCTCTTCTAACCTAAGCAACTGGAAACAAATTCACCATAAACTAATCCTATTCAATCTCATGAAAAAGACTAAATTAACAGACTGTAAATTCGAATTGCATGTTAAAGTAAAAACTCAAAGTGCTGGAACGAAATGCAAACAACATTACAACACCGAGGAGATCTATTGCTCTCAGGTTGGGCCCTAACCTGAGAGCTATAGCTCCCTTAGAAACTCAGAATGAGATCAAAATCTGCCTGCCTTTATTCATAAACGAAAATCTGATGTCATGCCAAAACTGGCTTACAAAAGGAACAAACACCGAGCTGTAGCTCGTACTTCCAAATTACAAGAGCAATACAAAAGTTCAAAAAGCTTCTATCCAAGGCTACGGCCTCAGTATTTATGCAAAATGATCATCCAACAGGTGTCCTTGATTTGTGGAGCTCGGCTGTCCAACTGAAGGTTAAACTGCTGATCCTGTAGAACAGTTATAACTGCTGTTCCTGTAGAACAGTTGGCTGCCTCTAAGCTCGGTGGGGAGATGGATTGGAGCTCGGAGCTATGGTGGGAATTACGAGGAAGGTCCCCAAGACCGTGGACATCCTCTCCTAAAAACCAGCAGTGCCACCTCACTGTCTCCTTGTCTCCTTTCTCGTGGTCTTTGCTCCCTTTTAATGCCAAAACCTGAAATCATCATGTATTAGTCACGTAGATAGAATGCCTACCCTTCTTCCTACAAACAACACGAATAAACCAAGAAATGAATGCATAAGCAATAAAAAATGAATGGTTTGAGCAGAGCAAGTAGGCCAAATGAGCCCAAATTGTACCAAAAATTGGGGCTCATCATCCCTTGGTGCTAATCCTTTTCAAGTCTTGTCAGGAGCCCATTTCCTTTATTAACGACTTTGCGTCATTAGTCACGCTTCTACACAAAGTGACCACCCATCATCCCAAAGGCTGAAGCTCAAGATCCCAACTTTTTATTAGTTGTAATTCTAAAAAGGTTATGGGATTTTGGGATTCTAGGATGGCCCCACATTCTTTTTTCATGCCCTTGGTTATGTTTCTATGTAAAATAATCCAAAGGAGTTGCCACTTAGCTGCTCCCAGAGCCTTTACAACAATTTATATATTTGTGCCCTTGATTTCTTCCTGTGGTCATAGGGCCATGTCTGGGCACTTAGCCCGTAGCTCCCTTCGTCCCAGCACATTCACTTATGTGCACCATAATAACCCATTGGGTTCATGTAGCTGTGTCAACTTGTCCTATGGGGACCGCCCGATCGTACTTTGATTGTCTACTGGTTGTCTATCCTCCATGTCCCAACACCTGTTTCTTGACGCATTTCTTCATGCTCTCTTAACAAACATTCAGGATCTGTTGTGCAGGCTGAGTTGCACCGTGGGGTCCTCTCACTACAGCAAGAACCAATAGAAAAACTCTCTGGGCTAAGTCAGCCACCATGTCATCCCAATGCCTCTGGCCCAACGCATCCCTTCTGTGCCCTGTTAACAACCCATCGAGCTCCATCTGGCAGGACAACATCATGCTAACATCACTAGTACTATGTGTCGACCTGTGATTGGTGACACGTGTCACCCAGAAAAGGGAAATTCGCATACCAAAAAATGTTGAAACCACCTGCCAGGTTTCCATGATGACATCATCCTCTGACTTCATCCAGGTCATTCATGTGCTGCCACGTGTCCTCCTTGTAGAAATTCCTTGTAGATTCAAACTACTAATTGTAATTAACTAAAAGAATAGACTTGCATCTACTCTACCAACTGTGGATACAATTAATGATCACGTAATCACAAAGCATAGAAGAGAAATAATTCAATCAACACATTACACAATGATTTCCTGGGGAAAGCCACAACTAAAAACCTTTGTTATATGTATATTGCATTAGTCATAAAATATGGGATGATTACAATGCTTTTCTCAAGCCCTAGCAACCTCTGCACTATCTCTATCTGTCTCACTACTTCCTAGATAAGCCTTGGCCAATACTTAATCAATTTTCTGCTTGCCCAAGTCCCTATTTTCTTGCATTGCTTCCTTGGGAATTAATCGCTATTAATTAGGGAAATTCCTCAATTGGAATTGTGCAATCCATCATAGGCTTTCCTTTGACTACATGCATCACCTGTACAATTTGAATGATTATACAACTGATAGTACACTGCCCTTGAACTCCAATATCAACTAGGTAACTTGTATATCACACATGCATGAGTTATTTATGGATGAATTATCAATTAATTGGTTGAACAATGAAAGACCTCCTACTAGTTCCTCCAACAGTTGGAACTAGTTTAACTGACTTTAACTCAGTTAGACTGAATTAATTAATTACAACTCAAAATAAAATCAACCAAGGCTCCTATAAAGTAGGATCCACTCTACATGACTCAAATTAATTGAACCATCTAAGTCAAATTAACTTAGTTAACTCGTACAAGTTGTCATGTGATGTGGAATTACAATTTTTCTCCTAATTTAATTCAAGGGAAAATTAAATCAGAATTTTTTTCTCACATTTTCAACACACCTAAGGAGAGATAAAAGATCCTCTAGACCTTTTCTTTGTGACCATTTTCTTTGTTATTTCATTTTCAAATTATCGGCCATCTTATTTATTTTTCTTTGTTTTTCATCGGGTTGGTGCTCCTCTACTCTACCTTCTCTACTATCCTGCCAGGATAAACCTCCGGGCTTGCCCTCCACGGACTGATTTGGCGGAGTGGCCTCCTTATGATCGTTTTATATTACTCCACTACCTTGGATGTTGTGTCCTGACACTTACCTTCCAGTAATTAGCTATGTGCTTTTCCAAAAAAACCTCCAAGAATTCCTTTCAAGACTATCATTGTCAAGTGGGTTCCACCCGCTCAATGCATCACAACATTCAACTTTTTATGCCATATCAAATTTTACGGGGTACACCTGCCGGGATACTCTTGCTAGGCCAGGCTGTAATGTGGGATCCTTTGCTTATTCTCCATTGGACAACACTTACAATTTCATGTCCCAATGGCTATCACTTGGCCACTTACACTTAGGAAACAAAATAATTTTGTCGGGGTACCATCACTAGGATGGTGTTATCCCGCTCATCCTCTAGACAATGAGAATGATTTCCACTACTGCAGTGTCTACCACATCTACCCAGAGCTCTTTCTTAGAGGCTCTACTAGTTTTGGCACTTGTGCCAAATTTAGTTGTGCGTCAAAGACTCCAGCCACCTTTAACTCTGCTATGAAGGCCTTCGAGTAGCCAAACTTTGACTGGATTTACCTTTTGATCTAGGAGGCCTTTTCAGGACTTCCATATATTATTGGAAAGCTTTTTCAGATCTCTATCTATCTCGGTGACTTAGACCTACATCTGAGATGATATAGTGCTCCAAAACCTACTCCAAATCCACTACAATGATTTTTATCTTTTCCCTTCTTATGTGTGTGGAACCCACTTCTTTGAGGTATTTCTTTGACACCTATGCCTCCTTCTACCACCTATTGCCACCCATTGACATTGATGACAACATATTTCCAACAACATTTGCAATAAAATTGTGAAAATATTGAAGAAATTTCAACTTGACATATTGCTTGGTTCCTAGATTGATAAAGGTTTCCATGCGTAACATATTATAATGTGAGAGCTAAGTTTAAAGATCGATGACCTCTTGAATCATTGGAATGACATCTCTGCATCATCACTATAGTCTTCTTTGAATTATTCCTAGATAATCTCTTATCATCATAAGAGAATATTTGTTAGAAGTCTAAAGAATTGCATCATAATATTCTGATATACCAAGGGTTTGTGTCAAATACTTGAAAAATGAAAATATATTAGAATATTGTGTAAATGATCTATAACTTATATGAATTTATAAATAAATCCTTTAAGAACCCTTCAAGGATAGTTTTTGATGTGTAGAATATTAATCATCATGGTATATGGTATGGTCAACATGTGTGAGTGTAATAATAAATGATTAGAAGATGCAAAGTTTGTAATTCCATATACAACAGTGATATGTCTTGCACTGACAAGATAAGTTCGAATCTCTTAGAGGAATATCATGACACTCAAGCTCGATCATCCCTATGATACCCTTTTGGTGATTTATGTGGTTAGTTGAAGGTAGTTTGGAACATTATAAAAGTACAGTTTGGAATCTAATAATGTCACATAACATAACCTTATTAATCTCAGTTAGGAGTATGGTTCAGATCACTATCATGGTACGATATTAACACAACTTGGAATATTGTTATGTTATACTACTATGGTTATAATATGTCACTGTCTCTAAATAGTTTGAGGACTAGTTCTTGTGATCCTCTCTATTGAAATATAAGAAGTATAAGTGTATTATGTAATTGGTATTGTTATTCGAACCTTTGTATGACTAGATTGTCGAATATGGAAAAGAAGAATGTGAGTGTTTCTAGGACGGAGGATGTTTGGATTAATGCAGTACATAGAATTTGTATACCTAATTACACTAAAATATTATAGTCATTAATGTTCTTAGAAGTTATAGTATGGTTTGTATAGTTTACTGAATCACTATGTTACCATTAGCGGATGAACTGAGATAATATATACAGTGTGATCCTGCATTGACTGGAACATCAAGTACAACAAAGTGACAAATTGGTTCAAATTTTCATTAAGAACGATGTATTTGAAGTCTCCCTAATTGATGAAGAGGCTATAGAGGGAAGATAAGATCCTTGCAAGAATTGTTGATGTTTATATTTAAGAATCACATGATGTGAAGCTACCTTCGAGTCTTGAAGAAGATGAGTAGGACTCATGGTTAAAAATTGAATAATGGTTTATTACATAAGTCTTAGAGTGATTCGTTTATTGAACCCTCCTGGTAATTATAGAAAAGGACTTCCCTATGGAAGTGAACTGTCAGAAGCATGGCATGATGATTGGTAATTCTTCAGGTTATTGGATCCCATGATCAACAGGCTTCTAGAAGGATCATTTGTATTACAACATGCACCCTAAACTAGAGAGAGTTTGGTCATATTAAACAAATTTGTGCAGAACGGGCATTGGGACACCTTCATGAATTAGACAAGCTTAGGCTTGTGGTCTGTGTAAGTGAGAGGAAGTAAGGTTAGTTAAATATTTTATTTAACATGATTTTTTATTTGGTATCCTGAATGTATAGGAAACAAAGAAGCACTAAAATCACTTCTTTTAGAATGAATAGTTGTAAGACGGTGTGTTTTGAAGAAGCTCTTTAGTGAGTTGTTTTCCATCATCTATATGTTTTTGCGAGGAGCAATGAGGGCCCCACGAATGGATGGTTAGGTTGTTGATATCCTCAATAAAGCCTTTGAGAAGGGAAAATTCTTAGCCTTTAGAGAGAAACATTACCCATATGGAGGGATCTTGATTGGGTTAAACATTGAGCTCTGAGATCTCCTGGGGCCTAGGGTACTTCTTGGAGTTATATGAGCATAGGGTGAGTAGTTCACCTTCCCTTGGGGACCCAACATGTGAACACAGGGTGAATAGTTCACATTCCCCTATGGAGTACATACCCTAGTGTGTGAACATAAGGTGTGTGAACATACCCCATTGTGTCTAAGGTAAATGAATCACATGATTTTGCATGTCAGGGACAAGCCACATAACCCCCTTATTAAATGTTGTTTGAGGTAGGGAGGTGGAAGACTCACCCTCAACGTCTTGTTTGTCTACAACTTCTACCACAATCAAATATTTTATATATCCCCAGTCACATGGAAAATTTTGTCTCTAATGCAGATTTTAGATAGTCTAGGGAAGTTATGAATTAATTAGATGGACCCTTGGAATGGGATTTGGTCTCATCATGAGGGGTTACATCATATAAAATCTAGTCTTCTTTCCAAGTGATCGAAATCATGGCTCTATGTTCATGGGTTTTTTACCATAGGTTGATCAACATTTTACCCCTCCCTAGGTGAACAACGTTGTGTTGACATCTATGCAGTCGTGGTTTTTTAACTTATTGGAACCTCCTTTTCCTATAGGGTTTAGTTATTATGATTAGGGGTGATTTTGGATAGGATTTAGGAATCTATATTTGAAACACCTTTGGAATTTTCTATGGGAGAGGGGGGCTTACAATTCTCGTCATTGGAAGGATTTTTCACTTATTGATCTCAGGATAGGTCTCGGCAACAAAATAGGTGGTTGAAGCCTTTAAACCAACCTCAAGAAACTTCTTGAAGACATTTGTGTCGGAAGGGGATGAAGGTGAAAAATTAGTTGAGCTTGAAGTTTATTGTGATTGATCTAAGGAAGAAGGTGAGGAGGAAAAATATCATTCTTCATCTAAAGGAACGTCTAGCTCATGGCTTAAAATAAAGAAGAATAGGGTTCTAAAGGTGTCAAAAGTCTTATCACTTTGTTACACAACATTTTGTCATTGTCCCTGTACTCCCCGTTCCTCAATCCCGGAGGATCTCTACAGTGAACCCTACATGCCTTACCATAATGAAGAGACTCCCATTATGTCCCTCTTCATGAGCAGAACATTTCCCTTTTGCATCATTTCCCAAGAATCTTCCTTTTACCCCAGTTTACAAGACCGATGCTAATGACACATTTCCTCCTCATGCCAATTTGCAGAGTTTAAAACTTAGCCTAGTGCCATACGACACAAATGAGCCTTTTCTTAGTCACACTGATCCTCTTTTGGCAAGTTTTTTAAATATGAAGTCGAAGCTTCCAAGTCTAGAACCTTTGTAACAGAAGTCTTGTAAATGGTTGGGCTGGATGGAGCCGAGGAGGTTAGTTTGGGCTTCTTTCCCCTATTAAGACGGAACAAACCAAAGAGATAAGCCCTCTCACATCATAAGAGGAACCATCTACCCTCCATCAAAGCTATATAAACTCCTCCTTTTCCAAGCTAATAACCAACAAGATATCTATAGCTTGTAGCTTTCTAGTTTATGTTTGCGGGAGAATAATGTGTTTGGTTTGGTTTGGAACTAAAGGGAAGAAGCCTTAAAAATTCCATTGTTGGGGATATCCATGAGATGGTAGTAGAGGTGTGGGAACGTGGATACATCGGAGGAGACCAACAACGTTAAGGATTTGGTTGTAATCTCTTTCTGAACTTATATGAATACAACTATTGATTGATTTCGTACATTAAGTGTTATCTTACATTTGATGGCTTAAGATTCCTTGAAATTTTAAGTAGGATGAATGCAATTTGTATGCTATCATGTTTGTTGTTGTTGTATATTTGCTTGTTTAAGGTATTCGAAGGAAGGAAAAAAACGTAAGTGGAGTAAGGAAGCAAGATCATTACCAAGAGGAATAACGTTCTAAGAGGTGGGCCCTCTTATTTGATTATAGATTAAGGAAGTTTTCCATAGATTGTTTGTTTATGGCTAGACCCACTCTCTCGAGCTAGAGGAATTGTCTTTGTCTGCATCGAGAATTTACCTACACCACAAATTGGTGACCATACTGGGGAGCCAATGCTCTCGTTTGATTGATTTTCATTTCATGGTTTGTGTGAACTTTTGTAGTATCACCTTTCCCCTTTCGTTTTCTCTGCTTTGCCTAGTTTACTGCTCTGAGTATGAAATTTACAGTGGAAGGTCTAGTTTTTGCTTTTTAACATTTTTATTTATTTTTCTTGAAATCCTCGATCAACGCGTTTAATTTTCTGACAGTCACATCAACCAGCATGATTTGTTTTAAAACAATTGCGTTGTACCCCTTTGTGGCACTTTTTGTCAATTAGGAAATCACGCCAATTCCTATAGGTGAAGATAAGGGTTTCTCCTAAATCATAATCAGTGTGTCTTGCCCTCGTAATTTATGCCTCTTAGCTTGTTTGAAGGCATACAGACACTAGCCCACCTTCTGATGCGTTAAGTTTGGCCCTATGTGAATCCCTCAATCAACGCTCTTTTTGGCCAAACAGTCGTGCCGATCAGGGCTATCAGCACTAGTTGTAGTCTAGCTAGTCGTGGCGATCAACGCTAGTTGTAGTCTAGCCAGTAGTGCCGGTCTTCAAGTTAAGAAAAAATCAGAATTTCTCCCATTCTAGTTCCAGTGTGTCTTGACCCCCAGACTCTCTTCTTCCACCCTGAACTGACTAGGATGCTTTGTTTTCTAGTTTTGATTGATTGATTATTTTGAAGTTTCATTGCTTGATTTTTTGAGTTTTTTGGATGGTTTATATGACCCTAGGGCATCTAGGTAAATTACCGTTCATTTTTTTGTTTACTCATTGTGTCAAGTTTCTGATTCGCTACTTCATTTAATCCATCTTTCAGTCACAACATATTCATTGCTTCATTTTCAATTGAATGAGTGAACGAGTCTCATTTGTTCTCTTATTTCAAGTGTCTCTTTTCTCGTTCCGAGCATAGATTACATTGGTTGGTTTATCAATTGAAGAATTTATGTGTTTTGTTTGTTCGATTCAGGGAAGAAGTGTGTTTTTAGTTTCATTTATCATGCTTTGGGTTTGATGGATGCTTGTTTGTTCAGAATTGTTAAAATTTTCATTGAAAGTGCTTTATGTGAAAGATTCATTTTTCATTTTATGAAAAGAAGAACATCATTCTAGTTTACTTAAGCGAAAATATTGCATTAGTAGAGTCACTGAGAAGCTATAATTGCATCATCATACGCATTGGAAGTGAAATGAAACTTATTTTTTTGTTAAGGGAAGATTAAGTGCATTCAGGACATATATTAGTGAAATATTTCATTCTTTGATTGTTGCATTGATTGTGTGCTCTCTATCCCTCAATTAGTGTTAACTTTCATCTAAGAAAGATTTCTTTTCTCATACAGTTGCATCTAGGAGTTTTCAAATGACAGTGGTAGGGCCTTGGAATTGAAACCTGAATTAACCGTACCATCGCTTATATAAAGGGATACCCCACTAGTTTTGCAATCCTTTATCCATAGTAAGCCGAGCCTGCCGTCTTGTAAACTTGATACACTGAACAAAACATTCGGTGATATTACCTACCCATACTTCTTGGTTCACTGGGAGGTATACTGTAGTTCACGGTTACCTAGTAATCGTTTGTGCCTAGAGTATCTTGGGTAGTCATTTTGGGCTTTTTGACTCTTTAAAATTAAAATATCATCGAGCACTTGTCCTTTCAAGCTCTATTGGCTTGATGGGGCCTGACCTAGATTCAACGTTAATTAGCCAAGAAAATCCCTACACTACTGGCCTTTTTGGCATCATCCCGCAGAGCGCAGACTGAAGTCTCACCCAAAGAAGTATGGAGGGATGTTGGAACCAAGTTTCCGCACCCTGAGATGGTCGTGATGTCGTTTTATTCCCTCTATTCCTAACTTCGCTCAGGTCACTCAGTTCTAGGGCTCTGTCTACCTAACCCCTTATTCCTCCCTTCGATTCTGTGGCGAAAGGGTATGGTTGACCTTTGCGCAATCCTAACCCTCAATTCAGATACTTTCGTGATGCTAAGGTAGTGTGTTGCTTAGATCGTCAAGTTATCATAAGAATATTACTTATCTTATTAGACATTCACAGTTAGCACCACGTAAACAGATATCCTTATTTGCATTCAATTAACCAACATAACCACACACATTCACATATCACATAAGCATTATAAAGGAAATTCATACATAACATGTCAAGATGCATTAACAGGAACAAAGAGACAAAATTTGCAGAATACTTCTCATTATTGATATCTTCCAAGTGATTACAGACTCTATCCACCATGCGCATACAGCTACAAGGGTCTGTGCACTTAGATGCAGACTTCTACCCTAGGTCTCTGTGCACTCAGCTGCAGAGCCTCTACTTACGCTACGACCTGAAACTTAGACTTCTTACTCCAGAGCTATCACTCTTTTACATGATGTCATATTGATGTCTCTAAAACTACTTAGAGCTTAGCTCTTTTTATACAGTCTCATGGTCCACAGACCATGGGTAGATCTCTTACAACCAACTTTACTTTACAAAACTAAGGGTGAACAACCCTTCATGAATTATGACACCTTCACGCTCTGCGACCACAAAATGCAGAGTCTTTACAAGTTTATTACAAAATTTGAACAAAACATGGGCTTTTAGCCCCAAAACTATCCTTTGGGGGATCCTGTTCCCAATAGGCCCCCAACACAAACATCGTGGCTCGCCCTCGAGTCACTTGATAGGCGCGAAGATCCTTGTGTGAATCCCATCCAACTCGACTTGTATGACCGCTGTTATCATTTAGAAATTTCTCAAGGATGAAGAAAGAAATCACCGAGGTAACTACAAACCTACTTTGGAAGCTGGGATCTAGCCCTACCAGCTTCAGAGAGGGCTCTCTCTGTCAGATTTAACTTTGTTTGGAAAAGTTTTAGGCTAGCTATGTGGGACTGATTGGTTTTGATTGATTTTGATTTGGTGGGGAGATTACTGCTTTAGATGGATAGATATAGATCTGTTTACCATTGGGCTGTGGAGTCAAAAGTTAAGCAACAGAGCAGAATCAGGTTTCTAAAGGAAATGTTTACAGGGAAAATAACTGATCCATTTCAGATCTTTAGGTTGAATGATGAAAAATCAGAATCAATGAGCAATTAAGAATTCCTCAATCTAGATCATGGAAGAAATGGAAGGAAGATCAATCAGGATTAGAGGGCAATTAAGAATCCTCTAAACCAGATTATGGATGAATCAATCGAAACTACGGAGCAATTAAGAATTCCCTAATTTGGATATCAGAGGAAAACATAAAAATGGAAAATAGTTTAAGACAGAGTGATTTTAGACATGTCCTGAAATATGATTCTTATTATACCATTAAGATTTAGAAAACATGTGATAGTGAAAAATTCATAAAATAACCGGACATTGGAAAATACTTTATGGAGTAGCTCAACACAAGAATCCTATAATATGATGCTTTATTGTTCAATAAAATCTGCTAGCATGAAAATAGTACAATCACCCTTAGGCTCTAGAAAATTACAAATATCAAACTGTTTAGAAAATCATCCCCCTAACAGACAGGACATTTTTAGACTATAGCTAAACTAAAAAACTCTAACTGCTGCAAAATTATAGACTTGGTGAAGTTATGTGCAAATGTTGTTGTTGTAGAAGTGGGAACATTTAGGATGTGGACCCAAATTTGTGATTGTGCTGTCAAATAAACTAACAGATGCAGATGTATCACTCTTTTTCTAATAACTAACTCAAAATTGTTTGCTGATCCTCTAACTAAAACTCTGAGATTTCCCTCACTACTGGTTGATCCTATGACTGTGCTTCCTCTGTTTTATGTCCATTAGTATCACAAAATATTTTGCAAAATATAATATCATATATATATATATATATATATATATATATATATATATATATATATATATACTATCTCCAAAATATTTTAAAATGAAATCCATAATTTAATTAACAAAAAAGGATGTGTTGTTTACAAAACCATGGCTTGTTTGTTCTTTACCTTCCTCAGTAAATTCATTTCACCTGCAACTATAAATTCGTTTTTCCCTTGTGTCTTGTTTGTTCTTTACCCTCCTCTGTAAATTCATTTTACCTGCACCTGTAAATTCCTTTTTCCCTTTTAAAATACTTGGATGGTTTTACAAAACCATGTCTTGTTTGTTCTTTACCTTCCTCTGTAAATTCTTTTTTTTCCCTTGTGTCTTGTTTGTTCTTTACCCTCCTCTGTAAATTTATTTTACCTACACCCATAAATTCCTTTTTCCCTTTTAAAATACCTGGATGGTTTTACAAAACCATGCCTTCTTTGTTCTTTACCTTCCTCTGTAAATTCATTTTACCCACACATGTAAATTCCTTTTTCCCTTTTACTTGCAACATGATTTTACACCTGTCGGTAAATGTAAAAACATTTTACATTTGAATTCCATTTCACAAACTTAGCCTTATATCCCTGTATTATTTTCTCTCAAGTATGGTTTTTCCTGTAGCAATGTAATTTACTTCTTTCTCATATCTCTGATATTTCACTTAATTAACCCTAATTCCCGTACCATATATTTGATAATTTTCCTATCCACCATACCTTAGGATATAAAATATATAATGGAGAAACTTTAGGATAGGTGAAAATCGCAAGGAAATTTGGGGTGGGTGAACTCGAGTGGTAAGTGGTTTATAGTGCATTGTGAAAGTGGTAATTTTGAAAGAATGCCATACCATCTCATGGCCGCCACGTAGCAAAATGGGCCCATGGTAAAACCACCCATATTGTGTGAATTTGAAATGTTAAGTGTTGGATGAGCTGAGGGCGTCATATGGAATTTTAACTGTTCATTTATTTTTACAAATCTCTATACAAAAAAAATGAAGGGGGTTTAATTCTTAGTGGCGAGGAGCCATTGGTTGACTTTGTAGGGGCAAAACTTTATATTAATAAGGTTTTGTAAAGTAAGGAGTAAAAATGGAGATTATATATCTATATATCTATATATATCTATCTATCTATATATATATATATATATATATATATATATTATTTTATGGGATTTATCCCACATTCACAAGGGAACATTCTTCATGATGGTTTATATAAGTCCATAGTTATTTGTGCTTGGTGTTGGGTGTGCTAGGCTTAGGTATTGTGAATGCAGGTTGCGTGGAGATGGAGCGGGAGCTAAGCTTTCGGGCTTACTTTTTATGCAAATTTCAATAAAATCCAAGGCTTTAAAACCAGAAGCTTTGCAATATATAACCTTTTTTGTCACACAACCTATTCTTAATGATTTGAAAGCAGGTATTCGGCTTATGCTAGGGTAATATTCAGATGAATTAACAAGGAAAGTGGGTGATAAAGCAGGACACTGAGTAAAGGATGATGCAAAATGGAGAGGAAGCGGGGCGAGTTAGCAAGCCAAGAGCTTCATCATGAGAGCAACAAATAATACTTGAATCATCAGATTTCCTATAATTATAGGACCCTAATATCAACTCCAGCTTGGGGATGGCAGTCTCCTTGGAGGTGCCAAGAATCGCAGATCTCTGAGTTTATAGATTAGTGCCTTCTCCATTGGGCTGTTCCCAAATCTGCAACCTGTTCTTCCAACTCTCAAACTGAAATCAAATCCACTTTGCAAACTGAAATATAAAACACACTAAACTGATACTTGTAATGCTAACTGAACCGAAACTAAAAATATGCTCAGAATCCTGAACTTGTTTGCACACTGCTACCTACCTTATACTACTGAAAATCTTGTTGAATCAGGTAATACAATAGTGCCAATAAAGCAAATCAAGTAGTTGTAGAAAGAAATAGACTACTTGACTACTTGTCAATAAACTCAAAAGTATAATTTGATCATGTGTCCACACAATCAAAGCTATCATATGTAATGGAAATTGCTAATATATTTGGTCCTTATAAAAAATACATGGCTGAGCTATTGAACTAACAAAAATTTCCATGTAATCAACTATAGGATCAATAAAAGTATGATGTACGATATATTCTTCTAGGCCTTCAATGCCTAATTGATCAGTTGCATCTTCAAAATTAAACCTTGCATCCACATCTTCAGTCTTGTACTCAAAAACATAATCATCCTCAATCTGCAAATCAACAGGTGGTACAATTTCCTCTTTCTTTGGAGAAGGAAGATTTTCCAAGAATTTTTGAGGATGTTGGAAACTATAGGATTGAATTTGAAGATCCAAAAGTTCAATATCCTTCTCAAATATTTCAGCAACTAACTCAAGAAAACAAATTTTACTTTCAGAATGATATTTGCTCGATTTCAAACGATGAAACACGATCGTTAAAAAAGCTTCATTAATTTGAAATTCTGCTAACTCATTCATGATTCCTTTTAAAACTTCACAAGATAAAAGATTTGCCACATACCCTATCATCTTGTTTAGAGAGAAATCTTATCAACGTGTAGTCCATGAATTCTCTAAAATCTGGATTCTTTGACAATGGAGTCACCCTGAAAACTTTGAAGCTCTAGATACTTCGAACATGGAATTGTGAGGTGAATAATTCAACCTTCTTGTGTCTGATCACTTTTCACCATCAGCAATTAGATCTGGAACTTGATACACTTTTCTGAGGAAGATAAAATGTTTTCCGCAGTATGGTCACCATTATGTTATCACTTTGAAATTTCTAAAGACTGAAGAAAGAAATCACCGAGGTAACTACAAACCTACTTTGGAAGCTGGGATCTAGCCCTGCCAGCTTCAGAGAGGGCTCTCGCTTTCAGATTTAACTTTGTTTGGAAAAGTTTTAGGCTAGCAATGTGGGATTGATTGGTTTTGCTTGATTTTGGTTTGGTCAGGAGATTACTGCTTTAGATGGACAGATGCAGATTTGTTTACCATTGGGTTTTGGAGTCAAAATTCAAGCAACAAAGCAGAATCAAGTTTCTAAAGGAAATGTTTACAGGGAAAATAAATGATCCATTTCAAATCTTTAGGTTGAATGATGAAAAATCGGAATCAAGGAGCAATTAAGAATTCCTCAATTTAGATCATGGAAGAAATGGAAGGAAAATCAATCGGGATCAGATGAAAATTAAGAATCCTCTGAAATCCAGATTAGGAATTCTTAATTGCTCCTTAGTTTCGATTGATTCATCCATAATCCAGTTCAGAGGATTCTTAATTTCCCTTTGATCCCGATTGATATTCCTTCCATTTCTTGCATGATCAATATTGAGGAATTTTGTAATTTCTCCTTGATTCTGATTTTTCATCATTCAACTTAAAACTCTGAAATGGCTTAGTTATTTTCCCTGTAAAAATTTCCTTTAGAGACTTGATTCTGCTATGTTGCTTGACTTTTGGCTCCACAACCCAATGGTAAACATATATGCATATGTTCATCTGAAGTAGTAATCTCCCCACCATACCAAAATCAATAAAAACCAATTAGTCCCACATAGTTAGCCTAAAACGTTTCCAAACAAAGTTAAATCTGAAAGAGAGAGCCCTCTCTGAAGCTAGCAGGGCTAGATCCCAGCTTCCAAATTAGGTTTGTAGTTACCTTGATGATTTATTTCTTCAACCTCGAGAAATTTATGAGTGATAACAACTGCAACCTCAGCTGTGCACTGCGTTGCTGCCTGGTTTGCGTCTTCCACTGTCTTCTCGGTCACTGCTCCTACACTGTCAGCCTGAAGCTTTTGCTGTGTCGCTTGCAAGTCTCAAGCTTGCCTTCGATAGATCTTGTCATTATGTAAGCCTCATCCATCTTGGGCTTCAGTCTTGCCTTTAGGATTGCTTCCTTGTGCAGTGCTGCATCCACATGTTCCTTCAGCTACTTGGCCTCTTACAGCTTGGCTAGTCTCTATGTCAGCGTGGCGGTTAGCACTGTGCCCTTATCCTCATCATAACACTATTGTAGCTCACACGCTTCTATATCTAGCCGTTGTACATTGGGGTCCTCCTGCAAGCTGGTCAGCACCTCAAATGACTGCTCAAACAATTGCATGTAGTCTGCCACTGCACTATTCACCGCCGCTACTACTTCTATGACAGTGGTCGCCCATCGCTCCTTCACTTCTAGCAGAGCTGAAGGCTGGGTCTTCAACTGTAACTCCGTGATTTGCAGATTCAACTCCAACTGAACCCGCACCATCTCAGTATGAGTGTTGCGCACCCCTGTGGCCAACTTACGGATGCATACCTCGAATGGCTCCTCCTCTAGAATGGCCAGCTGTAGGACCATTCAACATGCTTCCTCAACGAACTGCATAATGTGCTTGTTCTGATTGGTCGCATCGATCTCAACGGTGATGGCAGCATTTATCTATAGTGCCATCTGCTTGCTGTTGATCCGTTGTTCACTGGTCACCTAAAGGGCACGATGCTCACGGGGCCTCAGCTCTACAATCACTCCATCCTGCAAGAGGTGGAGCGCTTCACACGGGAGCACTGCCAGGTTCAACCCTACTCCCTTTAGGGTGTTGACAATGGGCCTATCAGCCTCATTCTCTATGGTCAGTGCTCCATCAGGCAACACTATCGCACTAGAGGCCTTCGCACGCAGCATATCGACAACCTCTAAAGTGCCGATGGCTAGGCTGGTAGATACCGGGCCAGCCTACGATGCGTGAGTTTGCAACTCCTGCAGTCCTATCTGCCTAGGCCCCAGGATGATCTGTTACTGCTGTTCAAGTTGTTGTTGGGCCTTCGTGGTGACATCCCGCACTATGCCACTGATACCATGAAAGTCGCCCTCTGTTAATGTGATAGTGTCCAGTGATGTCTTGGTCATTTTTGATTTCATTCTGGGCCCTCCTTTCTCGAGCTGTCTTGGGCACTTGATCTGGGTGAACATCTCCTGAGGGTCCACACTGTACTGTTCTGTTTCCTTCTCTGTCTTAGGTGAAGGTGACCTCATGCCTTTCTCAGAGCCCTGCTCTATCCCACCTGTCTGGTTCCCTGTCTATTGTGCGACCTCATGCTCCACCTAGGCCTTATCATCGACCTCCTTTTTCCTCTTTTCGACCAGTTGTGTCATCTTAATCTTGGACTCCTCCTTTTTCTTCTACGTGACAGACTTGCTCCCGCTTACCACCAAGTCTGTGGTAGTGCACCACTCTGTCGACCATTAATCAAGCACCGCATCAATGGCATCATCTATTTACAGATAAGGCAAGTCGTACCATTTCTATGTAGGGTCGTTCCGTGCCCTGATGGATACTCAATGGAAGTCTACCTTAAATTCGGTGTAGTCCTGCAGGTTGGTGTACACCATAGGCGACAATCGCGGTTTGCGGTTGATGGCCATCTAGATGTTCATCTCCATCAGGATCTAGAAGATCTTGTTGTCCTTGACTTGCTACGCATCCTTGGGCGTCCACAGTGAAGCGTACTTCGCTACTCCTGAGAGGTCCGGCGCGACCGAAGGGAATTGGTTGTCCTCTGTCAGCTCCCACACTGCTAGCACAATGGATAGCAAGAGCCACGCGTAGTGGAACGTCTTGCTGAGCTCTTGTGCTTCACGACAGTTTGCTAGGAAATCTCCACGAAGGTAGTCTGACTAGTTGAACTGGACTCCTTCAGCGCACTGTGCTACTAGCGCAACGACAAGCGCTGGCACCTCATCGGCATGACACTTCCTCATCACTTTCCCTACTAGGATCTATGTGGCTACCTTCACAGCAAGGTCACAGATGCTGGATATAGCGTATCCACGCATCTTATTCACCAACTTAAATTTTTCCTTCATAGACTCCACGACAGCTTGTTCGCCACCTTTTCTGCCAAATATCATGGCCGAATTCTCACCTGTATATGGTAATCACATTATGTAGTGAATCAATCTATCCGTGTTGGGTATTGGATCCTCTAGCCACAAAAACCCATCATGCACCAAGCACATCAACTACTTAATGACCAAAAATGTCACATGGGTGCGATTGTAGTGTGGCCCCCAAAGCAGGTTGAGCAACCCTTCCTTTTCTACTCCCTTGAGCCACCTCCATGGCTTCAAAGCAGTCATTCCGGTATTCGTATCAATGATGTGGTGCTTCAGCTACTCGCTTGCCAGGTGCAGGAACTTCTCGTGATTGGCCAAGTCCCAGTCTTCAATTTTCAGTAGCAGCACTTGTGCCAAGCGTGGTCCGTCGAAAACAATTCCATTCGGCAACAGAGGGGTTTGCAGGGGAGTCTTACTCTCATCGATTTCCTTTGGCACGTTGGTCTTGGGCTTACGCGAAGGAACGTACTCCAACAACCGAGTAATAGGGTTTGCACCTTGGGTTTCAACCTCCTCTACTTCGACTCCCAAATCCTCATCATCCATCGGGATGTCTTCAATGTCTTCCTCCTCTAGATCCAAATTTATGGCCTTGCATTTTTCCTATGCAGTGGGTTTGGGCGGGTTTCTCCTTGGCGATGCGCACACCAGTATGGCAGGCTTCTTTCCCTTTTTATCCTTTGCGGTCTCCTTGTTAGGGGTCAGCTTTGGTCACGGTGTCCTCAGTGATTTGGGGACTTCAGCTAGAACTTCGGCGACCTCGGGAGCAGCTACTTCTACCTCCATATCAACTTCCGGTACTGAATCCTCTCCTTCTATATCTATAGCTTCTGTGGGTGCCGACATGATTTTCTATAAGAACTCCTGTGTCTCCTTTGGAAAAGTCTCAAATAATTTACTAGCTATTAGTGCTCGCATTTCATATGCACTTGAAAGGTCAAAAACTCAATTCTAAAAATGTCAAGTGTTTTTTTGTTGGACAGCAACTCGTAATTTATAGGGAATTTTTGAATTCAAATCCGACTGTTCCCCCCAAATTCGATTCATTAATGCTAGATTGGCGGCAAATTTTCAAGGATCTGAGCCATAAATTTCATCTTAAATGCCGGCTGCCCACTCCATTTGGCCGCATTTCAACCGTCAAATCATCCCCCTGGATACTTCAAAATGTGAAGTATTTATACAAAAAATTATAAATTGTTTACATAAATGTTGTATCTAACAGACAGGACATTTCTAGACTGTAGCTAAACTAAAAAACTCTAACTGCTGCAAAATTATAGACTTGGTGAAGTGCTGTGCAAATGTTGTTGCTGTAGAAGTGGGAACATTTAGGATGTGGACCCAAATTTGTGGTTGTGCTGTCAAATAAACTAACAGGTGCGGATGTATCTCTCTTTTTCTAATAACTGACTCAAAATTGTTTGTTGATCCTCTGACTAAAACTCTAAGATTCCCCTGCTGGTTGATCCTATGATTGTGCTTCCTCTATTTTATGTCCATTAGTGTCACAAAATATCTCTCCCCCCCCCTCTCTCTCTCTCTCTCTCTCTCTCTCTCTCTCTATATATATATATATATATATATATTTGAATACTATCTCCAAAATATGTTAAAATGAAATCCATAATTTAATTAACAAAAAACCATATGTTGTTTACAAAACCATGGCTTGTTTGTTCTTTACCTTCCTCAATAAATTCATTTTACCTACACCTGTAAATTCCTTTTTCCCATTTAAAATACCTGGATGGTTTTACAAAACAATGTCTTGTTTGTTCTTTATCTTCCTCTGTAAATTTCTTTTTCCCTTTTAAATGTAAAAACATTTTACATTTGAATTCCATTTCACAAACTTAGCCTTATATCCCTGTATTATTTTCTCTCAAGTATGGATTTTCCTATAGCAATGTAATTTACGTCTTTATCATATTTTTGATACTTCACTTAATTAACCCTAATTCCCCTAACATACATTTGATAATTCTCCTATCCACCATACCTTAGGATATAAAATATATAATGGAGAAACTTTAGGATAGGTGAAAATCGCAAGGAAATTTAGGGTGGGTGAACTCGAGTGGTAAGTCGTTTATCGGGCATCGTGAAAGTGGTAAATGGTATTATTTTGAAAGAACGCCATACCATCTTGTGGCGGCCACGTAGAAAAATGGACCCATGGTAAAACCACCCATATTGTGTGAATTTGAAATGTTAAGTATTGGATGAGCTGAGGGGGCGATATGGAATTTTAACCATTCATTTATTTTTACGAATCTCGAGACAAATAAAAATGAAGGGGGTTTAATTCTTAGTGTCGTGTGGGCCATTGGTTGACTTTGCATGGGTAAGAGGTAGTATAGATTACTTTATGGGATTTATCCCACATTCACAAGGGAACATTCTTCATGATGGTTTATATAAGCCCATAGTCACTTGTGCTTAGTGTTGGGTGTGCTAGGCTTAGGTATTGTGAATGTAGGTCGCATGGAGATGGAGCGGGCGGGAGCTAAGCTTTCGGGCTCCATTTTTATGCAAATTTCAATAAAATCCAAGGCTTTAAAACTAGAAGCTCTACAATATATAACCTTTTTTGTCACACAACCTATTCTTAATGATTTGAAAGTAGGTATTCGGCTTATGCTCGGGTAATATTCAGATAATTAAAAAGGAAAGTGAGTGATAAAGTAGGAAGCTGAGTAAAGGATGATGCAAAATGGAGTGGAATCGGGGCGAGTTAGCAAGCCAAGAGCTTCATCATGAGAGAAACAAATAATATCTGAATCATCAGATTTCCTATAATTATAGGACCCTAACATCAGCTCTAGCTTGGGGATGGCAGTCTCCTTGGAGGTGCGAAGAACTGCAGATCTTTGAGTTTATAGATTAGTGCCTTCTACATTGGGCTGTTCCCAAATCTGCAACCTGTTCTTCCAACTCTCAAACTGAAATCAGATCCACTTTGCAAATTGAAATATAAAACACACTAAACTGATACTTGTAATGCTAACCAAACTGAAACTGAAAATATGCTCAGAATGTTGAACTTATTTGCAAACTGCTACCTACCCTATACTACTGAAAATCTTGCTGAATTAGGTAATACAATAGTGCCAATAAAGCCAATCAAGTAGTTGTAGAAAGAAATAGATTGCTTCACTAGTTGTCAGTAATCTCAAAAGTATAATTTGATCATGTGTCCACACAATCAAAGCTATCATATGTAATGGAAATTGCTGATATATTTGTTCCTTATAAAAAAAACATGGTTGAGCTCTTGAACGAACAAAAATTTCCATGTATGATGTATCAATAAAAGTATGATGTATGATATATTCTTCTAGGACTTCAATGCCTAATTGATCAGTTGCATCTTCAAAATTAAACCTTGCATCCACATCTTCAGTCTTGTACTAAAAAACATAATCATCCTCAATCTGCAAATCAATAGGTGGTACAATTTCCTCTTTCTTTGGAGAAGGAAGATTTTCCAAGAATTTTTGAGGATCTTGGAAACTATAGGACTAAATCTGAAGATCCAAAAGTTCGATATCCTTCTCAACTCGTTCAGCAACTAACTAAAGAGAACAAATTTTACTTTCAAAATGATATTTGCTCGATTTCAAACGATGAAACATGACCGTTAAAAAAGCTTCATTAATTTGAATTTCTACTAACTCATTCCTGATTCCTTTTAAAACTTCACAATATAAAAGATTTGCCACAAATCTTGTCATCTTGTTTAGAGAGAAATATTATCAACGGGTAGTGGAGTCATCATGAATGCTCTAAAATCTAGATTCTTTGACAATGGAGTCACCCTGAAAACTTTGAAGCTCTGGATACTTTGAACATGGAGTCACCAGGTGAATAATTCAGACTTCTTGTGTCTGATCACTTTTCACCATCAGCAATTCGATCTGGAACTTGAAACACTTTTCTGAGGAAGATAAAATGACATCCCCAGTATGGTCACCGTTATGTTATCACTTAGAAATTTCTCAAGACTGAAGAAAGAAATCACTGAGGTAACTACAAACCTACTTTTGAAGCTGGGATCTAGCCCTGCCAGCTTTAGAGAGGGCTCTCTCTTTCATATTTAACTTTGTTTGGAAAATTTTTAGGCTAGCTATGTGGGACTGATTGTTTTTGATTGATTTTGGTTTGGTGGGGAGATTACTTCTTCATATTGACAGATGGAGATCTGTTTACCATTGGGTTGTGGAGTCAAAAGTCGAGCAACAGAGCATAATCAAGTTTCTAAAGGAAATGTTTACAGGGAAAATAACTGATCCATTTGAGATATTTAGGTTGAATGATGAAAAATCAGAATCAAGGAGCAATTAAGAATTCCTCAATCCAGATCATGGAAGAAATGGAAGGAAGATCAATCGGGATCAGAGGGAAATTAAGAATCCTCTGATATCCGGATTAGGGAATTCTTAATTGCTCCTTAGTTTTTATTGGTTCATCCATAATCTGGTTCAGAGGATTCTTAATTGCCCTCTGATCTCGATTGATCTTCCTTCCATTTCTTCCATGATCCGGATTGAGGAATTCTTAATTGCTCCTTGATTTTGATTTTTCATCACTCAACCTAAAGCTATGAAATGGCTTAGTTATTTTCCCTATAAATATTTCCTTTAGAAACTTGATTATGCTCTATTGCTTGACTTTTGGCTCCACAACCCAATGGTAAACATATCTGCATCTGTTCATCTGAAGTAGTAATCTCCCCCCCAAACCAAAATCAATCAAAACCAATTAGTCCCACATAGTTAGCCTAAAACGTTTCCAAACAAAGTTAAGTCTGAAAGAGAGAGCCCTCTCTGAAGCTAGCAGGGCTAGATCCCAGCTTCCAAATTAGGTTTGTAGTTACCTCAGTGATTTCTTTCTTTAACCTTGAGAAATTTATGAGTGATAACAACTACAACCTTGGCCATGCACTGAGTTGTCGCCTGCTTTGTGTCTTCTGTTGTCTTCTCTGTCACTGCTCCTGCACTGTCGACCTGAAGCTTTTACTGCATCGCTTGCAGAGTATCCAACTTGCCTTCGATAGATCTTGTCACTGTGTAAGCCTCATCCATCTAGGGCTTCAGCCTTGCCTTTAGGACTACTTCCTTGTGTAGCACTGCATCCACATGTTCTTTCAGCTACTTGGCCTCTTACAGCTTGTCTAGTCTATGTTTCAGCGCGACGATTCGCACTATGCCCTTAACCTCATCATAACGATAATGTAGCTCGCACGCTTCTATCTCTAGCCACTGTACATTGGGGTCCTCCTACAAGCTGGTCAGCACCTCAAATGACTGCTCAAACAATTGCATGCAATCTGCTACTGCACTATCCACCGCCGCTACTACTTCCGTGACAGCGGTCGCCCACCGCTCCTTCACTTCTAGTGGAGTTGAAGGTTGGGTCTTCAACTGTAAATCTGTGATTTGCAGATTCAACTCCAACTGAACCTGCACCATCTCAGTATGAGTGTTGCGCACCCCTGTGGCCAACTTATGGATGCGTACCTCGACTGGCTCCTCCTTCAGAATGGCTAGCTCTAGGACCATTCGACATGCTTCCTTAATGACCTACATAATGTGCTTGCTCTGTTTGGTCGCCTCTGTCTCAATGGTGATGGCAGCATTTAAATATAGGGCCATTTGCTGTTTGTTGATCCATTGTTCACTAATCACCTGGAGGGTGCGGTGCTCATGGGCCCTCAGCTCTACAATCACTCCATCCTGCAAGAGGTGGAGTGCTTCACATGGGAGAACTGCCAGGTTCAACCCTGCTCCCTTTAGGGTGCTGACAGTGGGCCTGTCTGCCTCATTCTCTGTGGTCACTGCTCCATCAGGCAACACTATTGCACCAGAGGCCTTCGTGTGCAGCATATTGACAACCTCTGAAGTGCCGATGGCCAGGTTGGTAAATATCGTGCCAGCCTGCAACACATGAATTTGCAACTCCTACAACCCTATCTGGCTAGCCCCCAGGATGATCTGTTGTTGTTGCTCAAATTGTTGCAGTGCCTCCGTGGTGACATCCCGCACTATGCCACCAATATCATGCAAGTCACCCTCTATTAACGTGATAGGGTCTAGTGATGTCTTGGTCACTTTTGATTTCTTTCTAGGCCCTCCCTTCTCCAGCTGTCTTGGACACTTGATGCAGGCAGACATCTCCTGATGGTACACACCGTGCTATTTTGTTTCCTCCTTTATCTCAGGTGAAGGCGACCTCACGCCTTTGTTTGAGCCCCGCTCTATCCCACCTATCTACTTCCCTGTCTGTTGCACGGCCTCATGCTTCACCTGGGCCTTATCATCGGCCTCCTTTTTCCTCTTTTTGGCCAGCTGTGTCATCTTAATCTTGGCCTCCTCCTTTTTCTTCAGCGCGATGGACTTGCTCTCGCCTACTGCCAAGTCTGTGGTACTGCGCCACTCTGCTGACCATTAATCTAGCACCGCATCAATGGCATTATCTATTTCTAGATCAGGCAAGTCATACCATTTCTGTGCAGGGTCCTTTCGTGCCCTGATGGATACTCGACGGAAGTATAGTTTAAATTCGGCGTAGCCCTGCAGGTTGGTCTACACAGTAGGCGATAATCATGGTTTGCAGTTGATGGCCATATGGATGTTCATCTCCATTAGGATCCAAAAGATCTTGCTGTCCTTGACTTGCTGCGCATCCTTGGTCACCCACAATGAAGTGTACTTCGCTACTCCTGAGAGGTCTGCCACGACCAAAGGGAACTGGTTGTCCTATGGTAGCTCGCACGCTACCAACACAATTGACAGCAAGAGCCACACGTAGTGGAACGTCTTGCTAAGCTCTTGTGCTTCACGATAGTTCGCTAGGAAATCTCCACAAAGGTAGTCTGACTAGTTGAACTGGACTTCTTCAGCGCACTGTGCTACTAGCGCAACAAAAAGTGCCGAAACCTCATCGGCGCAACACTTCCTCATCACTTTCCCTACTAGGATCTGTGTGGATACCTTCACAACAAGGTCGCAGATTTTGGATATAGCGTATCCACGCAACTTCTTCGCTAACTTAAAATTTTCCTTCATAGACTCCACGAGAGCTTGTTCGCCACCTTTTCCGCCAAATATCATGGCAGGATTCTCGCCTGTATACGGAAATCGCGTTATGCGGTGAATCAATCTATTCGTGATGGGTATTGGCTCCTCTAGCCACAGACACCCATCATGCACCAAGCACATCAACTGCTTTATGACCAAAACTGTCACCGGGGTGCGGTTGTAGTGTAGCACCCAAAGCAGGTTGAGCAACCCTTCCTTTTCTACTCCCTTGAGCCATCTCTGTGGCTTCAACATAGTCATTCCAGTATTGTTATCAATGACGTGGTGCATCAACTGCTCAGTTGCCAGGTGTGGGAACTTCTCGTGATTGGCCAAGTCCCAGTCTTCAATTTTTAGTAGCGGCACTTGTGCCAAGCGCGGTCCATTGAAAATAATTCCATCCAGCAACAGAGGGGTTTGCTGGGGAGTCTTACTCTCATTGATGTCCTTTTGCACCTTAGTCTTGGGCTTGTGCGGAGGAACGTACTCCGTCAACCGAGTAATAGGGTCTGCACCCTGGGTTTCAACCTCCTCTACTTCGAATCCCACATCCTCATCATCCATCCGGATGTCTTCAATGTCTTCCTCCTCCGGCTCCAAATTTATGGCCTTGCATTTCTCCTGTGCAGTGGGTTTGGGCGGGTTCTCCTTAGCTATGTGCGCACTGGTATGGAAAGCTGCTTTCCCTTTTTATCCTTTGTGGTCTCCTTGTTGGGGGTCAACTTTGGTCGCGATGTCCTCAGTGATTTGGGGACTTTAGCTAGAACTTCAACGACCTTGGGAGTAGCTACTTCTACCTCCATCTCAACTTCTGGTACTGAATCCTCTCCTTCGGTATCTATAGCTTCTGTGGGCGTCGACATGATTTTTTGTAAGAACACCTGTGTCTCCTTTGGAAAGGTCTCAAATACTTTACTAGCTATCAGAAATTTGTAGTGCTCGCGTTTCATATGTGGTTGAAACCTCAACAACTCAATTCTCAAGATGTGAAGTGTTTTTTATTTGGACAACCACTTGTAATTTATAGGGAATTTTGAATTAAAATCTGACTGTTCCCCCCAAATTCGGTTCATTAATGCTAGGTTGGCAGCAGATTTTCAAGGACCTGAGCCATAAATTTCATCTTAAATGCTGGCTGCCCACTCCATTTGGCTGCATTTCAATCATCAAATCATGAACAATGACTTTAACAGTCACTTTCCGGCCGACCTGCATGATTTCTCCCTGGGTAGCACAGCTCCCTTCACACTGCTGCTAACCCTGTGACACCTCCTTGCAATCCTCCAATCGCGTAGCTCCCCAACCCAGGCAATGTATTTTATAGTCCCACACCTCCTTTCAGCTGCCTGGAGCGCTAAGACTGTGCTACCTTCATCTAGTCAGATCGCCAGACTGCCGGTGTATGTTCAATCGACTACCATTCACCTTTCCTAGGAAGGGATCTCCATTAAATTTGACCAGCTATACCGCTCCTCCGTCAATAATTTCCTTAATGACATAGGGCCTTAACTAGTGCATCATGAACTTCCCTGGAAATTTATCAAACTTACTATTATATAACAAAACCAGGTCATTTGCCTTAAAGGTGTGCAGCTTAATGTGCCGATCATGGTATGCTTTTTCGCGCTGCTTTTGGACCTATTGGTGAATCCCGCTAGAAATCACTCTTCCTCAATCTCATCCAACTGTGCGAGCCTTTCCTCCAGGGTTCCATGATCCGTCATACCTATGAGCGTCGCTATGCGCATACTAGGCATAAGATATTCCATAGGAATTACCGCTTCAACGCCATAGACTAGCCCAAAGGGAGTTTCTCCAATCAACTTATTGTATGTCGTCTGATAAGCCCATAGTACTACAGGTATGCGTAGGTCCCAATCACTTTGCTGAGCTTTGAAAACCTTGGTCAGCGCATTCTCCAGCACTTTATTGAATGCTTCCACCGTCCCGTTAGCCTGCGGGTGATAAGGCGTGCTCTTCTGGTGATATACCTGAAATTCCTCTGTTAGCGTGCTGATCGTCTCATTTAGAAAGTGTGTATCGCAATCATTCATCAAGATCTTTGGACAATGAAATTGTGTCAGTACATGCTCAAAGACGAACTTTGCAGCAATCACGCCTGTGCAATCCTTCACAGGTTGTGCTTCCACCCAACGAGTCAAATACTTCATCGTAGTGATAATGTACCTCGCTCCCATCTTTCCTTGGGGCTGAATGGGTCCCACAAAATCTATTGCCCATTTCTCAAAGGGTTGCAACATCATCTGTGGATTCAAAGGCATTTCAACCCTTCGTGATGGCCTACCAGTTCTTTGAAACACATCACACGCCTTACAATATGCTTTTGAGTCCTGATGGAGGGTTAGCCACCACAACCCTACACGTAGAATCTTCTGTGCAGTTGCTCTTCCTGCATAATGTGCTCCCGCGGAGCCCCCATGAGTATCCACGAGGATCCTACTTCCTTAAAACTCAGGTGCATATTGTCACAATATCTCATCAGACCCCATTTTGTACAGATGCCCAGTAATGACAAAAAAATCTACCGCTCGCACCACTAATTCCTTCTTCTACTGGACAGTGTATCCTTCCAAGGCAGTTCCTATCGTTAAGAAGTGTATTATATCTTCAAAATGACCATCTACACACTGCAAATAGCTACTTGTCAGGAAATCCCTATAAATTAGTGGGCTCTTCCCCTGTTCGATGTGTGACAGGTGGTCTGGTCGTGTGTTCAGTCGTCCAGGCTTCACAACAACTTCAAAATCATATTCCTAAAACAATACCAACCATCTGCAGATTATCCCCCCAACACAGGCTTATTGACTAGGAAATTCAACGTGGAGTGATCTGTATAGATCTTAAAGTGGCCTCCTAGCAAGTAGTGTCTAAACTTCTAGAGCGTGTATTCCATAGCTAACCCTTCACGCTCGATGGTGGAATAGTTCTTTTCCTCCTTGGACAACCTTATACTTGCAAATGCTATAGGATGGTCCAAGTCCTCTCCACTAGCCTGTGTCATTACTACTCCCAATGTTATACATGACGCATCGACATGGACATGAAACTCCTTCTTTCAATTCGAGAAGACTAGGATCAGTGCGATGACCATTGTTTATTTCAATACATCCACGCTCTTCTTATAGTCCTCATTCCAGTAGAATGTGACATCCTTCTTCAATAACTTTTCCATAGGCGCAGTGATCTAAGCATAGCCTTTGATAAACTTTATGTAATATCTCATATGTTCTAACGTAGTGCGCAGCTGTTTCACACTTCTTGGTGGCTCCAAGTTCAGTATCACCACGATCTTCGCAGGGTCTACTATCAATCCCTGCCTGCAAACCACATGACCCAGCAGGGTCCCAAAGGGAACACAAAACAAGCACTTCCTCAAATTGAGCGCGATCTGGTATCTTTGACAGGTATCCAGCATCAAGCGAAAGCTTTCTACATGGCGTTTCACCAACCCAAACACAGTCCAATCGTCAAAGTATACTTCCAAGAACTTATGAATAAACTCTTTGAACATAGCAATGACTACATGCGAGAAAATCACAGGCGCATTCTTCAACCCAAACGACATTACAGTGTACTGGAAACAACCACACTCAGTCGCGAAGGTTGTCTTTCTCCTATCTTCTGGCGCGATTTTGATTTGGTTGTACCCCGAGAACCCATCAGTGAAGGAATATGATTCCTAGCCACCTACATTGTCCAACACTTCATCAGTGAACGGAGTCAGGAGAGGATCGTGTACGCAAGAGTCATTCAGCTTTATGAGATCCACGCATATCCGTTTGCTTCTTCTCCTGTACCAAATTAGCCAAACAAATCCCTACACTATTGGCCCTTTCGGCATTAGCCTGTGGTGCGTGGACCAAAGTCTCACCTGAAGCAGTATGGGGGGATGCTGGAACCAAGTTTTTGCACCCTGAGATGGTCATGATGTCGTTTTATTCCCTCTATTCCTGCCTTCGCACGAGTCACTTAGTTCTAGGGCTTTGTCTACCTAACCCCTTATTTTTCCCTTCGATTCCGCCGCGAAAGGGTATGACTGAGCTTCGCGCAGCCCTAACCCTCAATTCAGATACTTTCGAACCACTAAGGTAGTATATTTCTCAGATTGTCAAGTTATCTTAAGAATCTTACTTATCATATTAGACATTCACAGTTAGCACCGCGTAAACAGATATCCTTATTTGCGTTTAGTTAACCAACATAATCACACACATTCACGCATCACATAAGCATTATAAAGGAAATTCATACATAACATGTCAAGATGCATTAACAGGAACAAAGAGACAGAATTTGCAGAATTATTTATCTTATTAGACATTCACAGTTAGCATTGCGTAAAGAGATATCCTTTTTTGCGTTCAATTAACCAACATAATCACACACATTCACGCATCACATAAGAATTATAAAGGAAATTCATACATAACATGTCAAGATGCATTAACAGGAACAAAGAGACAGAATTTGCAGAATACTTCTCTTTATTGATATCTTCCAAGTGATTACAGACTCTATGCACCTTGCGCACATAGCTGCAAGGGTCCGTGCACTCAGCTACTGACTTCTACCCTAGGCCTCTGCACACTCAGCTGCAGAGCCTCTACCTACCTTACGACCTGAAACTTAGACTTCTTACTCCAGAGCTATCACTCTTTTACATGATATCATATTGATGTCTCTAAAACTACTTAGAGCTTAGCTCTTTTTATACAATCCCATGGTCCGGGGACCATGGGTAGATCTCTTACAACCACTTTACTAAACAAAACTAAGGGAAGACAACCCTTTATGATTTATGACACCTTCATGCTCTGTGAGCACAAAATGTGGAGGCTTTACAACTTTATTACAAAATTTGACCAAAACATGGGCTTTTATCCCCAAAACTGTCCTTTGGGGAATCTCGTTCCCAATAGGCCCCCAACACAAACATCATGACTTGCCCTCGAGTCACTCGGTAGGCTCGGAGATATTTGCGCGAAGTCCTTCCAGTGTGACTCGTATGGCTGCAACCTGGGTCATGCATTGAGTTGTGTGCGCATGGTGGATAGAGTTCCCATCATCTTCCTACATTCACGCCAATCATCAAAGCTTACCTTGTACATACCCCACCACCTTGCATGCATAGCGCGCAATGCTCAATCCAATGCCTGGAAGTGCTTCTTTTCTAGCACCTCCCTCTCAAATGCATCCAAAAAGATATCTACATCGTTCAAGCCATCATAAGTAAGCAGATTTCTTACTTCTGACGACACATAGCGCAGTGACTGGGTCATCATGTTACAACTCAATGTAGTTTCTTCGTGTAACTAATTCTGCCAGCGCTCTAATTCTTCATCAGAGTCCGAGGTGCAAGAACTCTCACGATCCCATGTAATTCATCCATCCACGGTGGGATTCACCCAATCTTGGTCTCGCATTGTTATCTTATAAATACAGTCCAGGTCATCATCGCTCTCATAATCGCGGACTGGTTTAGTATAGCACGATCCTTCAGCAGGATCTAGGGGTACTATTATGTGGAGCGATTTCTTCTCAAATATCATCTTTTGTTTCTTTATATTGATTACCCCGCTCATATCAGTAGTCCAATCAATTCCCAGGAGCGAAGGATAGGGGTTGTTGTCATCCACAATTTCTATCACTTCAAAATTAGCCAGTGCACTCACACCCTCAATATCTACAGCCACCCCATGCAGCCGCCCCATGGGGATAATCTTCTGTTGATTCACTATCCTTAGCTGAATTGAAGACCACTGCAGCGTGAGTCTACCCATTCATTCCCAAGTCTGTTTCAATAGGAAATTCGCATCTGACCCCAGGTCTAAGATAATCTGATCCATCTCATATTCTACTATCTGCACGGTCAGTCTCATCTCGCGTCCCGTCCTTGTTCTATGCTTACCAATCTTTCATACAACGCACGACTCAATTAGAGTGCTTCTGGTGCATCTATTTATGAGCTCCTGCAGCTCCTTCATAGCCTTGCTATCGCGCAGTAGCTTCATGAAGGTCTCCAAGAAGGTTGTAAGCATAGAAGGATCCATCTCCTGATCAAGCTTATCCTTGCTCCCTGAGGTGGAGGCCTCAAAAAAGCTCTTCTTTGTTTCCATGAAGGTTTCCCATGTGCACTCTAATTTGAATTCAGCCTCCTTCGCCAGAGCTTTGTGCACCCATGTACTATCTTTGGGCTATTTCCCCTTGTCATCTCTTGTCGTGATTCCACTTTGGAGCACTATATTCACATTCAAAACCTCTTCGCGTGGCTCATACCTCATCATCTGTAGGTTCTGAGTCAGTGGAGATGGTAGCACCCCTTTGTCACGTATCCTAGCTATCAGTGTAGGACAATCTTCCATTTCATGATCAAATAGAGTGCAATACTTTCACGATGGATGCGTAGGGTTAGTGCAATCACGAGCATAGTGTCCTAGTCCTTCGCAATTGTAGCAGATCAACTAACCCTCACCTCTGCCAGGTCCTCCTCCGCCTCAGCCTCATCCACACCCTTGAAAGACTATCCGCACCATTCCTACGCTATGATTAGGGGACTGCGTTTCTTCCTAAACCCTATAGGGAGGTGTTCTAGCCATCATCAACTCATAGATTCTACAGTTGCGCTCATCATGCCCTACCGAACTACAAAAGTTGTAGAACAGTTGTTGTGGTGCTTGTACAAACTTCTGCAGAAAATGACAGTTATCCATGGCATGTTTTCCTGCTACGTGATAGATAGTGTACCACAATGTAGGCCCTGTGCTCAGTCCTGCTTGAGCTTCTGGCATCAAAGGCATTGGTCCTCATCCGGCAATATAGTTCACAAAGATCAGACAATGGTCTTTGTCATGCCCCTGACTCTTGCATTTCAGAGACCATTCCTCTTCGCGCACCTTTGGTTGGATTGTTTTGTCCTCCTTCAAAATTTTCATCTCAATGTAAATATTTTTCAACTGCGCATGGATTTGTTGAACCCCTAGATTTGGATCCTGCATCGGGGTTTCATGCAGTCTCATTGCAATCTCCAAGGCCTCCACCTGAGTCATTATCTTCTGTTGTGACAGTGCAACCCTTAAGTGTGGTAGTAACGAAGCCACAAAACATTCACTATGTTTTCCGTCTGTTAAATTCATATTAGCTTCACGGATCTTACACTTCAATCTCTGATCTAATTCCCAACGTGTCTTGCTTGGTTGCATCGCGATTTCCTTGAACCCCACAATAGAATATGCCTCAGATTTAGGCCTACTAAATTCTTTGTTCAACGCGGTCTGGATGTCTGCCACTCCAGCATTCAGGTTATCATTAGAGGACTTGATGTACAAAGTTAGCATGTGATCCTTCAGAGCACTAAACAGTGTTTCCTTCTTCATGTTATCATCTATAATGCCCTGAGCTCCACATACAACTTTTACAACGAACCAGAATTGGTCCGGGTCCTCATTCCCTAAGCCTTTAAACAAAGGCAGCTTCATTGAATTTTCCATACTGAACTACAGTGGAGGCAGAGGTGGTACGGGTGAAGTCGCAGGTGATGGTGGTGAAGTTGGAGGTGGTGTGGGTGGAGGTGGTCTTCACGGGAATCCTTATCTTATTAACTAAATAGCACTACACGGAGAAACTTGTGCTACTCCTTCTTCATCACCTTGAGGAGGTGAAATCAATGGACTATATCCAGGACCCTGTTTTCCTTCGTTCCTGTAATTGTTTCCACTTCGCGTAGCTCCAAACATCAAGGTAGTTGCATAACCCATTTTTTGCACAATAACATTTTAATCCAAGTATTCAAAGATTTCACGTACATACCTCGTGGTACTTTGAAAAAGCGCTACTCTGCCTCACTATAGCTGACTAAGGCATCGACCACGAATTCAGTTACAAATCCTCCTATGACCCGATCGAGCCAATGATCAACATCATGAGCGATCTTGCCCTCAGATGATTCCAATTTCTGTACTAGCTTCGGGGTCTAAACAATAGGACTGCCAATTTTCCACCTTTCTTAGCTATCTGCTAGCTTTGCGCTCCACTCGTATAGCTCAACTAGAAAGGAGAAGAAAAATATCTCGTGGATCTCTGTATACAGGTACATGTCCAGCCACTGTTCCTTTGTCAGTTGTGAGTTTCTATTCTCTTGCACCGCGAATTCGTGGATCTTCCTATCCAACCAGTCTTCGATCTATTTCTTAGTTGGATTCTAGTGATATGACATCACACATATCTTATGTAGATCTGGTCCTAACAACGGAACCATTTGCTGGCTTGATGGGGCTGACCCAGGTTCAGCTTTAATTAGCCAAACAAATACCTACGCTACTAGGCCTTTCAGCATTAGCCTGCGGAGCGCAGACCGAAGTCTCACCCGAAGCATTATGGGGGGATGCTAGAACTAAGTTTCTACACCTTGAGATGGTCGTGATGTCGTTTTATTCCCTCTATTCCTACCTTCATGCAGGTCACTTAGTTCTAGGGCTCTGTCTACCTAACCCCTTATTCCTCCCTTCGATTCCACCGCGAAAGGGTATGGATAACCTTCACGCAGCCCTAACCCTCGATTCAGATACTTTCATGTTGCTAAGGTAGTGCATTTCTCAGATTGTGAAGTTATATTAACAATCTTACTTATCTTATTAGACATTCATAGTTAGCACCGCGTAAATAGATATCCTTATTTGCATTCAGTTAACCAACATAATCACACACATTCGGGCATCACATAAGCATTATAAAGTAAATTCATACATAACATGTCAAGATGCATTAACAGGAACAAAGACACAGAATTTACAAAATACTTCTCTTTATTGATATCTTCCAAGTCATTACAGACTCTATCCACCCTGTGCACATAGCTGCAGGGGTCCACACACTTAGCTACGGACTTCTGCCCTAGGCCTCTGCACACTCAGCTGCAAAGCCTCTACCTACGATACAATCCAAAACTTAGACTTCTTACTCTAGATCTGTCAGTCTTTTACATGATGTCATATTGATGTCTCTAAAACTACTTAGAGCTTAGCTCTTTTTATACAATCCCATGGTCCGTAGACCATGGGTAGATCTCTTACAGCTGACTTTACTTTACAAAACTAAGGGCGGACAACCCTTTATGAATTATGACACCTTTGCACTCCGCGACCACAAAATGTAGAGTTTTTACAGGTTTATTACAAAATTTGACCAAAACATGATCTTTTAGCCCCGACACTGTCCTTTGAGGGATCCCATTCCCAACAAGCTCGTTAACTCCGAAAGCAACTAGAGTCACCTTTCATCCTTTTCTTGACTCTTAATATATGAATAAGGAAAAGTTTTGTTTCAGTGTCTTAAAATTAACTACCCATGAAATATTCCTTGTTAAAGTTATCTTCCTTAGTGATTCTTTAGGGTTGATTCCAATGGCAACATCCCCAAAGTCTACCAATCAAGGATTCCCCTCAGATGGGAATCCTGGTCCTTTTACTTATTTTGGAAATGTTTTCCCTCCTTGGGTTAACCATTGGCTTACCTATTTGGTTATTTTTGACCTCAGTGGTCTCACATGTCCCAACTCCTGCCCAACCATCTCCTTCATTGAACCACATCACATTGATTCTAAGGTGGACCTCTCGCCTTCTGCCCCTGTTTCTTTAGCTTCCTATTCTACTTTGCCTGGTTAAAGTTTGAAATCCAATAACTAGGAGGATAAGAAGAAGAAGAATAAGAATAAGAAGTTAGATAAGCGAGAGGCCAACCATGCGACTGTTACTCCAAATGCACCTCCTGTAGACAAACCTTCCAATCTTCCACGGAAGGTCAGATTCCCTTGCAAGCTGTGTAAGGGTGACCATCTCCTTCAAGATTGTCCTAGAATTCCCAAAGTCTTAGAGGTATGGTATAAAGACCTAAATTGACCATCCTCGTCGACCATTGGAGATCATTTTGATGCTACACCTTCAGCTAATGATGGTAAGAAGAAGGGAAATATTATATTCCCTTGTAGGTTATGTGAAGGGAAGCATCTTCTTCACCTTTGTCCTCTTATGGATAAAGCTTCCAAAATTTTGGAAAACCTTATAGCTTCTCAAGCCCAACTCCCTGTTGGTTATCAGAGACTTTCTTCTAACCCTCTCCTAGTTTTTAGAAAGATTGACTTGGATTCATCTCTCGCCCATCCTACTCTTCCTGAGCATCACTCTCTTGTGTTTGTTCCCGACCAACCATTGGTTAAAAAGAGTATTGATTTGGCTCCACCTTTAGTTGTTCACTCTGTTCCTGAAGAGAGTAGTGATCATGTTGCTCATGTTCTTCTCGTCTCCTTAGATTCCCATGAATTGAAGAGTGACCTTCCCATCCTAGTTGTTCAAGAGAGTCCTTCTCCTATTCCTGTAGAGCATGGGGGCAATCATACAATACTCCCACCAAGTAGTTTTGTCGTTTCTTTTGATTGGATTCAATTGAATGTTTTCCGCCTCCCATATTAGGTGCCTTTCCAGATCACAGTACAAGCCTATAATATGGTAGTACATGGCACTATATTAGATGAAGGCACGTCTGTTAGCATCTTTTCTTCTACTACCTGGAAAGATTTGGGTTCCCCATAGCTTGTGCCTTTCACCCAGAATCTGTTGGCTTTCAATAGAGGAACCAGTCAACCCTTAGGGATCCTTCCGAAGTTCTCTATCACTTTGGGAGGAAAGACCATCTATATAGACATGATGGTAGTCCAAGGTCACTTAGATTTCAATCTTCTCCTTGGAAGCGACTATGTTTATGTCACGGGAGCTCTTGTTTCTTCATTTTTCTATGTGGTTTGTTTTCCACATGAAGGGAGAATAGTGACCATTGATTAATTTTCGTTCATTGGTCACCAGGTGCCTCTTATGAAACCATCATCCCATATTGGTTCTTGTCTGCAAGCAGTACCCTCCTCACGACAGGTCAATTATGTGGCTACGCATTCCATCGCCACAACTGTCGATGATCACATAAATGGTATAATACATTATGTACTGGGGGAATTGGAACTCGATCTATCATTGGTACCAGTTGACATGTATTTCTCCCAAAGCAAGGTTCTCCCATCTAGTGAGGACCTCTTGGGAGCCATGTTCTCGTATGGTCCATGAGTAAGGGCTCGAGCAAAGTTCTTTGTCTTGTGCCAAGCTCCTTAAAAAATGAAACAAGGACCTTGGAGCAAAGTTCTTTGTCTTGTGTCAAGCTCCTTACAATATGAAACAAAGACCTTGGAGCAAAGTTCTTTGTCTTGTGTCAAGCTCCTTAAAAAATCAAACAAGGACCTCGGAGCAGAGTTCCTTGTCTTGTGTCAAGCTCCTTAAAATGAAACAAGGGATGTGAGCATAGTTCCTTGTCTTGTGTCAAGCTCATAAAAAATGAATCAGGGAGTCCGAGGACAATTTCTTCCTGCATCTACCTCGTTAAAAAATGAAACAGATGTCCGAGGATAGTTCTTTTACTGTGTCAACCTTGTTAAAAAATGAAACAACTCCCTTTTCCAAATCAATTCTTTGATTGAGATCTCGTAAAATCCTAGTCGAGTCTTTCCTAAATCTCAAAAGTGAACCTTCATTCCATCCACCTAGCTGAATGAAATGAATTTTGGGGGGCATGTACCTCGAATTGAGTCATTATGTTGGGGGCATGCAAACTTAACTCAAGCATAGTTTGTCTTTGTTTCAAGCTTGTGTAAAAATGAAACCAAACTCAAGCATAGTTTTTCGTTTCAAGCTTGTGTAAACATGAAACCGAATTCAAGCAGAGTTCCCCATGGTTCAAGCTTGTGTAAAAATGAACCCATGCCCAATTTACATCTCGTGATTTCCATTTTTATTAGCTAATTTTTGCTAGATGAGCCTTGGTTGTTTCATTCCATCGCCACCATCTCTTTGGTTGATCATATGCTTTCACTTGGTTGTTTTTCCTTTCCTAAAGAACCACATCAATGAGTGGTTTTTCTAGCTGGCCTCTTAACCTTTCAGTGTTTTGAGCAATTCCCCCATAACCAAAACCAATTGCTACCCTTTATACCACTCTTTCCTTTAAGACGAGTCACCTTTAAGCTCTTTTCTGACTTGTAAAAAATGAAAATATCGCCAAGTATTTTTCCCTTTGAGACTTGCTAAAGAAAATAAAATCAAGGAGTCATATTTGAGCTCTTTTCTGACTCTCAAAATATGAAAAGCTTGTTGAACTCTTGTTGTTTTGAACTCGTTAAAGGCTATGAAACGTCGTTTACCCAATATATGTTTACCCCTTTTTTGGGCTAGGATAAACTATTTACGAAAAATGTACTCCTTGACTGAAATGGTCAAGTGGTTCTCTCAGATATCATTTTCTACCTTTTCAGGCTTGAGAGAAACAAATGTACGAAAAGGGATCGTGTGGAGTTTTCTTTTCCGTGTCTTTTTCAAACTGTCTAACCACAAAAAAGATACCGAGTTACACCTTTGTCGGACTCGTTAAAACATTAAACGACATTGGATTCGTCAACATGAAAAACACGAGCTTCTTCTTCCTAGGGCTCATTAATCTTACTAGGTCGGATTCATCTGAAGGATGGATTTATAGTGCAAGCACATGCTATCCCCTTCAAGCTTGCCATTAAAAAATAATTGGGGTACCTGCTAGAAATGGTCGGGGAGAATGATATATTCTATCAGTGGTGTCGGAAAATCACTCTTGAACATGACACTTTTTGCTTCATGTTGGGTTTGGATATCCTCACTTCATCGTTGACTTTCCTGGGTTGGACCATTCATTTTTGCCTTCCATTTGATCTCTGCCATTGTAGAAACTCTCACTGTAGATTAGACAGATTATGCAATGTACTAAAGCAAAATAGTTAATCTATTTCTATAATCAAACTTATGGAAGCTTAATCAATTTTGAGCAAGATCAAACATAACACATATAATAGAGAAGAAGATTCAATCACACATGAAACACAGAAGAATACTCTGGGGAAATCCTCAGCTAAAAACCCCACTATCTAGAAACATCTCAGGATTACACAAAGCTTTAGCTCTCAAGCTAGCCAGCTCTCAGTACAATCCCTCACTCCTGCTCATAGACAGAATAGACAACACATATTCCTTCTACTCTGTCCTCCAAGCCTCCCTTTTCCTTGCACAGTTTCTCCTGGGTGATCCATTTTTAACCTATGTGATTCTCACCTCACACACTGCTCTAACCTCTCTAGTAACTATGCAATCCTCAAGGAATGAATTCATTCTACTTGCAAGAGATATTCTCATGGGAATATTCTAGCAACTGATAGTACATTGTCCCTACCTTTAATCTCAACCGGATCTTTGTTTGAACTTGACATGCATGAGTTATTTATGAGAGAATATTCAGTTATCTGGAGAACACTAGTTGCATGCATGCATGCATTAACTGAATGAACTCACAATTAGTTCCATAAACTGTTTGGAACTAATTTAACTGGACTTAACTCAGTTAACTAAGCTAACTAATTACAACTCAAATACAACTCATCTTTATCTCCTTAATTAAGGGATAAATTCCTCAATCAAAGGGATAATTGTTGCATGTATTCATAAAGACTTCATATTAGAATTTCTCCAACTAATTAACTCAAGATGAATTAATTAATTATTTTTCAAACAACTAGTGAGGCTAAATTCGAATTTTAATTCAAGGACAAATTAAAATTGGAATATATCCTGCAATGCTATCTATAGCAATGTTATTTTTAGCATTGCTATTTTTAGCATTTCTTGTTTCTATTTTCAACACTCCCTCTCAACAAGAAATGGATTATCTACCACCTCGATCCTGTCTCTATGGAACTCGAATTTACACTTTGACAATGCCTTAGTCAAAATGTCAGCATCTTGCTCCTTGGTCGAAATACTATGCAACAACATGATCCTCCTTGCCACACAATCTCTGAGATGATGATACTGAATGTCTATATGCTTAGACCTGTCATGAAATACTGGATTCTCATAGATTTTGATACAACTCTGATTATCACAATAGATCACAGTTGGATCCATCCTCTAATCAAACAAACCAACTAGAATTTTCCACATCCAAATGGCCTCACATGCTGCCTGACTTGCAGCCATGTATTTAGCCTCTGTTGAGCTGAGTGCAACTGACCTCTATTTCCTACTATACCAAGAAATTGCAGCTGAACTAAGGTTGAAAATTCAACCTGATGTGCTCTTCCGATCTGATGGACTCCCTGCCCAATCTGCATTTTTGAAGCTCTATAGCTTCACTCCCTCTGACTATCTGTACCATAATCAATAATGAGATGTGCCTTTGAGGTATCTCAAAACATGCTTCACTACCTTCCAAAACAGCTTGGAAGGTTGAACCATAGCTTGACTTAGCTGGTTCACCACATAGCACAAATCTGGTCATGTGTTCACTAAGTGCATCAGTGAACCCACAAGCTGCCGATACACATTAGCTTCTACTACTTCTCCTGAAGTAGCATCCTCCTTCCTCCAGTTACCTGCTAGAGGAGTCTGCATGGGCTTGCACTTCTCCATGTGGAATCTCTTGAGTATCTCATTGGCATACTTGCCTTGAGACACAAACACTTCCCCATCCTTCTTCCACACTTCCATGCATAGAAAGTAGTGCATGAGACCCATGTCTTTCATCTTGAACTCTCTTGCAAGGTCCTCCTTGCAATACATGATCAACTGATCATCACCTGTAAATATCAAATCATCAACATAAAGAACAATGATCAACTGCTTACCTTCCACCATGATGTGGTACAAGCTCGCATCGACTTCACTCTTTATGAATCCTAACCTGGTGAAGTAGTTGTCGATCCTGGTGTACCAAGCATGAGGTTATTGCTTCAGCCCGTACAAAGCTCTCTTGAGTCGGCACACATGCAACTCACGATCGAAGGTCTCAAATCCTTCTAGCTGCTCTTTGTACACCTCTTCCTCAATATTTCCATTTAGGAATGCAGTCTTCACATCCATCTGATGGATCTTCCAACCCATCTATGCTGATAGTGCCAACATCGATCTGATAGATGAGTACCTTGTTATAGGAGCAAAAGTCTCATCATAGTTGATCCCCTCGACCTGTGAGAAACCACGGGCAACAAACCTTTATTTATGTTTCTCCACACTACCATCAGCATCATGCTTTACCTTGTAAAGCCAACGAGAACTCACAACTGACTTGTTCTCCAGTCTTAGAACAACATCCCAAACATTGTTCCGAACTATGGAGTCATACTCCTCCACCATAGCATCAACCCAAATCGGCTGCTACATTGCTTCCTCAAAGGAAGATGGCTCAGTCTCAACACATTCCCCAACAAGGGCCATGTATCCAGTGTGCCTATCAGGTGACCTCCTCTGTCGGTGCTGAGAAGATGGTTCTCCCATATTCTCTCTTGCATCCAACAACAATCTGTCAGCTTCTCTCGTGTGCTTTTTCCCATCTCTGGAAGACTCTGCATGAGTGGATGTCTCCACTCCTGGAACCTCTGCATGTGGTTGCTCCGCATCAGTATGAGGCTCCTCCTCCTTAGGAACCAAAAGTTCCTCCACAGCCTGTAGTTGGAGCTCCCTCTCAAGGGAAACTCTCATGGCCTTCTTCTCATCAAACTTAAGATCTCTGTGAACCACTATCCTTTGACTGGCAGGAAAATACACTCGATAGTTGTGGGGAGTATCAGTGTACCCCACAAGTATCTCCAACTTTGTTATCAGCTCTAGCTTCTTCTGAGCATCCTTGGTCGCATGGAAATAAATCGATGAGCCAAAGATCATGAAGTGACTCACATCTGCTCTCTTCCCAGAGAATGCTTCCTCTGGTGTCTTCATCCCAAGTATGTGATACAGGCTTCTATTCTGCAAGTAAACCAACGTGATGCATGCCTCAGCCCACAAATGAAGTGGTAGGCCTTGGTCATGCAGCATCGCCCGAGCTTCCCCCATAATCGTTTTGTTATTCCTCTCAGCCACCCCATTCTGCTATGGGTTATGAGGTGCCATCAACTCCCGTTTAATTCCTTCTGCAGCACAAAAGTCCTTAAACTCTTGAGAGACATACTCTCCACCATTTTCGCTTCGCAATGCCCTAATCTTCTTTCCTGATCCTTTCTCAACCAAGGCTTTGAACTTACAAAACCTTGAGAAGGTTTGATCCTTCTTCTGCATGAAATAGATCCAACATTTATGATAAAAATCATCAATGAAAATCACATAGTACCTTTGTTTAGCAGTGGAGGCTGTTGAGAATGGTCCACACACATCTATATGAACTTGCTCCAAGATTGCTTCAGCTTGACTATCTCGATCATGAAAGGAATATTTTGCATACTTACCCAAGGTACAACCTGTGCATGTGTCCACTTGCTCAAGTTTACCTTTGGGAAGTCCGTAGAAATATGCTCCATTATCTTCAAGGCCCCATGATGCAAGTGGCCCAACCATCTATCCCATAACTCGCCAATATCTTGGCTTTGCACCAATTCTGCTTTGGAACTCAATGCATCACAGTCATCTACCTCCAGCTTGTAGAGATTCTTCACTCGAATCCCAATCCTCTTGGTCTGACCTGTGGCTATGTGTCTCAGGAATGCCTTTCCTTTACTGAAGACAACATCATAACCTTTGTCTTCCAACATTGCAACTGATACCAAGTTTTTCTGCAGTCCAAGCACATACTTTACATCAGTCAAGGTGAGAGGAGATTCATGCTCCCTCTGAAACACAACTGTAACTTCACCTAAAACACGGTACTTTCCATCATTGCCCATCTCTATGTGCATTTGGAGGTCTTTCTCCTCCAAGGTACTGAATAAACTCTTATCGCTGGTCATGTGGAATGAGGCTCCACTGTCCAGGTACTAAACACAACCCACCATCGATGAAACCATGCATCCGATGAGGGTAGAATCCAATTCAATCTATGAGGCCAGCACCTCACCATTTGATCCTTTCAAGGATCCCTTCTTATATTTCTTCAATGGACAATTAGTTGCATAATGGCCCGCCTCATGACAATTAAAGCATCTCACTTTAGATTTGTCAATCTTCTTCCCTCCATGGGAAGAAGTCGATTTGGAATGGGAAGCCTTCCCTTTCCCTTTCCATGCCTTACTTGCTAAGGCTATATTTTCTTCATCATCATGCTTAGATGAAGAACCATCAATGGTGGTTCTCTTGATATCCTCCTGCATCAGATCTGACCACAGTCATTCCCAATATGGCAGTTTCTCTCTTCCATTCACTAAATCTTGGTAGCTATGCTAGCTCTTAGGAAGACCGAGGAGAGCAAGACTCACCATATCATCATCAGGGTAAGTTCCACAGAAAGAATACCAAAAGGACACCGCTCACAACCAGATCTCAAATCAATACACCAGTATTTTTGACGTGGTTAAAACCCTCAGAGTGCAAGGAGGGAAACAGTCCACGGCTTGTCCCAACGTGGGTACTACAGGCAATTTATTAATCAAAGAATGAAAATTTACATAAGCTTCTCTCATGCACGGATTACCCGAACAATGACCCTCCATGCGCTTTAAATAGAACTCATGGACCAATCGGGTGTCAAGCCACGGATCAAGTGTCGGTAATACCGAGGTGAGAGTGAACCGCCGGATCACTACATATCGTGACCGTCGGATTGTAAGTTACAAAAAGTACAACGGTAAAGAAACACACTTTACCTAACTCTTAACCTAACTCTATACTAGACCAAGTTGAACTTAACTATATCCTATGTGTCGGAATATCCTAACATCCCCCCTTAAGAACAACTTGGGATAGGATTGAAGGATTTACAAATATGACACAATAGGAGAAGGAAGGAGGCACTAGAGCCTATCCCCCCTTAGTGAAAACTTCCTGAACTCCAATCATATATCGAAGTTTAGTAAACTTCGCCTCTGTGAGAACCTTTGTGAAGATGTCTGCAACCTGATCATCTGTTGGACAATATTGCACTTCAAGAACATGGTCATGAATGAGCTTTCTGATGAAGTGCATGTGTAGTTCAATGTGTTTGCTGCGCTGATGCTGAACTGGATCTTTGCATAGCTGAATGGCACTTTGATTATCACACCAAAGTGTGGTTGGATGCTGCTGCTCAAAGCCAAACTCTGATAGGATCTGACGAAGCCACAAGGCTTCCTTACTAGCTTCCACGACACCACGATACTCTGCTTCTGCTGACGAAAGAGAAATGGCAGCCTGTTTCTTACAAGCCCATGTAATAGGTCCTGAACCAAGAGTGAAGACATAACCGGCAGTAGACTTCTGATCATCAGGGTTACCAGCCCAATCAGAATCAGTGAAACCAACTAACAGAGGAGCTGCTTTGGCACTGTAATGAATCCCAAACTGTACTGTACCTCGAACATAACGAAGTATTCTTTTAGCTGCTTTCCAATGACTTTCACGGGGGTTTTGCATAAAACGAGCAGTAAGGCCAACAACAAAGGAAAGATCAGGACGAGTATGGGTTAAATACAAGAGTTTTCCGACAAGTTGACGGTATAAGGTAGCATCAACTTCAGGAGAAGTACAAGAGACTGAAAGTAGTTAGTGCTGTCAAGAATGACTTGGCATGGGCTTTCCATTTTTAAAAAAAACTGAAGCTGAAGATGTTGAAAGTAGGTGTTCCAATGGATAGATCTCAAAAAAATAGGCGGTTTTAAAAAAAACGGCTCTGAAAAAGGCTTCCGGATGAAGAAGTTATGGCTTTTTGAAAAATAATTGTTGAAGTTGCCGGCAAAGTGCGCGAATGTGCGGGAATGAAAAATCCGCCCCCACAAAATGGAGACTTGAACCCAAGACCTCTACTCTCTTAAAATAGCTTTGAACCAATTGATCTATACAAAAAATTTGAGAGAGAGAGAGAGAGGGGGGGGGGGGGGGGCTCGGTTTGCGTGCTTGCCTTGAGAAAGCTCTTTTTCCCTACAAAACACAAAACACAAAACCCAACACGAATATGCAAAGAAAAACGAACCTTGCGGATCGAAGTTAGCTTTAGCCAAAAAACTAGAAATTTTAAAAAAAAATCTCAAAGTTAGCCTTAGCCGAAAAACTAAATATTTTTCTCAATGTTTCTGATTTTCCGAGATCACACTAAGGTGCAGGGAAAAGAGCATACGCATGAAAAAAATCATTCCTTTCTGTTTCTGATTTGCCCAGATCGCACAGAGTCGCAGGGCAAAGAGCATACGCAGAAATGAAAGGTATAGATCCGGTTAAAAAAAAAGGCTAAATAAACTGAGACCAAAATAAGCAGAGAGAAAATAACAGTAAACTGCAAAAAAAACACTGTATACCTCCCGATCTGAAAAATGACGCAGCTAGGGCTACCGGAAACCTTTTCGCGTGAAACGAAAGGGGTTCCTCATTGGAACAGATGCTCTGAACGCAACAGAGCAGTCCTCTCGGCCCGAAAGTAGTCAGAAATAGCAGATCTAGGAAACGACAGCCGCATGCAGTTCTACCGGCTTCAGATTTGGATCACCAACGGACGCGGCCCTCAAATAGCTCCGATACCATGTAGGAATTTACAGGGTAAGTTCCACAGAAAGAATACCAAAAGGACACCGCTCACAACCAGATCTCAAATCAATACACCAGTATTTTTGACGTGGTTAAAACCCTTAGAGTGCAAGGAGGGAAACAGTCCACGGCTTGTCCCAACGTGGGTACTACAGGCAATTTATTAATCAAAGAATGAAAATTTACATAAGCTTCTCTCATGCACGGATTACCCAAACAATGACCCTCCATGCGCTTTAAATAGAACTCATGGACCAATCGGGTGTCAAGCCACGGATCAAGTGTCGGTAATACCGAAGTGAGAGTGAACCGCCGGATCACTACATATCGTGACCGTCGGATTGTAAGTTACAAAAAGTACAACGGTAAAGAAACACACTTTACCTAACTCTTAACCTAACTCTATACTAGACCAAGTTGAACTTAACTATATCCTATGTGTCGGAATATCCTAACAATAGGTCCTTCAATGTCTTCCACATTGAAAACGGAGTCTCCTTCCCATGGAGACTCGAGACAATATGATCTCAAACTCCCTCCAGAAGAATCCTCCTTGCTCTCGCCACACATTTATTCCATTCTACCAATTCTTGGGCATTAGTTGTTGCTGGCTTGGGGACTTCTTGATTAATGAAGTCCTTCAAACCATTGTCTTCTAATACCGCTTCCATGTGATCCTTCCATGCTATGTAATTCAAGCTTCCATCCAGGGCATACTCAAGTCTCAAGCCACTGAATGCCATTGGGGAACTTTGAGATGTGATAAGAAATCAATTTTGTACCTGCAATCAAGCATTTCAAACTTCGAACTTCTCCCTTCTCAATATGTTGTTCACGGCTCTGATCACCTTTGCTCTGATACCATGTAGAAATTCTCACTGTAGATTACACTGATTATGCAATGTACTAAAGCAAAATACTTAATCTACTTCTACAATCAAACTTGTGGAAACTTAATCGATTTTGAGAAAGATCAAACATAACACATATAATAGAGAAGAAGATTCAATCACACACGAAACACAGAAGAATACTCTAGGAAAAGCCTCAGCTAAAAACCTCGCTATTTGTATTATCATACAAGTCGAAATATCTCAGGATTGCACAAAGCTTTAGCTCTCAAGCTATCCAGATCTCAATACAATCCCTCACTGCTGCTCATAGACAGAATAGACAACACATATGCCTTCTCCTCTATCCTCCAAGCCTCCTATTTCCTTGTGCAGTTTCTCCTGGGTGATCCAGCTGTAACCTGTGTGATTCTCACCTCACACACTGCTCTGACCTCTGTAGTAACTGCGCAATCCTCAAGGAATGAATTCCTTCTGCATGCAAGAGATATTCTCATGGGAATATTCTAGCAATTGATAGTACACTATCCCTGCCTTTAATCTCAACTGGGTCTTTGTCTGAACTGACATGCATGAGTTATTTATGAGAGAATATTCAATTATGTGGATAACACTAGTTGCATGCATGCATGCATTAACTGACTGAACTGACGATTAGTTCCACAAACTATTTGGAACTAATTTAACTGGACTTAACTCAGTTAATTGAGCTAACTAATTACAACTCAAATACAACTCATCATTATCTCCTTAATTATGGGATAACTTCCTCAATCAAAGGGATAACTGTTGCATGTCTTCAGAAAGACTTCATGTTTGAATTTCTCCAACTAATTAACTCAAGATGAATTAATTAATTATTTTTCAAACAGCTGGTGAGACTAAATTCGAATTTTAATTCAAGAACAAATTAAAATTGGAATATATCCTGAAATTCTATCTATAGTAATGCTAATTTTAGCATTTATTGTTGCCATTTTCAACAGCCATTTCATCATGGCCTCTGATCCTATGGATCCAAACACTGCCAAACTCTAGATTTGTGTCGCAGATATGTTCAAGAGTTGTCCTTCTGTAGTTACACTTATTCCTGATTCTCTGTATCATCATTGCATACCTTTGTCTCGTGTTGATGATGTGGGATACATCATGGACCTCCTTTGACACGGTCACTTCCCACTGACTTCAACTCATTATCCGAGAAGTTGGTCGAGAGAATCCCTTCCCGTACCTTAGAGCTTGCATGCCCTAATGGAAAGTTCTTTGCACTTGACGAAAAGTTCACTTCATTGGATTTCGATCAAGTGATTTCATGGGTGTTCGACTTAATTTCCTTTATTCACATTCCGTGGATTGTGTTAGACTCCGTCTTATGTCAGAGATTGATTCTTCTTCAAAACCCTGTTTTGAAGAAGAAATCATTAATGTGTTGTTTTAGATTATGTAATTTATCTCCAGCTCTTCAAAAACTTCAAACTCCTATCTCTGTAAAAGCACAAAGAAAACAAAGCTTACATCAGACTCTACTGTTGATGAATTTGGTCAAGTTTTATCTTCATATGGTTTCATGGCACAAAGCTTGCTTGTGAAATATTCATCGGTCTAGTTTACTATCAAACTTAGTCATATGGTTTCAGATTAATTTCAGGACAATGTCTTTGTGCAATTATTTTGCTTCATCCAGTATCGCTGACGATGCATTTTATGAGCTGCAAAATCCTCAAGAACAAATTCAAGCTTATGTGTTTGATGTGGTTCGAGCAAATGTTCCAAAGATGAATTTGGATGAAATTAATTGAAACAAAAGGGCGATGTTGCCAAAGTTGTGTTAGAAACGCTTGAGAAAGCAATGGGGTTATATGGGTATAACATACAACAGATACTTGTGGTTGATATAGTTCCAGATCAGTACAGAAGGCAATGAATGGGATCAATGCAGCTCAACGACTTCAACTTGCAAGTGTTATGCTGGCCATGATGATTCCGGGCCTAGCGCTTCTTCCTCCAAAGGCTCATGTTTGTTTGACTGTTCTAAAGCCCGCAGTATATTACAGTGATCTGAAGACATTTCTCTGTGGGTTACATATCTCTTTGTCTAAATATTATTTCCAATTGACCGATTTGGAGAGATGGGTCCATCAGCGAGGACTTTCTTCAGTGAGAAAGGCTTCACACGTTTGCAGATTTTAGACCATATCTACTCTTTTACCAGGAAAACTTGTCATCAGATGAAATAGAAGTGGCAATTCATACAGATTCAAAGCATGCAGATCGCCTTAGACTTCTATATGCCAGCAACGAAGCATTAGATCTTGGTTATGTCCCAGTAAAGAGGAGTGAATTCCTTGGAAACCGAAGGAGTTTTGAAGCTTTGAAACAAGTTGACAGGGAGAACACTGGCCAGGTATATGAATTACGGCTTGGAGCATAATTTGCAGATTGTAAAACAAACACTTCTACTGTATTGTATGGTGACTATATCCTTTATGAGGGCTACTGGAAGGCGTTGCATATGCTTATATCCTTCATTGTTTGCAAGAAAAAGAGCACTTGTTACAGATGCTACTCGTGCACTCGACAAGGCAAAAAAAATGATCAGGTTTGATGAGAAGAGTGGCAACTTTTATGGCACAGAACTTGGACGTATAGCTAGCCACTTCTACATTCAGTATGTTAGCGTTGAGACTTATAACGCGATGCTAAGACAATGAGCTTATAAATCTTGTGGCTCACTCACCCGAGTTTGACAATATTATGGTCAGAGAGGAGGAGCATCATGAGCTAGAAACTTTACGCTACAAGTTATGCCCTTGGAAGTGCGAGGTAGCCCTGAGGATAAATATGGGAAAATTTCTATTTTGATTCAGGCATATATATCACGTGGCACATTTAAAAGTTTCTCATTAGTTGCAGATGCCAATTATATAAGTCAAAGCCTTGGTTGAAATTATGCATGCGCTATTTGAAATCTGTCTACGCTGAGGGTGGTGTCAATTGGGTCTATTTGCCAGACATTGCAAAGTGGCTAGATTACAGCGGCCCTCATGTTACAAAATCTTTACGGATAGCCTCAGTTCTCTCAGTAATGTTGATAGCGTTTTCCTTTTTCCTGGCAGTTAAACCAAGAAAGTTTTTTCATTTTTTTTGTTGCTACAAATTTCTTGATGTGTGGAATTTCAATTTTACTGTTCATATTATGGCACCAAGACCAAAACATGCCATCATTGGATTATTGGCCAACACTGATGGCCCGCTTGGTATATGTTTCTCTTGGTTTAACGGCATTAACAACACTGCTAGTTTTTCCTTGGACCATATCTCTGCCAAGTTCTAGTAGCCTTGTTTCTAAAAGCCAAAAGCCAGAGATATTAGTTGTTTCTCAGTTCTGCTCTGGTATTACTAAAAACTGCATTGAAGCAGGAACAAGAAACTGCATTTCATTTGTTGGAATGGTCTATATATTGTGCTGGTGTCTTCTGCAACCACTACTTCAACAACCAGTAAATGCTTGCCCTATTTTTATTCTTCTGTTGCAACTAATTTCTATGGCAAACAGACTCCAACCGATACAGAGGTCATTTCTTAGGTGGCAGTCATTGCGATATGCGCGCATTTGATTATGTGGCGGTTTGACCCGTATTTTTGTAAAGCAGCAGAGCGTATCTCCAGAAATTTGAGAGCGGTTGCAAAGTGGCAGTCAAGGATCGTTTGCCTATTTCGGTTTTCACGCTGGAATAATGGAAGGCTTTCTATCTTTAATAGCAAATGGAGGATTTTGTGCTATCTATCATAGCCAAAGAATGCGATAAGATTTCAATCCTGATCCTATGAGGATCAGCTCTCCATATGTCAAGCCATCAGCAGAATGTTAGTTTAAAGGTTGTTTTTATGGCCAACGCATTTCCAGATTTGGGGCGCAGTTATGAAACCCAGAATGTGCAAAGTGGCATACAGATTCGACTGCTTATGTTTATTTTCAGTAATTGGGAGTGACACCTGTAATGCCACCGCTTCATCAGTTTTCAACAGTTCGAGTAGAAGAAGGAGCGCATTTTTATTTTCAGAAGAGCTGATTGTTTTCTGTTAGTTTATTTATTAATAATGATAAAATCAATTCCTGGTCTTGGGGTCGATTTGTTTTCCCCCAGCTGTGTTTATTTCATATATTTAAAAGAAAAAAAGAGAGAGGAGAGAGAGGGAGTTTCTGAGTGCTGTGAGTGCTGGAACAGAGCTTTCAATGTACAGTTTTTTGCAGGGATTTTTAATGAAAATTTCACAGCTCTGATTTCTGAGATCCCTGTGGCATGATGATTTAGCATTAGTTTTTCTCTTGTTTCATATGTAATCTGTTATGTTTCTTTTCACTTCATGATCATTTCTGAGTGAACAAATGAAGTGTTTAGGTAGAATTCATGCCTGCCATGCTCTGCCTATAAGTTTGTTCATGTTTAAATGTTTTCTACTGTTTAAGGAGGATTCAAAGTTATTGTTTGCCCTCCTTAGCTCCTCACCAGTCTTGCCATCCCGTTTAAAACTAGATTTGATGCTAAATGTCTTGCCTACCTTGCCTCAGTCGATAACCTGTGTTGTTCATTATATTTCTCTGTTTCAAAGCTGTGATTTTGCCCATGTAGCCCAGAAAAACCCCGTTGTTTAATTAAAAACCCCAAATCAACCTTTCTAATCAGTTTACTAGCCTAATATTAGTGTCACCGTATTGGTCATCTCATCAATCGAAAATCTACCGAGATAGACCAGAGAGAGCCTTCTCCTGCCCCGTAGGGCTAGCTACGGGGCTGAATGGTTTGATGTTGCCTTGAGGTTTACCTTTCTCAGCCTGAGGTGAAATTTCAAGCGCTAACATAGTGGTGACCATATTGGGGAGAACAAACTTGTTTGTGGGTTGATGTGTTTGTTTCGTAAGTCTTAGACGGAGCCTGAAGTTATGCCAGTTAGCCTTCGAAAACGCTCTTGTTTTACATCAGCGTTAGTAGATAAACGCTGCTTTAGTCAATCTCCATGAGCTTGTGAATACAGCACTTCATTTGCATTTTACCCCAGTACATGCAATCAAGGTGTAGATCTGATGCTGATGGTGGACAGCAGTCAGACACTTATGCAGGCTGAACCATTCACCCGGCGACTCCAACTCGATCCAGACATTCCAGTGCCTGTTGATTCACTCATGCAATGGTAGAGTATGTGACAAACTTGTGTGAAGCTCTAAACGGATTTAGAGAAAGATTAGTGGATATTGAACTTAATGAAGAATTTTTCAGTACCTTGTTTCATTTGTTGAAATGTTCAAAGTTATCTTCAAAGATCTTCAAACCTAAATTGTGTGAGTTAATAGTTGAAAGAATCGAGAAGGAGATTCAAGATTTAGACGAGCAAATTCAGTCATATGATTTCCAAGACCCTAAAACGTTTTTGGAAATCGTTCCTCCATTGAAACAAGAAATAACAGATTTGCCCATAGATGTATACATTGACAATGTGCAGCTGGAAGTATGTGTTGCAGAGTTGGGGCAGCCAACAGAGTCCGGCTTCCGTGATCCTATTGCGGCATACATGGACATGTTTTTCAGTTTGATTGATAGATCAGGCTGTATTTTCCGTGACCAGGCTCAGTACGTGCATGAAGGGCTGCCAGCAACTGCATCGGTGACCTCGTGGCAACATTCTCAAGCGGCATCATTTTCAGGTTTACTTGAATGGTTAATTTGGCACTTTAGTATTACCTGATCTAGTGTTTGTACAGCAAAGTAGGGTAGCTTGTAAATAAATAAGCAGCCATAAGGGCAGCATCTTGTTTCAGTTTGCTTGAAGATTGTTTGAGTTCAGTTTCAGTTTGAAAATAAGTCAAGAGTTGTGTTGATGATGACTCCATTGCCCAATGGGTAGAGGCACTGTCTGCTCTCCCAAAGTTCTGCGGTTCTTGGCACCTCCACGGAGCGGCAGTTGCCATCCCAAGTGGAGCCAATGTTAGACTCCGTCTCATGTCAGAGATTGATTCTTCTTCAAAACCCTGTTTTGAAGAAGAAATCATTAATGTGTTGTTTTAGATTATGTAATTTATCTCCAGCTCTTCAAAAACTTCAAACTCCTATCTCTGTAAAAGCACAAAGAAAACAAAGCTTACATCAGACTCTACTGTTGATGAATTTGGTCAAGTTTTATCTTCATATGGTTTCATAGCACAGAGCTTGCTTGTGAAATATTCGTCGGTCCAGTTAACTATCAAACTTAGTCATATGGTTTCAGATTAATTTCAGGACAATGTCTTTGTGCAATTATTTTGCTTCATCCAGTATCGCTGACGATGCATTTTATGAGCTACAAAATCCTCAAGAACAAATTCAAGCTTATGTGTTTGATGTGGTTCGAGCAAATGTTCCAAAGATGAATTTGGATGAAATTAATTGAAACAAAAGGGCGATGTTGCCAAAGTTGTGTTAGAAACGCTTGAGAAAGCAATGGGGTTATATGGGTATAACATACAACAGATACTTGTGGTTGATATAGTTCCAAATCAGTACAGAAGGCAATGAATGGGATCAATGCAGCTCAACGACTTCAACTTGCAAGTGTTATGCTGGCCATGATGATTACGGGCCTAGCGCTTCTTCCTCCAAAGGCTCATGTTTGTTTGACTGTTCTAAAGCCCGCAGTCTATTACAGTGATCTGAAGACATTTCTCTGTGGGTTACATATCTCTTTGTCTAAATATTATTTCCAATTGACCGATTTGGAGAGATGGGTCCATCAGCGAGGACTTTCTTCAGTGAGAAAGGCTTCACACGTTTGCAGATTTTAGACCATATCTACTCTTTTACCAGGAAAACTTGTCATCAGATGAAATAGAAGTGGCAATTCATACAGATTCAAAGCACGTAGATCGCCTTAGACTTCTATATGCCAGCAATGAAGCATTAGATCTTGGTTATGTCCCAGTAAAGAGGAGTGAATTCCTTGGAAACCGAAGGAGTTTTGAAGCTTTGAAACAAGTTGACAGGGAGAACACTGTCCAGGTATATGAATTACGGCTTGGAGCATAATTTGCAGATTGTAAAACAAACACTTCTACTGTATTATATGGTGACTGTATCCTTTATGAGGGCTACTGGAAGGCGTTGCATATGCTTAGATCCTTCATTGTTTGCAAGAAAAAGAGCACTTGTTACAGATTCTCCTCGTGCACTCGACAAGGCAAAAAAAATGATCAGGTTTGATGAGAAGAGTGGCAACTTTTATGGCACAGAACTTGGACGTATAGCTAGCCACTTCTACATTCAGTATGTTAGTGTTGAGACTTATAACGAGATGCTAAGACAGTGAGCTTATAAATCTTGTGGCTCACTCACCCGAGTTTGACAATATTATGGTCAGAGAGGAGGAGCATCATGAGCTAGAAACTTTACGCTACAAGTTATGCCCTTGGAAGTGCGAGGTAGCCCTGAGGATAAATATGGGAAAATTTCTATTTTGATTCAGGCATATATATCACGTGGCACATTTAAAAGTTTCTCATTAGTTGCAGATGCCAATTATATAAGTCAAAGCCTTGGTTGAAATTATGCATGCGCTATTTGAAATCTGTCTACGCTGAGGGTGGTGTCAATTGGGTCTATTTGCCAGACATTGCAAAGTGGCTAGATTACAACGGCCCTCATGTTACAAAATCTTTACGGATAGCCTCAGTTCTCTCAGTAATGTTGATAGCGTTTTCCTTTTTCCTGGCAGTTAAACCAAGAAAGTTTTTTCATTTTTTTTATTGCTACAAATTGCTTGATGTGTGGAATTTCAATTTCACTGTTCATATTATGGCACCAAGACCAAAACATGCCGTCATTGGATTATTGGCCAACACTGATTGCCCACTTGGTATATGTTTCCCTTGGTTTAACGGCATTAACAACACTGCTAGTTTTTCCTTGGACCATATCTCTGCCAAGTTCTAGTAGCCTTGTTTCTAAAAGCCAAAAGCCAGAGATATTAGTTGTTTCTCAGTTCTGCTCTGGTATTACTAAAAACTGCATTGAAGCAGGAACAAGAAACTGCATTTCATTTGTTGGAATGGTCTATATATTGTGCTGGTGTCTTCTGCAGCCACTACTTCAACAACCAGTAAATGCTTGCCCTATTTTTATTCTTCTGTTGCAACTAATTTCTATGGCAAACAGACTCCAACCGATACAGAGGTCATTTCTTAGGTGGCAGTCATTGCGATATGCGCGTATTTGATTATGTGGCGGTTTGACCCGTATTTTTGTAAAGCAGCAGAGCGTACCTCTAGAAATTTGAGAGCGATTGCAAAGTGACAGTCAAGGATCGTTTGCCTATTTCGGTTTTCACGCTGGAATAATGGAAGGCTTTCTATCTTTTATAGCAAATGGAGGATTTTGTGCTATCTATCATAGCCAAAGAATGCGATAAGATTTCAATCCTGATCCTATGAGGATCAGCTCTCCATATGTCAAGCCATCAGCAGAATGTTAGTTTAAAGGTTATTTTTATGGCCAACGCATTTCCAGATTTGGGGCGCAGTTATGAAACCCAGAATGTGCAAAGTGGCATACAGATTCGACTGCTTATGTTTATTTTCAGTAATTGGGAGTGACACCTATAATGCCACCACTTCATCAGTTTTCAACAGTTCGAGTAGAAGAAGGAGCGCATTTTTATTTTTCAGAAGAGCTAATTGTTTTCTGTTAGTTTATTTTTTAATAATGATAAAAATCAATTCCTGGTCTTGGGGTCAATTTGTTTTCCCCTAGCTGTGTTTATTTCATATATTTAAAAAAAAAAGAGAGAGGAGAGAGAGGGAGTTTCTGAGTGCTGTGAGTGCTGGAACAGAGCTTTCAATGTACAGTTTTTTGCAGGGATTTTTAATGAAAATTTCACAGCTCTGATTTCTGAGATCCCTGTGGCATGATGATTTAGCATTAGTTTTTCTCTTGTTTCATATGTAATCTGTTATGTTTCATTTCACTACATGATCATTTCTAACTGAACAAATGAAGTGTTTAGGTAAGAATTCATGCCTGCCATGCTCTGCCTATAAGTTTGTTCATGTTTAAATGTTTTCTACTGTTTAAGGAGGATTCAAAGTTATTGTTTGCCCTCCTTAGCTCCTCACCAGTCTTGCCATCCCGTTTAAAACTAGATTTGATGCTAAATGTCTTGCCTACCTTGCCTCAGTCGATAACCTGTGTTGTTCATTATATTTCTCTGTTTCAAAGCTGTGATTTTGCCCATGCAGCCCAGAAAAACCCCTTTGTTTAATTAAAAACCCCAAATCAACCTTTCTAATCAGTTTACTAGCCTAATATCAGTGTCACCGTATTGGTCATCTCATCAATCGAAAATCTACCGAGATAGACCGGAGAGAGCCTTCTCCTGCCCCGTAGGGCTAGCTACGGGGCTGAATGGTTTGATGTTGCCTTGAGGTTTACCTTTCTCAGCCTGAGGTGAAATTTCAAGCGCTAACAGATTGTACTGTTGGTACCTTGAGAACCATTGTCATTATTGGTGGTCTCTCTCGCGCTTGTTAATGGTTCACATCATTAACTGGTAATCAAGTGACTTTCTAACATGTTTGAATTCAACACGCTTATTCACATGATAGAGTTTGTACTTTGATCGAGTTGTGTTGGAGCACAAGACCCTGGGCTCAAATTACAATAGGTTGCAAGGCAATGTGACATGATCATGCCAATACACATGTCTCTCTCAGATGGATGGCTATGACCATACCATGAGTTGTTATATGTGATCCTTCTCATTATTGGATGGATGCGACCATACCTGGGTTTCGATATGATCCTCTTTATTGGATGGTTGTGCCCATGTCTTGGATCCATTTACATGATCTCTCTCTGGATGGTTGCGTCCATACCATGAGTCATGTATCATTTGTCAAAGTTTTATGATGTATATGTATCCATTCTTGCTTGTAGGTTTTCCGATGACGGACTCTGGTTCCTCACATCTACTTGTAAAGCATTTCACCCCTCACTCTAGTTCAACCTTCATGCTTTAGGGGCATCTGTTACACAACATTTTGTCATTGTCCTTGTACTCCCCATTCCTCGATCTTGGAGGGCCTCTACAGTGAACCCTACATGCTTTCCCATCATGAAGAGACTCCCATTATGTCCCTCTTCATGAGAAAAACATTTCCCTTTTACATCATTTCCTAAGAATCTTCCTTTTACCCCAGTTTACAAGACCGACGCCAATGACCCATTTCCTCCTCGCGCCGATTTGCCTAGTTTAAAACTCAGCCTAGTGCCATACAGCACAAATGAGCCTTTTTTCAGTTGCCCAAATCCTCTTTTGTCAAGTTTTTTAAATATTGAGTCGAATCTTCCACATATAGAAGCTTCATAACAGAACTATGGTAAATGGTTGGGCCGGATGGAGCCAAGGAAGTCAATTTGGGCTCCTTTACCCTATTAAGATGGAACAAACCAAAGAGATAAGCCCTCTCCCATCATAATAGGAACCATCTCCCTCCATCAAGGCTATATAAACTCCTCCTTTTCCAAGCTAATCTAGTCTTAGTCTTTTTGGAGCTTGAATAACCAGCAAGATATCTATAGCTTGTAGCTTTCTAGTTTATGTTTATGGAGGGAGAATAGTGTGTTTGGTTTGGTTTGGAACTAAAGGGAAGAAACATTAAAAATTCCATCGTTGAGGCTATCCATGAGATGCTAGCATAGGTGTTGGGACTCGGATACATCGGAGGAGACCAGCAACGTCAAGGCTTTGGTTGTAATCTATTTCTGAACTTATATGAATACAACTATTGATTTATTTCCTACATTAAGTGTTATCTTACTTTTGATGGCTTAAGATTCCTTGACCTTTTAATTAGGTTGAATGCAATTTGTATGCTATCATGTGTGTTTTTGTTGTTTGTTTGCTTGTTCCAGGTATTCAAAGGAAGGAAATGAAAAGTAGTTGGAGTAAGGAAGCAAGATCATTACCAAGCGGAATAACATTCTAAGAGGTAGGCCCTCTTATTTGATTATAGCTTCAGGAAGTTTTCCATAGATTGTTTGTTTGTGGATAGACCCGCTCTTTTAAGCTAGAGGAATTCTCTTTGTCCACATTGAGAATCTACCTACACCACACACTTACAAGCTTAGCCTAGGGGATGACGTGGAGATGGAATAGCCATAGTCTCTAATGGGGAAGTCTCTAGTTGAAGGGGCCAAATGGTGAAAATTTAATATCAAGACTCTGCAGGAGTGGCTTAAGGACAAGATAACCCCAAAGGTAAAAATACCTCCTTAAATTTTCATTTTAGCAAAAGGTTGGATTCAAATTATTTTCAACTCTCACGAGGAGGCAAAAAAATTTCCAAATGTGTATGGTCGATAGATTAAACTCAAGTAATGGACCTTACTCTTTGATGCAAGTTGAGAGTGGCTTGACATTGTCCCCATTTGGGTTTAGTAACTGACTTACCTTCTCATATGTGGAATGAGAAGAGTTTCAAAGATTTGGGAAACATCATTGGGATCTTGCAAGAATTTGAATACTCATTGAAAGAGACCAAGGACATGTCAATGGCTAGAATCCTTATGAGCTTGAACTTGCATAATGGTCTTCATGAAATTATCTACATTGCTAGAGGAGTTGAGAGACTTCAAGTGATCAATTATGAAGCGGTATCGTTTCGGTATAAGAGGTGTAACAAATATTGGCACAATGTCAACCATTACAATCTCCCCTTTAAAAAATGCTTGGCATAGGGGGAGGCCAAGAAAAAACTCAAGATGAATTCTCTATAAGAACCGGGGGTGAGCATCAAATAAAGGGAAGTGGAACTTGAGGAGGGGACAAAAATGTTGGAGGATCCATCAAGTTCAAACCAAATTAAAGTAGGGTTGAAATATCATGATCAACGTCTTGGTAACGGTGATCCGGATTTAAACGGGAACACAAAAAATTACAGAGATAACCATAAACACAGAGATGCAATGGAAATAATACTTCACTTCATTAATGTAAAAATACTGAAATATGCTTACAAACAGAAATTGAAATACCAGCTAGGGCGATGGTAGCTTATCTTTGAGAAGAGATGTGGTAGCTACATGCCTCTGAACTACCTTCCAATGAGGCACAAGGGCCTTTTTTTATTATTGAACAATAAGAGCAAACCATAAACAACCAAAACCCTAACCCAAGGAGATGTAACACCAAGAGTTTATGGACCCCGTTGGGGTGAGTTGGACAACCAACTTCCCAGGGTCATGACTTGGTCATATTATCTCCATTTGATGCTCATGATAACTCGTTGGGAAGATCTCTCCGAGTACTACGACAAAAAATACTATTTTAGACCAAAAATCGTTGGTGGTAGATTTCCAAAAAAACATTGTTTAGGGCCTCAAAACGGCTTCGGAAGTTTAGGACTCGAAGAACTGCTAAAAATAGTAAATTGTGCTGCAATTAAGGAAACTGAAAAACTGAAAGAAGAAATGGTGGGGGTCCAAGTGGAATTGGCGGGTGGCCACCAATATCCACCTGGATCATTCCTCCCCCCTTAGGAAGCAATGGTCCCCATTGTGTTGAGTTCCTCCATGAGATGAGGTAACTTTTGCTGAACTTGGTCCCTGGTGAGCCACTTGCCCTGGTGAAGGAGTTGGCCTGCTTTGACAACTTGATACAGTTGGATATTCTGCTCGTGAGTGTGCTTGATCTATGTGTCCATGATCCAATCAGTTGCAGCTTGTTCCATGCAATCTAGATTCAACTTTGTGTGTGCGAGTTGTTCTGCAATGTTGGATGTGTCTAGTAATGGTGGAAAAGATGGCCAAAGGTGGTCCACATTGAACACTGGGTGTAGGCCAAGGAATGGGGGAATGTTGAGCTCGAATGTATTATCTCCCACAACCTTGGTAATGGTGTAAGGACCATATCAGAGTGGTATGAGTTTCTGATAGGCTCTGGTAAGGTGTTCCTTTTGCAAATGAAACTAGTCTTTGTCACCCACCTGAAACTTGTGTGGCACTCGATGTTGATCATGTTGCTGCTTGTACTTGGCATTTGATTTCTCCAGAATGTCATGGACCTGCTGGCGAATATGTTGGATGTGCTCAATGAGGTTGTTTGCCTTATCTGTTTCAAACTGGACATGAGCCGAATCTGCGTGAGTAGCTGCAAATGGCATGGCCACATCAATGGGACATAGTGGCTAGAATCCCAAGCCCACCTGAAAAGGGTTGTGGCCAGTCGAGCTATGGAGAGCTCGATCATAGTTGTGTTGAACATAGGGGAGGCTCTTGTCCCATGTGCATGGATGCTTTGAGTTGTACATGTGCAGAATGTGTACGATCATCCTATTGACAACCTCTATCTGGCCATTGGTTTGAGGATGCAAGATTGTGGACTTAGTGAGTTTGGTGTCCAGCATCGACCAAAGACTGGACCAAAATATACTGAGGAACCGGCTGTTCCGATCTGAGATGATAGACTGTGGGATCCAAAAGTGTACCCACAGTCGTTCAAAGAAGAGTTTAGTAGTGGCTTCTGTTGTGATATTCTTCTTGCAGGATGCCATAATGGCCATCTTCGAGAACCTATCAATGACCACAAAAACACAGTTGTTTCCATGCTTAGTGAAAGGAAGGCCTAACATGTAATCCATGGATATGGATTCCCAAGGTCGACTAGGGGTAGGCAGAGGGGTATAGAGGCCTTGCTTCTTGATGGTCGGTTTGGAAATGGCGTAGGCAATGCATGATCTGATGTACTTCCCGACATCCTGTTGAAGATTCGGCCAATAGAAATACTTCTGCAGTACTGCCACCATTTTCTTGACCTCGAAATTCCCAGCAGCCCGACTATAGTGTGCTTCCCAAATCATCTTGGCACGCTCGCTTGAAGGAACACAAAGGTGACCCAGATGGCATAACAGGGCATCATGGAGGTGAAAATATGGAACATGTTGACCCTCCAAGAGTGTCTAGTATGTGTGGCCGAATTTTGGGTTGCTTTTGTAGATAAGTGGCCAATCAGAAGTCTCGTGTCCACAAGAGTTGAAAATGGTGGTTAACACCATGATCAGTGGTTGACTGAGGCAATTTGCAACATTATTGGTGTTGCCCTTCTTATACTTGATATTCAAATGGAACTGTTTTAGGTATGTGGACCACTTCTGATGGCGATCATTTTGCAATTTCCCTTGGGTCTATATGAACTGCAGGGGTCAGTGGTCTGTGTGGATGACCATTTCCTTCCCCAAAATGTAATGCTTCCATTGTCGGAAGGCCTGCACAATGGAATACATCTCTTTGTCATAAGTGGGATACTTTCGAACTGTCTCTGAAAGTGTCTCACTGTGATATGCCACTAGATGCCCGTGTTGAGTAAGGACTGCCCCAATTACATAGTCATAGGAATCTATCTCGACCTCAAATGGTTGTTGCAAGTCTGGTAATGTGAGCACTGGTGCTGAGCAGAGGCGATCTTTCAACTCTGTGAATGCCTTCTGTTGAGATTCAAACCAAAATAATTTTGCTTTCACTCCTCCCTTGGTGGCTTAACTCAAGGGACAAGTGATATGAGAAAATCCCAACACGAACCTGTGGTAGAAGTTGGCAAGACCTAGAAAGCTGCAGAGCTCTGTCAAAGTGGTTGGAGATGGCCAATCCCGAATGACTTGAAATTTTGGTTGGATCCACATGCACCCCCTGTTCATCAATAATGTATCCCAGATACTGAACCTGGGTCATGTCAAAAGTGCATTTCTCCAAATTGGCACATAACTTGTGTTATCACAATGTTTGGAGAACTTGTCAGATGTGGTGGAGGTGCTCTTCCCAACTCTGGCTGAAGATCAGGATGTTATCCAAGTATACCACTACAAATTAGTTGGTGAATGGCCGCAAGATGTCATCCATTAGCCTCATGAAGGTTGCAGGAGCATTCGTCAATCTGAAAGGCATAACCAACCATTCGAAAAGGCCCTCCTTGTCTTTGAAGGCAGTCTTCCACACATCGGAGGGTTCGATTGGTACCTAGTGATATCCTAACTTCAAATCGATCTTGCTGAAATATTTTCCCCCCATCAGTTGGTCTAGGAGGTCATCAATCCGTGGGATCGCGTACCTATTATGGACAGTGATCTTATTCAACGCCCAATAGTCAATACAGAGTCTCCAAGTCCCATCCTTCTTCTGTATGACCACGCTCGGGCTCCCACAGGGTGATGAACTTGGACGGATGTGACCTTTCTGTAGCAGCTCCTGAATCTGCCTCTTGATTTTATCGTTCTCCAGAACGAAGCACCGATAGATGGGCCCCATTAGGGTGAGTTGGACAGCTAACTTCCCGGGGTCATGACTTGGTCATATTAAATCCGTTTGACGTGCATGAGAACCCGTTGGAAATATCTCTCCAAGGACCACGACAGAAAAGAAGATTTTAAATAGCTTGTCGTTGGTGGTAGATTTCCAAAAAAATGTCGTTTAGGGCCTCAAAACGGCTCTAGAAGTTTAGGACCCGAAAAACTGCTAAAAATAGTAAACTGTGCTACAATTAAGGAAACTGAAAAACTGAAAGAAGCAATGGTGGGGGTCCAAGTGGAATTGGCAGGTGGCCACCAATATCCACCTGGATCAAACAGAGTAAACCCTTAGGCCACTAGAGGAATGTCAACCCCAACTTTGCATACTCCAATTTCTCCTTCTTCCCTTCCGAATTTTAGTTTGCTTGCATATTTTTTTTTAGTTTAGGGAATTATTAGGGTTCTCCATCTAGGGGTTTTGGATATGAAGTCCCACAACTAGTATAGTTGTGTTCCTTCCTAAATTAATTGTCATGTACCATCCCCATTGTTGGAACTTTCCTCCCCATGGGCCTCTACATCTTCTGGGTTTATTGGGGATCAAGAAGTTGGGGAGATCCTTTATATCCTAAGATCTAGACATATTTTCCCTCTTATCGAAGATCAGTTAGGAGGTCTAGGATAAACTATGATTTCATCTCTTAGTTCTAAGATTCCCAAGAAAAATCCCTCTTGCAACCAAGAGTGATCTCGTTAGATTTCGTAGCCAGATATAGAACAAAACAAACAGTAACAAGAAACATTCCATATGTTTAACACCATCAAATTAGCAATGAAAAGAAAAGTGGGATGGACCCATACCATTTTATGATAGTTTTCCTCATTGGTTGTTTATACCTTGTAGTCTTTCCCTCTATACTCTAAATAAAATATATAAATTCCTTGTAGATTCAAACTACAGATTGTAATATGCTAAAACAGTTGACTTGAATCTACTCTACTCATCAGTGGAAATAATAAACGATCGATGAAATTATGAAGCATAAAAGAGAATGAATTCAATCACATATAACACAATAGTTTTCTGGGGAAAGACATAGATAAAAACTCATGCTATCTATATATTGCATTAATCAGAAAATATGAGAAGATTTCAATGCTTTTCTCAAGCCCGAGCAACCTCTACACTATCTCTATCTATCTCACTGCTTCCCAGACAAGCTCAATCCAATACTTAGCCAATTTTGTTGCCTGCCAAGCTCTTATTTCCTTCTGCAGTTTCCTTAGGAATTAGTCCATATTTAATTGGGAAATTCCATAAATATGAATTGTGAAATCCTCATAGGCATTCCTATGATTGCATGCACTACCTATATGACTCAGATGATTATACAACTGATAGTACATTGTCCCTGAACTCCAATCTCAACTGAACCTTTCTTTGATCTAACATGCATGAGTTAATTATGAGTGAATCTTCAGTTTACTGGTTGATCATTGTTTGTTACACACCACTACTATGGGTTACACCCCACTACTAGATCTCCCATTAATTCCTCCATCAGCTGGAACTAGTTTAATTGACTTTAACTCATTTAGACTAAATTAGATAATTACAACTCAAAATAAAGCCAACCAGGGCTCCTAAAAAGTAGGAGACACTCTACATGACTCAATTTAGACCCTCAACTTTAACTAACTGAGCCAACTAAGTCAAATTAACTTAGTTAACTATTACAAGTTGTCAAGAGATGTGGAATTACAATTTACTCCCTAATTTAATTCAAGGACAAAATTAGATTAGGATTTTCTTGTTGCATTTTCAACACTCCCTCTCAACAAGAAGGGGATTATCATCTACCCCTATATTGCCTCTGTGAAACTCGAATTTGAATCTTGACAATTCCTTTATCAAAATATCTGCATCTTGTTCCTCTGTAGGAATGTACTTCAACAACATGATTCTTCTCAGCACATAATCTCGTAGATGGTGATATCAGATGTCAATATGCTTCGGCCAATCATTAAAAATTGGATTCTCAGAAAGTTTGATACAACTCTTATTGTCACAATAAATCATTGTACGATCCATTTGCTAACCAAATAACCCAACAAGGATCTTCCTCATCTAGATAGTATCACAAGTTTCTTGACTAACAGTCATGTACTATGATTCTTCTGAACTAGGTGCAACTAATATCTGCTTCCTGTTGTACCAAGAAACTATTGTTGACCTAATACTAAAGATTCCCCCTATTTTTCTCTTCTTTTCGGATGGAATCCCTGCCCAATTTGCATCTGTGAAGCCTTGAAGCTTCACTCCCTCTATCTGTCTATATCAGAGACCAAAATGAGTGGTGCCTCTGAGGTATCTCAACACATGTTTAACTACCTTCCAATCGAGTTTGGTTGGCTTAACCATGGCTTGACTAAGTTAGTTCACTACAACACACATGTTTGGTCATGTGTTCACCAAATACATAAGTGAACCCACAAACTATTTATAAATAGTAGCCTCCACTACTTCACCAAAAGTAGCATCTTCCTTCCTCCAATTTCCTACTAGTGGCGTCTCCATGGGTTTTCTGCTCTCCATGTGGAACTTCTTGAGTATCTCGTTGGCATACTTTCCCTGAGAGATAAACAGTTCCTCATCTCCTTTCCATACTTCCATACCAAGAAATTAATGCATGAGCCCCAGGTCCTTCATCTCGAATTCTCTTACAAGACCCTCTTTGCAAGATTTTATTAGCTTCTCATCGCCTATTAGAATCAAATCATCGACATATAATACTATAATAAAAAAATTACCTTCAACCAAAATATGGTAAAGGTTCACATCTATTTCACTTTTGGTGAAGCCCAACCTTGTGAAATACCTATCAATCCTGGTGTACCGAGCACGGGGTGCTTGTTTTAGTCCATATTGCGCTCGCTTGAGTTTTCACACATGCGACTCTCTATTGAAGGTCTCAAATCCTTTCAAATATTCAATATACACCTATTCCTCAATCATACCATTAAGGAATGTTATCTTCATATCCATATGATGTATCTTCCATCCCATCTGTGATGACGGTGCTAGAATAGATCTAGATGAGGAATACCTTGCTACTGGAGAAAAGGTCTGATCATAATCAATTCCCTCCACCTGAGAGAACTGTCTAGCCACAAATTTGGCCTTGTGTTTCTCCACACTACCATCTGCTGCTTGATTTACCTTGTAAATCCATATGGAACTCACCACTAACTTGTCTGGTGGTCTTGGGACCACTTTGTAAACAGTGTTTTTAATAATGGAATCATACTCCTCAACCATGGAATCAACCCATACTGGTTTTTTCACTGCTTCCTCGAATGACGATGGCTCAACCTCTACACTCTCACTCATCAGAGCCATGTAGCCAGTGTATCGATTTGGTGACCTCCTCTGCCTGTGTTGTGATGTGAGTGCTCCCACATTCTCTTTAGCCTCATGCATCAATCTGTTAGCCTCTCTGGTGCGCTTCCTTCCATATTTGGAAGTCTCTGCATGAGTGGGTTCTTCCACTCTCTGATCTTCTACATGTGGCTACTCCACATCATCTTAAGGTTCCTCCTTTGGAGGTAAAAGCTCCTCATATGCATGTAATTGAAGCTCCCTCTCAAGGGAACATCTCATGGCCTTCTCTTCATCGAACTTCACATCTCTACGAACCATTGGTATCCTGTTGGATGGAAAGTACACTCAATAGTTATGAGGTGTATCAATGTACCCCACAAATATGCTCAACTCAGCTATTGGCTTCGGCTTTTTCTGTACATCCTTGGTAACATGATAGTAGACTGATGAACCAATGATCCTGAAGTGTACCACATCTTGTTTCTTACCTAAAAAAATCTTCTTTCGGTGTACTCATCCAAAGAATTTGATGAGGGATTATGTTCTGCAAATAAACAATTTTGTTTCATGCTTTAGCCCACAAGTACAACAATAGGCCCTCATCATGTAAAATTGCCCCTGCAAGTCCCTTAATACTTATGTTCTTTCTTTCAGCCACCCCTTTCTGTTGTGGGTTATGAGGTTCTATTAACTCTCGCCAAATGCCTTCTGATGCATAGAAGCTCTTGAATCCATTCGACACATATTCTCCACCATTATCGCTTTTGAGAGATTTAAATTTCCTTCTAGTATCTTTCTCGACAAGTACTTTGAATTCACAAAATTTAGCGAATGCCTGATATTTCTTCTGCATGAAGAAAATCTATCACTTAAGAGAAAAATCATCAATAAATATTACATTATACATGTGCTTGGTCGTGGACGTTGTCAGGAATGGTCCACACACATTTGAGAGAAATCTATCAAGGATCGCTTGCGCTCGATTGTCTTTATCATGAAAGGAAGCTTTGGTGTACTTCAATAATGTACACCCTTTGCATGTGTTTGTCTACTCTAGTGTACCCATGGGAAGTCCTGTAGAAATTCGCTGCATGATCTTCAAAGCTTCGTGGTGCAAGTGACCCAATCTTCTACCTCCCAACTCACTGGTGTCTTTACTCTGCACCTTCGTTGCTTTTGCGATCAAAGCAGCGCAATCTTCTACATCCAATTTCTAGAGTTTCTTCACCCAAGCCCCAATCAGCTTCACCTATCCTAAGTCTATCTGATGAAGGAAAGAATTTTCCTTGCTAAATTTCACACTGTAGCCACGATCCTCCAACATGGAAAAGAAACCAAATTCTTCTTCAAACCTAGAACGTACATGACATCTTTTAAAGTGAGAGGAGAACCAGACTCCCTCTGAAAGGTAACAGTATTGATGTTGGTCACGCTATCCCTCCCATCATCTCCCATATCGATGTGCATCTAGAGGTCCTTCTCCAAGTCACTTTAGAACTCTTTGTTTGATCCAGTCATATGGAATAAGGATCCACTATCTAGGTACCATAAACTACCCATTACCGATGTCACCATGCAAACAATGAGGGTGAAATCTAGCTCGAATTGTGAAGCAAGAGCTTCACCTGGATTTCCTCTTGAGAGGTTCTTACCGACCTTCTTGTGTGGAAATTTTGTTGCATAGTATCCCAGCTTGTGATAGTGAAAACATTTAATCTTAGACATGTCCTTCTTCTTGCTTCCTTGACTAGAATTTGATTTGGAATGGGATGACTTCCCCTTCCCTTTCTTTGCCTTTGCAACTAAGGCACATTTCTCCTCATCATCATGCTTGGATGAGGATCCATCTTTGGTGTTCCACCAAATATCTTATTGTACCAAGTCAGACCACAATCACTCTCGCTTTGGTAGCTTCTACCTCCCATTAACTGAGTCCTGGTAGCTGTGCCAGCTCTTGGAAATGCCTAGAAGTGCTAGGCTCACCAGATCGTCTTCAAAAACTATAACACAAACACTTCCAAGCTCACTAACATTGGGTGAACTTGGTCAAGTAATTCTGTATTGTGCCTTCTCCATCTTGATCTTTCTGAGCTTGTACTTCAGTGCCAGCTTACTGTGGTTACTGTTGTTTTGAAATAGGTATATCAAGACCTTCCACATTGAAAATGGATTTTTCTTACCATGGAGGTTTGAGGCAATATGATCTCGAACTCCTTCTAGGATAATCTTTATCACCTTTACCACACACTTTCTCCACTTTGCCAGATCTTGAGCATCAGTTGGCTTGGGAATATCTTTGTCTATGAATTCCTTAAGTTCTTTGTCTTCCAACAATGCCCCCATCCTGTCCTTCCAAGAAATATAGTTCAAACTACCCTCAAGGGAATATTCAAGTCTAAATCTGTAGAACAACATCCTGCTGGCTCTGAAGTATGATACTACAAATTCGATTTCTCCTGCAAAAGACAAACTTGTATTCTCCTCTTCTATAGTGATTTTAGCTATGATACCATGTAGAAATTCCTTGTAGATTCAAACTACATATTGTAATATGCTAAGACAATTGACTTGAATCTACTCTACTCATCAGCCTAAACAATAAACATTCAATTAAATCATGAAGCGTAAAAGAGAAAGAATTCAATCACACATAACACAATAATTTTCTAGGAAAAGCCATAGATAAAAACCCCTACTATCTGTATATTGCATTATTCAAAAAATATGAGAATATTACAATGATTTTCTCAAGCGTGAGCAACCTCTGTACTATATCTATATATCTCATTGCTTCCCAGACAAGCTCAAGCCAATACTTAGCCAATGCAGTTGCCTGCCAAGCTCCTATTTCCTTGCGAAGTTTCCTTGGGAATTAGCCCATATTTAATTAGGAAATTCCACAAATATGAATTGTGCAATCCTCGTAGGCCTTCCTTTGATTGAATGCGCCACCTATATAATTCAGATGATTATAAAACTAATAGTACATTGTCCTTGAACTCCAATCTAAACTAGGTCTTTCTATGATCTAACATGCATGAGTTAATTATGAGTGAATCTTGTTGGGGCCTTCGTTTTGTGATATTTTGCGGAGAAAGAGGTTAGTGACAAGTGGAAGAAACAGTCATTGGGAAGTTGTGGTGCTAATAGTGGAGGAAAGAAAGGAGACTGAAAGAATATTGGAAGTTGCAAAGGAGTGGTGGGAAGAAGCAGAGACAACTGAGTGAGGAAAGAGAAGGAGCATCCAAAGATGAAGATAGCCAAGCAGGGGAAAAGGATTTGGAAGTTCGGGTTGGCATATAGGAAAATAAAGAAGAAGATAAAAATCAAAGAGGAGAACCGAAAAGGGGTTGGTTGGTTATGTTGTGTACTCAGTGATTCTATTCATCCTGTGTTGTGGAGCTATGAGAAACATTACGTGATTATCTTTGTATGAGTTTTATATCCCGTCTGTAAGAGTTTTGATGTTGAGGAACAAGTTGTGAGCCTTATGTAATGTGCCTATTTTGATAGTAGTGAAGAAGATTGTTATGGGATCATAGTGTGTTCAATGTGTGTTATTCTGGTTATTCAAAAAATTTATATATGCACATGTTTAGGTAGGCTCTCAGTTATAGCATGCATAGACTATTGCAATCTGGTTACTTTTAATGTTAAGTTATTGTTCCTTTCTTTCTATATTTTGATATGGTTTCCTTGGTATCAGATTCCAACCCTCATCTAAATTAGGTTGCAGCACGCCTCGGGTGAGACTCCTTAACCATCCCAAGTAAGGTGAAAATGTCGGTGCTGTGCTAACTACAATGGAGCCTTGTTGGACCCCTGTGCCCGAACCCAGGGTCTTAACCTTGTTGCTATTTATGTGTCAACAAATCGCAGGAAAACTATATAAATCGGGCCTTGATCATGTGTTGCGTTGATGTGTCCTCCACCATGAGAGACATGTTGTGCTATGGGAATTTCATTCAAGAGTTACGAGTGGCAACTTTGGGGGGAAATATACTGCAAGGAAAGTGTTTCAGGCAGGACTATGGTGGTTGGCGATTTTCAAAGAAGCGAAATAATATGCCAGATGATGTGATGTGTGCCAAAGGGTTGGAAGGTTGTCACATCAAGATGAATTCCCATTGCAACTGGTACGTCCCTTGCAGATATTTAAGAAATTGGCAGCCAATTTCATAAGGCCGATCAATCTATTAGCACATCACTCTCATGCCAGGTATATAATCACTGCAACAAAATGCCTCACTAGATGGGTTGAAGCATAACCTATAAAGGATTTTACAACAGATACCGCAACCAAATTCATATTTGAGAACATCAAATCCAGATTCGGGTGCCTAAGGAATCTGACCAACAATCAAGGGAACCACTTCATAAATGAGACAGTTGATTCCCTACTTCAAAATTTCATGATACAACACCACAAAAGTAGTCTGTACCACTTGTGGGCCAATGGGTCCATAGAGGCCTTCAAAAAGACATTAGAAAAGGTTTTGACTAAGATATGTTCAGCCAGTTGAGATGATTGGGATGAGAGGGTGCCAGCAACCTAATGGGCATACCGCACAACAGTCAAGCGACTACAAAAGAATAAACCTTTCCAACTTATGTATGAATGATAAGTCGTAGTGTTGGCTGAGTTCGCTATCCCAAGAAATTTCATCTCCCAAGCCACTAATACAACAAAGGATGAATCCCTTTAGAAGCGATTAGATGAACTCTCAGAGCTTGATGAGGCAAGATTTATGGCAAAGTTCCACCAAATGGTTGAGAAGCAATGTCAGAAGGCGTGGCATAACCAGCATATCAAGAGGAAATCATTCACAATCAATGGGCATGTTTTGTTATATGACATTAAGTTCTTATAGTTTCTTTGGAATTTACAAATGAATTGGTTAGGATTGTTCGTTGTTATGGAGATAAGGGAGTCTGGGGCTGTCAAGCTCGCACAACTGGATGGGGTATTGCTACCAGGTTGGGTGAATGGTGCATGCTTGAAACCTTTCCATGCATCAAACAATATTACTCAAAATTGATTGGATCTTAGAAAGGGGATCATAGGTAGGAATAGGAAGAGTTAGTAGAATTTGGTTATTTACATCATCATTCATTGCATCAGTCATATTTTTTTTCTTTTTATTTTGCTCTGATAAGTCTATCCTTGACATTTCCAAATGATGCCCATGACATTAGTCCTAGTTGCATTTGTCATTCCACCACGCCACAACTATTTGTGGTCGGGGGAGGAGTCACACATGTTAAGATTACTTTTTCGTAATAATTAGATAGTAATTCTAGTGTCAGCCTAGATTCCTGTAAAATGCTTCCCATTATACCAATAATTAATTCCTAAACGTATTCCATTACAATAACATAATTACCCATCAACTCCACCTTTCCTTTTTCAGAATTGTGTCAGCCAAGTCAAGTCCAGCTTAGCTGATGGTAGGATTAAGACGTTCGAGTTTGGATAGGGAAATTTTCATAGTAATTAGTTAGGGGGTCGTCAGAAAATTCATTTCGAGCTCGTCTACTTAATTTGCATGGAAATGCTGAATTTCTCAAAATCTGAAGCCAAGGTGGTAGAGTCACTGCATTTTTAGTCTGGTTCAAAGTGTTTTCGTTCAAGGATTAGCTACCATCCGTCGTTGATTTTAGTTTATCAACTCCACTCCAACATGAAAAAGGTAATTTTATTTGTTCTTGAGTTCGGGATGGATGAAGGAATTGAAATATCAAAGCTGCTCTATGGAAAGTATGACAAAGAAACACTAGTTGATAATGATTTATCACACTCGTTCCAATTTCCAACTACGAAGCACGAGGTCTGCACAAAGTCAGTCACAAAAGAAGATGGAACACAAACGATCAAAGTTTGGACTGATTTCAAAGGAATCCAATTGTCAATCCTACTTAATTTGAGGAGTTTCCCTATGTTTGGAACAACACTGGAAGTGATGCAATGCACTAAATTGTTGATCGGTAGAATGCACGATGGGTCACTCTGGCTCAACAAGGAGTACCCAATTCATGCAGTTGACATTCAAAGACTTATAGGTCTATCGGAGGCAGGAGATGTAGTTTCAACTGCATTCCAGATGAATTCCAAGAGAGTGAAAAAGGAGGGTGATGCAAACTACTACACCATGTATGATACTAAAAGAGGAGGAAAGGGAGCGCGCATAGATCTAATCAACTCCCAAAAAATTAAGTTAGCCTACCCTATTATTGTAGGGAAGCTGATGTGTCACTTTTCCAAGAATGAGTGCACACTGGATATGATTTTAGTTGTGAAGCATTGTGCAACAGGAAAACAACTAAACTGGTGTGCTTTCCTCCTCCAAGAATTGTTTGAAGCATGTGAAGATGTCTAGAAGAAAACCACCAATTTCATTTACCGTTATCTTGTCATTTCCATGGAAATGTGGAAGTGGCACCCACCATAGGATTGAGATTTAGCTCAATCATAGAAGACTAGCCCTTGGCCCTATGATATGTGCCTTGGAGAACTTTAGGGGACCTAGGCAATAAAGAAATAAATGAGGCTTTGTTCAGTGGCCAGTACATAAATATTTTGGAAGTAATTAGAGTTGTGGAACGAATCCCCAAGTCCCTACTTGATGAGTATTCAACATTGATTTGGTTCGGTTCTTCTCATGGGAGCACATGGGTGTGGCCGCACTGTGTTCACTCTAAAACTTTCTAGATGTTGGCTCAGAAATTTGTGTTATAAGCCGAAGCCTTCCACACAGATGCCAGGTCATGTCTAGGAGCCACAGGGGAAAGTAGAGGAGGGTACATCTATTTATTTGACGGGATGGTGTCTCCACCATTAGTAGGGGAAACAGTTGTGGATTCCAAAAAGAATATGGCTAAATAGGAGCTACATTCGGTCATCAAACAACTAAAGAATCACATTAGCTCCTTAAAGGAGACATCACCAATATCGGCATATCATCAGGTTTTGTTTCCATCTCTTCTGAATCTCAAGGTTTAATACAACAGAATACTCTAGTTACCATCCCTCTTATTATTGCAATTCCAGTTGTATGGCCCCATTTGCAATCCAATCCCACCAGCCCAAAACCCTGCAAAGAAAAAGTCACCAAAGCACCAATCGGGGCCAAGAAGTAGAAATCAACGTTGTCACTCACATTGTTGACCTCACCCTTGAAGAGCCCTAGTCCAACATCACCTCACACATCATCAAAGATATTCCACCTTCCACTTGAGTTGTGTCACCTAGCTTGTGCAACCGATCCCCACACACTGCATCTACATCTTCCACCCTCTCAAACACCATACCCTCTGGGACATTGTTGGGCACTAAGACAAACATGGAAGTTGATTCCTTTATTTAGTATACCATGATAGTCTCTAGCGAAGGAGTCACCATCATCTCCATGATGTCATTATTACTAGAGTTGCGTCCACAGCTAAATATAGGGCCCATCATTCCACAGTCGCTCATTACCACTATCAAGCCCATCACACTAACACTTTGTTTAATTCCTCCCATTCCATCACTCCTTATTTCCTCCCAGAAAACTCCTCCATTTGCAAAACTATCACAGTAAACTACCTCACCTCATGGACACTCGGACAATTCCATCGTCAGTGGGTAGCCCATGCAGAGTCATTTGCCTGATCCATCAACCATGCAACATAATGATATTCAGGTTTGGTACTTAGCCCAATTATTCAATTTTATTCAACAAGCCACATAGAGGGTCACAAAGCTGCATAATGACTGCCAACCATGAATAATATCAACAACAGATTGTTTCACTCACAGTTGAACATGATCATATTTGCCAGGAAAAGCAAAAACTCTAGGAGCAGGTCGAGAAAATCACCTAACAATTCTAGGAATTGTGGCCATCCATTTCTGATGTTGTAACCGATGCTCCAAAATATTTCTCAGCTTGCACATTGTTCGAATGTTGCAACCATATCCAGATCACATGCAATGATTTAATCATGACCAACCGAGAGCTCAAGAAAACCCTTCCCGCTATGAGGAGTTAATTTACAGACCCTTCCACATCATATGCCAATGAGATTGAGCAAAGGGTTACCCGCTCTCAAGAAATCCATTTTCAAGGCCACGAATGATGCATACACTCTACTGTAGCAGGTTCAAGACTGGTCAATAATTCTAGAAAACAAGAATCAGCCAGTCTACCCACTATAAAACTAACTCAATCATCTCCTCACTGCTATCAAGAACACAAAGGACAAGGAGCAAAGGAAGCAGTTCCAAGTAGAAGTCACCACTCTGGAAGGTTTACTCCAACATATCGAAGATGAGTCAGCCAAGACAAAATAGATACTCTCTGATCTCCGGCCCTAGGTTCAAGCACACATAGACACACTACAGGAGCTAAGTGAGTACATGGAGGTATAGTGGACTTCCTTACTAATGGCACAACCAACTCAACTAACATCTAGGAAAACGACTTAATTACCCATGCAAGCAGATGCAATCACAAAGACCTAAAAAACAACACTAAATAACTATACCGAATTCTTCCAAGAGACTATTGCAGCTATGCCTGAATTTGGGCCTTCATTTAAAGAAACTAGCCAAGAAGAAGCAACAACGGCACCAGAGGAAGCACTAATAGTAGCACTAGCAGAAGCACCAACAGAACTTTCAACAGCACCGACAACACCAAAGGAAGATTGGCTCAGGGACAAGTCAATGAACTATGGTCGTGGCCTATTGGGCTCATTTTGTGATATTTTTTGGAGAAAGAGACTAGTGACAAGTGGTGGAAATGTTCACTAGGAAGTTGTGGAGCTGACAACGAGAAAATATATGAGACAAAAGGAATACTAGCAGTTGTGGAGTAGTGGTGGGAAGAAGCTGAGACATTCAAGTGAGGATAGAGCAGTAGAATCCAAGGATGAAGACAACCGAGCAAAGGGAAATGAACTAGCAATTCAGGTTGGTGTGCAGAAAAAGAAAGAAGATGAAAAAAAGCAAAGAGGATAACCAAAAAGGGTTTGGTTGGTTATGTTGATTTCTTTGTATGGTTTTTGTATCTCGTCTGTAAGAGTTCTGATGTTGAGGAATAGATTGTGAGCCTTATGTAATGTGCCTATTTTGATAGTAATGGAGACGATTGTTATGGGAGCATAGTGTGTTCAATGTGTGTTATTCCAGTTACTCAAATTTTTTATATATGCACCTGTTCAGGTAGTCTCTCTGATATAACATGCATAGAATGTTGTGATCTAGTTGCTTTGAATGTTAATTTATTGTTACTTTCTCTCTATATTTTGATATGGTTTCCCTGGTATCATATTCCAACCCTCATATAACTTAGGTTGTGGCACACCCATGGTGAGACTCCTTACCTATCCCAGGTAAGGTGAAAATGTTGGCATTGTGCTAGACTAGAATAGAGCCTTGTTGGCCCCTTATGCCGAAACCAGGGGTCTTAACCCTGTTGCTATTTATATGCCAACAAATCTTCATTTTATTGGTTGATCATTGCTATTTACACCCCACTACTGTAGGTTACACCCCACTACTAGATCTCCAACTAATTCCTACATCATTCGGAACTCGTTGAATTGATTTTAACTCAGTTAAGGCTGAATTAAATAATTACAACTCAAAATAAGCTCAACCAGGGCTCCTAAAAAGTAGGAGACACTCTACATGACTCAAATTAGACCCTCAACTTGAATTAACTTAGCTAACTAAGTCAAACTAACTTAATTAAATATTAGAAGTTTTCATGAGATGTGGAATTACAATTTAATTCCTAATTTAATTCAAGGACAAAACTAAATTAGGATTTTCTTGTTGCATTTTCAACAGAAAAGACCTGTAAATGACAGAAACAAACAAGCCATCAAACCACCAAAAATTCAAAGATAATTTAATAAAACTATATAAATGATCAAGGAAGCATATATCAAGGATTGCCAACAATTAGATAATGGTTTTTGAGAAAGAAAAATGTAGTTGTATTAAAATGAATAAATGGTTCCAACCTAAAGTTGCCTTGATGTGGTAGATCCCTTTCAATTTTTTCTTCATTTGAATGCCTTGCCTTCGAAAGTATTGTGATCAAAAGGTTGATATTTTAGAAAAATTTTACTAAGCCAAGAGCATACTTGAGATTTACTAATTAGCCATCTGAATAGGAGATGGTTGTACTTATAGGCTTGGGAAAGGATAAGAGGAGGACAAGGGATGGAGATTGAGATCCAACAAGGTAGGGATGCAAGTAAGATCCACACTACTTGTAGGAGATGCCATCTACAAGGCTTCTACAATAGAAGCTTCTTGTACCTTTTTTAATTTTACCTTGGTTAAAACAATGTTGCACCTTTTGAATGACCAAAGTGAGATAAAATCACAGTTTATCAGGTATGCAACCTGCAAAAAACTAACAATATCACAATCTATCATGGTCTAACGTACCACATCCTTTTGAATTATGGTTTTTTAAGATATTTTAACAAGTTTCTTATCTTCCACATAAGGGTTTTTCTTCCATTTTCTTCAAGTATTAATGGAAATTATGCTTCATATAACGAAGGATAGAGGTATGAAAATAATTTCCATGAATGTGAAAAAATAATGGGTAACATAATTCCCCCTAAATAATGAAATTAGAAAAGGAATGATGACTGAATTTCTTTATCATGCAAAGGTATCGAAACAAGGGATAACTTTGTCGGAAACCTACCAACAACAATCAAGCAATCATAGTATAATAATATCATATCATTGTCTCTAAGGTAGGTATTCCCATTCTCAGAATACAAGGCATAGGTACAAATATGCAAAGATCCATGTCAAATAAGGAGGATCATGGCCACCATCATACAACGTGTATCAATGCCTGTATGACTCAATATGAACATAGTCGTCAGACATACATTGTGGATCTATGCAATAATCGTAAATACTCAATAAATTCCATCACAACCTAGATGCAACAAATAGGATCTAGGGTATTCATTTATATCATGCTATAGTATGAATATAACCATTTGAATTAATGTGTTAAGGTTGAACATAGAAACCATATTCTTACCAGTCATTGAAGAAAATCGTTAATAGACACGAAAGAAACCACCAATAATGAAAATGGCTCTTAAGGTACTAAAGTATGTTCTATGGAATGTGAATAAATTATTTGAAGTCGAAGACTCATAGAATCATTTGATTGAAGTTCAATAATGTAAACCTATCATCGAAAGTGAGGAAACTTGTCATTGAGGTATGCAAGCTCCAGATAATGTGCTAAAGTCGATAGGAAGTGATTCATCACAAGAGGGCCTTGATGTATCCCCCATCAACAACATGAAATAGGTACAAAGATGTGAAGTGGAACAAAGTACAGAGTAATTTAGGACTAACTCAGGGATGGTGAACATGATAGAAGGCTTTAAGCACTGTAAAAAATTGACTAACTCAAATATGGCCAAGAGAATAGAAAGCTTAGGATTTGAAGTCAGGTTGAACTTCTCTTGAACATATCGATGACAAAAAACTTGTATTTGTAGCACTGACTCAAAAAGTGGATCACAAACCAAAGTGTAATACTTTTCAAAGGGGTATGATCAATGAGAGACAAGTGGATTTTCCCAACCTTGACAAAAGGAGTGAAAGGTGTCATGTTCAAGAGTGACTTGTTGCCATATAGAGTACATATATATTATCATCCCAAATTACCCCACAATTTCTAACGAGTACTTCTTTATTTTTATGCGATCTTGAGGAGGATAAAATATTATTGAAGTGTAAGCTCGTCCTTCAGATGATTCCTTTAGAATATTTTTAGTGATCCCTAGGAAGGAGTGGTTCAACCCTAATTTACAGATGGGTACTTTGTTGTTTAAGGTTTACGAGTCCAATGAAGGCACAACTTAGTGTCTTTTCATGTTTATAGATTTTGTAAAGAAATATAAGGGAACTCCAAGATGGCCTTTTTTTGTTTAAGTTTAACAAGTCTAAAAATAGGATAAAAGATAACTTGTTTAGTTCTTTCAATGTAAAATTTTAATGAGCCTTGAGCAAGTAAATCTTGTCGATTTTTCATGTTTAGGGAGTCTAAAAAATCAAAAAATAAAACTCCACTAAGGATATGTAAATTTAGTCTCCTAAGGTTGAAAAAGGATAAAACAACACAAAGGAGAACTTTTCTAACCATGATAGACTAGAGCATTCATTATTCATGATTACTCTACTCATTCTAAAGAAGGGTTAAAATTCTATTGAATAGAATCCCTTTCAAGTCCTTTAACAAGCGTGAAAGGAAATAAGCTCACTCAACAAAGTTTAGGGAGTTTTAAAAGAGATTAAAGGGGACTCCTCAATGTTCCTTTTTCGTATACTTTTTACGAGCTCGAAAAAGTGATAAAAGTATACTTGGTAACTTATTCTGGTGTATTTATGAGCTTGGGAAAGAACAAAGACTAAGCTTGAGATAGATTTCATTTTTACACAAGCTTGAAATGGAGAAAAAACTATGCTTGAGATAGGTTTCATTTTTCACAAGCTTGAAATGAAGAAAAGTTATGCTTGAGATAGGTTTCATTTTTACAAAAGCTTGAAATAGAGAAAAAACTATGCTCGAGATAAGTTGCATTTTTGTAGAGGCTTGAAACAAATAAAAAAGTATGCTTGAGATAGGTTTCATTTTTACACAAGCTTGAAATAGAGAAAAAACTATGATTGAGATAGGATTCATTTTTAAACAAGATTGAAATAGAGAAGAAATTATGCTTGAGAGCTTGAAAAAAAGAAATACTATGTTTGAGATAGATTACCTTTCCCCTAGCATAAAAACAAAGGATAGTGGCTTGATTCCAGCATGATGACCAAAGGCACATGCCCCCCAAACTTTATTGGAGGGAAATATGTTTCATTTTTTAATGAGCTTGACACAAGAAAGGAAATATGCTCATAATGATTTGTTTCATTTTTTAACGAGCTTGACATAGAAAAAGAACTATGCTCATGATGACATGTTTCATTTTTTAATGAGCTTGATATAGTAAAAAAACCATGCTCATAGGTTGGTTTCGTTTTTACGCGAGCTTGAAACCATAAATAACGATGCTTTAAAGTTAGCTACCTTGATCATGGCTTCCAAGAGGTCTTGATAAGAAAAAATAATAATGCTTTGGAAGGAATACATGTCAAGGGTCTCAATAGGGGTATGTAGATCAAGATCCAATGTCTCGATTGAAGGGTTCACCATGTTAGCTACCAGATCTAATTCAAAAGAAGTCGAGCATGCAGAGAGAGGCTCTTTTCATTGGAAAGTGAAGGCATGGGATAGGTTGCCACATAATTAACCTATAGTGAGGGGACACCACTTACAAAGGGAATATTTAGGGAGGTTAGATGGTTGGTTTTCATATTAAGACCAATGAACAAAAGCTAGACAATAGTAGAAATGTTTCCATTATGAGGGAAAGACATCACTTGAAGGAGTGTGGACATGACAACTTTGATGGCATAGACATAGTATTGTTCAAGGAGAAAATTGAAATCCAAGGGGCCTTGGAATACCATAACATCAATATAAACAATTTTTCCTTCCAAGGTAATGGGAAGTTGAGGAAGGATCCTTAAAGGTTCACTAGATCTTATGTTAAAAGCCAACACCTTTTGAGTAATGAACACAAGTTGAGGGCAACCTATATATTTCCAAGCATTCGAGGATATAATGTTAACATAAGCACCTTCATCTATAATAGTGTGATATATTCTTTTATCACAAGCCTAAAAAGTGATTTGGAAAGGCCTGCAAGAAGGGAGATGAGGCTTTTTTAGTTGATTCCAATCAAAGGAAGTGACTTGAGTAATTGGAGGGGTTCCGTTGAAATGGGTTAAATACCCCCTTGTCAGAAAAGATCTCAATCGACAAGAAGAACCTGAGTAGTATTGACTTCACTCTTTAAATGGAGAGTGGTATACACTAGTGAGTGAATTGGATAGACCACTCAATTTCATTATTCAAGGTAAGAGTGTGATCGATCGATGATGGAATCAGACCTACCACTTCATCAACTGACGATGGGTTGGGGAAAAAATACAAAAACTAGTTGGATATTGTTGCTAAGAACCAAAAGGGTTTTCCAATAATTTTTGGGCTTCATCCATACAAGAGAAAAGGTGAGTTTGATAAGTCCCTTCACATAACCAACAAGGAAACCTAGCTTTAACCCTTTTCCTTGGAACCTTATAATCACTAATTGATGGACCAACAGTAGTTGATGACAATCCTTAGACCAAAATTCTAAGGTTATGGAAATACTAGGGAAATTGTTAAGAAGTTGGTCACCCTTACAAATCTTAACAATTTGTAGTAGCCATGGTGGAATGTGTAGATTAATATGATCACAGAGGCACTATTGTCGAGCCATAAGTAAATCCATGCCTGAATTGTGAAATTTGTACAAAGTAGCATTGCAATGAAGCTAGGAGGGGATATAACTTATAGATCAATCAGATAAGCTTATGTGCCTTGGTCTGGCATAGACCTAGCCATGGAAGCTCCTGATTTGATGCCCAAATATTTACTTATCATGATTGGGCAATGGCAGGGTGATGTGGCCTAGAGCTCACATCTTAAGAGTTTATTTTTGCATCACAAAAGAATGGCAGGGGTGATTGGGCACTAGGCCATCTAGGCTCACATCTCGGAGGTGGGGAGCCTTCTTATTGGTTGGAGTAGATCCCATGCAATAGCTCATCCCTGAGGCTAAAATCTTGTAAGTTAGGAAGGGGAAAATTGCATTGAAATGCGAGATGAATCAACACGGGATGTGGTACTACATGTTGTGGGACAATTAAAAGCAGGGGTCATGTAGAGGTGTGGCTCATTGATCCACATAAACCCATGTGTTCTTCCTCAGAATCCAAAAAGTTTAGGTTTACAAAAGTGTCAAGGTGTTGGTATTTGGATGACATGTCTGAGTGGTTCCCATCCCAGAGGCGTAATAAGGAGAATTTGAGAGAGCGCTAAGATGAAGGGTTTGGGATGACATATCCTTGAGGTTCCCACTCGGTTAATAAATGGGAGCAGTCATAAGGAGTCTCCAGGAATCAAGGACCAGGGTGACATGTCCCAGAGGGACCCACGTTGAACAGTTAAAATGAAGCAATTGAGAGGAATCAGTGGGATGAAAGCGTTGGGATGATGTGTCCCAAAGACCCATCCCAGAGGTATAAGGAAAAGCACAAACAAGAGCATCAAGATGAAAGCATCGAGATGAAATGGCCACCCAACATTGTGGAAGTGGCTAGAGAGGTGGGCTCCAAACTGACGTCAAGAGCGCATAAGGAAACCATTTTGGTTTCACTGGAGACTCGAACCTGCTCGTGAGGGGTGCCCTTGGTGGGTTTGGAAAGGGCTTGACCCTGTCGAAATGATTTTTGGTCATTGATCTAGAAATCAATGGTATTCCCTTTACCCCTCATTCTGATGGGTGACTCCCCTCGTTAATGTATGGGTTCTGCCTGGAACTTGCACATTTTTTATGTGATATCAGGACAACAATCAAAAAATGATATTTTACACTCGAGGATCCTACGGTATGCACATCCCCTACCCCTATGACGTTAGCGGGAGGGGTACACCCTGCACATATCATCGATCTAATTGTTGATATCGATCATTAAAATCTTGGCACACCCCCCTTGGTGACATCAGTAAGGAGGGTAGCTCCTGTTCAAACTATCGATCTCATTTCCTTAATCCTATTCATCAGATTTAGATCGGCGTCGGTGGGGACCACTAAGGCGGGCAGCACAACATTTTGTAATGAAAAGGCTTGTGTCAGAATGTGGTATTATATATATATATATATATATATATATATATATATATATATATATATATATATAGATATATAGATATATATATATATATATATATATATATATATATATATATATATATATATATATATATATATATATATATATATAGAAGATCAATTTATTAATTAATAAAATGGGGCTATCCAAATCTAAGTCTTATGCTCGAGTGCAAATGGGGAAGTCGTAAACTTAAGTTAATAATTCAAACCCCTAGAAATAGAATTGATAAAGAAAATGATCATACATGAATACAAAACAGTTATCCCATTCTTCTAATAGCACAAGAGGACTTGGATTACCAGTAATAGCCTCTCTCACTAGGATAGGTGTGGTGGTGGTCATTACAGTTGGTATCAGAGGACACAGATTCAACACTTGGATTGGATGGGCTCTATCATAAGAAAGTGAAGATAGAAATACCCTCAGGGGAAATTTCTGATTGATTTTTAGAAATTAACTAAACAAGTTTTTTAGGTATTAAAAGTTGGTCTAAATAAATTAATTGTAGGCCTAATTGGTGGATTAACTTGGTGAATAGCAATAGAATTAAACAATTTACATGCTTGAATAAACTAATAGTTGTGCCAAAAGTTGAAGCATATTATGAATTTTGTAGGCTTGTATATTACCTTTCATGATTTGATGTTTTTCTAATAATCATGTACTAATTTGGAGTGTTTGTTGTAGATAGTCCATCACAACAGCTTTACAAGAGCAGCACTGTGGGCATAATTTGTTGTTTATTTATTAATTATGCACTAATAGTTGGAATTTTTTGTTATATGATTGATGCATATGAAATACTAAATATGATTGGCATACTAACATGGTTGATTTGTCACAAAATGGATAGCCATGGAAGCTCCATGGGTGAAAAGTTCATGGTCATGATTATGTGTATTTATGTATCACATGAAAAATCTAACAGTGTGTGTGATTGATAGCACATCACAAACAACCTAAGATAGTGAAAGGCACAAAAATGAGGACTGGAATGGTGCAATATATCAATGATTAGTCACAACATGGAAGTGAAAGGGTCAGGACAAATGGAGAGTAAAGATCAGTTGACCAAGGGGGAGGGAATCACTCTCCAGATTGGATGGATACTTTGAGAAGCCTAAGGGTTGAAGTTAGAAGCTTCAAGGAAAATAATGAGAGGTTGGTAAGAGCTCAAGAGAAACAAGTTGAGATAAATGCAATCATCCTGCAAAGTCTCTCAGATCTGCAGAGACAAAGGCAACCTGAGATGAGGGTTATTCATAGTGACAGAAAGAGACCTTGGGAGTCTGAAGATAATACAAATGGGGAAAATGGTAGCAAGTCCCGGAAGAGGCATAGGCATAAAAGTGAGGATATTGTGTTTTCGTCATTGAGCACCCCAAGAGGAAGAACCAGAACATATGTGCATCACTATAGTAGACCATATAGTTTTGCTACCAGGGGGCACCACCATCACCCTCATCATCACCATCATCATTGTTTAGGAGGAAAGGAAAAGTATTACATGCCTAAGGAATTCAAGAAATCCAATCCTCCCACATTTGATGGGGATATGAAGAAATTAGAAGAGGTGAAAGCTTGGTTGCTTGGCATAATGAAATTTTTGAGAATTCATTCTTATTCTGAGAACATGAAAGTTAGGATTTCCACCTACAACTTGAAGGGAAGGGAAGAAATTTGGTGGGAAGACTTGAAAAATGTTAGAGGCTTTATTGAGAGAAAATGACTTGGAAATAATTTGAAAAGATCTTTAGAGAGAAATACTTGTTTGAGCACCACTATGATGGTATACAAAAGAGTTATATGAATTCAAGATGGGGAAACTAACAGATGGTGAATATGTCACTAAATTCTTAGAAGTATTGAGGTATGTACCATACCTCAAAGATGGGAAAGCCAATATTAAAATATTTATTGTGGACTTCCTATGACATTCAAAGACAAAATTGAGTTGTTGGAACCTCAGACTATGAAGGATGCCATTAAGAAGCTGAAATATTGTTATGAGCAAGAAAAATGCAGGCGAGAAATAAAAGATGACCTAAAGGCAAGAAAAAATGCTAGAAATAAGAAGAATTGGCCTAAGAAAAGTTCAAAAAAGAGGGAAGGTAAGAACCCAATTCATACAAAGCAATTTCAGCAAAAAGCTAATGTTTCTAAATTGAGGCTTATGTGATCCATATTGTGTATATTGGAAATTTTTTAGAAAAAATTACATAAAATGTTTTAGTCAATGCATTTTGAACCATCCAATGTGGTTCATCCTTAGGATGAACCACACTGGATGGTTCAAAATGCATCGACTAAAAACTCTCATTTCATTTTTTTTGAAATTTTTCCAATAAAGCTAATGTTATTGTCAAGAGAAATATGCAGTAGCCAACATCAGGGAAGCTCAAGATTGAAGGTCAATATCCATTAAAGTGTTGGACATATGATGAAAAACATAGGAAAAGAGACTATCCACATCAGTAGAATGTTGGACCGAATATTTGTAGTGCTCAAGAAGCTCCCACAATCGGTTATGTAGCTCGAGATTTACCCATAACTTATGGAGTCATAGATAACTACCAGGCAGACCACTAGGCATCCATCATTGAGATGGAAGGTATGATGTGTGATCAAATTGTTTCTATTTTAGTTGATCCAGGTTCTAATTATAGCTATATCAGCCCAAAGCTTGTGGAGAAATTCAATTTGGTCAAGGATTGCATGAAGAACCATGGTTGTTTCAATTGGAAACTGGAACCAAAAGAAGGATTAATCGCTATGTGAGATCATGTATGTTTGAACTCAGTGGCGTGCCTACAAAAGCACATTTTATTGTATTTCCATTATGTGCATACAACATATTATTGGGCATGGATTGGTTGTACTTGCACAGGACCAAAGTGGACTATTATGAAAAGGAAATTGAATTCTTAGATGAGTAAGGAGAAGGAAAAGTTTTCCAAGGTAGGACAAAGCCTAATTCAATGAGGTTGATCATGGTTATGCAATCCAAGCATAGTATCAGGAAGAGGTGCATGATGTTTGTAGTGAAAATCTTAAGTGATGTGAAGGTTGGCATTGATGCTAAGAATGAGGAAAGTGAACTGCTAAAAAGGTATTTGGTTTTGTAGCAGTGTGCAGATGTGTTTCCAGTGAAAGTTCTTGGATTACCACCCATAGAGAGGTGGATTTCTCTATTTATTTAGTACTAGGAGTGGCACCATCATCCAAGACACCTTACAGTATGAGTACCCATAAGTTGGTCGAACTGAAATTGCAGCTAAAAGAGATGCTTGACAAGGGCTATATAAGGCCAAGTCTGTCTCCATGGGGAGAACTTGTATTGTTTGTAAAGAAGAAAGATGGAACCCTTAGATTATGCATTGACTACAGGAAATTAAACAAGGTGACCATAAATAATAGCAAGTCATTGTCTAGGATTGATGATATTTTTTATCATTTGAGAGAGGTAGTAGTGTTCTCCAAGATTGACTTGAGTTCAGAATATCATAAAGTAAGGATCAAGGAGGAGCACATTCAAAATACTACTTTCAAGAAAAGATATAGGCACTATGAGGTTGTAGTGGTACCCTTTGGGCTTGCTAATGTCCCTGCCACGTTCATGTGCTTAATGGACAATGTGTTGCATCCTTATTTGGAAGAGTTTGTCATTGTGTTTGTCGATGTCATACTAGTGTACTCAAATCCTCAAAGGAATATCATGAAAATCATATGGCTATAGCGCTACAGTTTCTAAGGGAGCACAAGCTCTATGTAAATCTCAACAAGGGTGACTTTTTCTAGTCACAGATACACTATTTGGGGCATTTGTCTCCAAGGAAGGGATATCAATTGATCTAGAAAAGATCAAGTGCATAATGGAGTGGCCCAAACCAAAGAATATGAATCAGATGAGAACATTCATGGGATTGGTTGGTTATTTATCAAAAATTTCTCCAAGATAGGCCATTCGATCACATCCTTGTAGAGAATGGGAAAGAAATTTCAGTGGACAACTCAGTGTGCAACAAGCTTTGAGCAATTGAAACAATTTCTCACAAAGGCACCAGTGTTAAGGATTGCAGATCCTAACAAGTATTTTTTGGCGTGCATAGATGCCTACAAGGAAGGACTCAATGGAGTCTTGATGCAAGAAGGACAAGTAGTATTTTATGAGCCAAGGAAATTAAATGAACATGAGGTAAATTATGTGACTCATGATCTAGAGTTAGTTGTCATAATTAATGCATTGAAGATGTGGAGGCATTACCTCGTTGGTAGGAAATTTACACTTATGATCAACCATAGTGGGATCAAGTATTTATTTGAGCAACCCAAGTTGAACTCTAGACAGGCTATATGGATGGACATTCTCAGTGAATTCAACTTTGAAATTAAGTACATAAAAGGGAAAGAAAATATGGTTTTTGATGCACTTAGTAGGAGGGTTCAAGTGAATCACTTGGCAACTGTAAGCTCTTACAAAATGGACCTAGTAAAAAGGGTCAAGAGTTCAGGACAACATGTTGAAAAATATCAAAAAATGAAAGAAAAGTTTCTACAAGATGGCGGGGATGAGGAATATCACCTTAATAATGACGACCTAATTAGGTTTAAGAGAAAAATTTATAATTAAAGATGCTTATAAGTAGAGAGTTCAATGTCAATCCATTATTAGGCCACCCAGGGTACCAAAAGACCCTCACGACCATTAAAAAGTTCTACTATTGGCCAAATTTGAATAAAGAAGTGGTTTATTCGAAGTCCAAATGCATAGAGTGCCAACAATTAAAGGTTTAATGCAAGCATCTAGTAGGATTATTGCATGCTATTCCCATTCTGGAATGGAAATGGGAAGTAATATCTATAGATTTCATTACAGTTTTTCCTAGAACCTCCAAGCAACATTATGAAATCATGGTAGTTATTGATATATTGACCAATGTAGCTCACTTTGTGGAAATCAAGTCCACTAACTCGGATAGTGAGGTGGCATAAATATTCATCAAGGAGATTGTGAGATTGCATGTTGTTCCCAAGAAAATTATTTTAGATAGAGATGCTAAATTCACTTCAAGGTTTTTGAAGGAACTTTTTGAAGGTTTGGGGACAGAGTTGGCATTTAGTATAGTATATCATCCACAAACAGATAGGAAAACTAAGAGGACATATAGGATCCCTGAGGACATTTTGAGGATGTCTGTCATGCATCAACCAAAGAAGTGGGAGGAGTAACTTCCACTTGTAGAGTTCACATATAATAATGGATACCAAGAATCAATAAAGATGAGTCCATTTGAGGCATTGTATGGGAGGACTTGCAATACTCCTATCAACTGGAGTGATCCAGTGAACAAGGTTCTTGTTGGGCTTGATATGCTCAAGAAAATGGAGCAGCAAGTTCAAATCATCAAGCAGAATTTGAAAGTGGCATAGGATAGGTAGAAAATATATGTATACCAGCATAGGATGCATAAAGGGTTCCAAGTTGGGGAATGTGTTTATTTGAGGATGAAACCTAAGAAGAGTTCCTTAAATATTGGGTCATGTGTCGAGTTGGAACCATGGTATTGTAGGCCTTTCGAAATCCTTGAAAGGTTGGACCAGTGGCCTATAGGCTGGCCTTACCTCCTTTAGTTAAATTTCATGATGTTTTCCATGTTTCTTTGCTTAAAATATAAGTGAAGGATTCTAATCATGTTATTGATTGGTTTGTGCTATAGGTGGAACTAGAGTGATATTTCTAGCTAGATCCATTATGCATTCTAGATCGTAGGAGTCTCATGCTCCGGAATCGAGCAATAGGGAAAGTCAAAGTGCAGTGGAGACACTTTGGGCCAGAGGAAGCCACTTGGAAAATGGCTGAATTCATGAGAGAAATATATCCTTTTTTGTTTTTTGGTTGAACAAAATGTATGTATGGTTGTAAATACTATATAGATTTGTACATATAAATCCCCATAGAACAATATGTGTTTCATTTTTTTTCATGTGTTTCATATGAGCAGGGGAACACTAAGGGAAGTGTTCCCTAAAGGAGGATGGGTTTCCTTGTGCAAGAAACTTCGATTGTTTTGACAACCATTAAAGGTTTTTTGGTGTGTGTGTTTAATGAACTAGTTTTCTAAAATTAATGGGACTAAAAGAGAAGGATGAGGACCATGTTGTCTTGGAAAAAATTGCAAAGTAGCAAGGACAATAAAGTAAACCTTAGTGCAGAAGAGGAGAAATAGGGGGTTTGACTTCACAAGGGTGGCCACAGAGAAGGAGGTATTCAATCTTCACACAGAGACATAGAACAATGCAGAACAGGAGGAACAACAAGGATTTCTGTAGAAGAGAATTGTAGGAGGGAAGAAAAGGTAGTGATATCAGTTTAATTGGCAAGATTGGCATCAAGAAGGTCTCTCCTTGGTGAGGAACAATGGCCTCTTGATTCCATGTATAGCCATAGGGTGGAGATGGGATTTCTCTATATTCCCTTGATCGCTAGGGTGGATATTTATTCCTTGAATTCCTAGAGGGAGGACCTCTAAAGCCTTTCTTGTTGTTTTTTCTACAGTGGATTTTAGATTCCTCAAAGTGGGTGGAACCACTGTATATTGTTTGAAGGGTAGATACTTTCTTCTTTGGACTCCCTTAACATTCTTAGGTGGAGGAAGTTGGCCTCTGTATTCCCTATTTGTGCTTGGGTGGAGAATAATTCTTTGAATTCCCTATGTGTTTGATTGGCGGCCATAGGGAAGCTGGAGGGTGGAGGCAGATGGACTCTAGATTCCTTGTGCATTGTTTAAATGTTGAGTGGTTGGTGGATGGGGGAAGGAGGTCCTTTGGAGTCCTTGTTTTAGCTAGTAGTTGATTTTTTAATCCTTTGAGAAAGCCCCTTAGTGTCTAAAATCTAGCTCTCGGGTGATAGCTACAAGTGAGGTTGGCTACAATTGTTTATGGTTGGGTGGAGAGTCCATGTCCCAGACTTAGTTGCCCAATACATTACAAGATAAGTGAACTTATGCATTTATAATGCTAATGAACATGTGTTTACATTTCTGGATTGAAATGATGCTTATAAAGGTAATGAACATGTGTTTACATTTTTGGATTGAAATGGTGCTTATAAATTGCATTGTTGAAAATTGAAGCAAGAAATTCTCAATTTGATTTTTCATTGATTAAATTGAGAAAATTCAAATTTCCACATCATCAGACAACTTGGATGATGTTAACTTTCATGACATGGCTTGCGTCACCCATTTTACTCTGTAAATTCGGTTTGGAAGAGTTAGAATTCATTTAAGCATGTGTGATTTCTAATTTGTAGCAATCAAGGTCAGTTATCTAAGGTTGTTTTCAGTTAAACTAGTGGAGGGTTAAGTTGTGTAGTGGGACTTCAGTCAAACTCAGTGATCATCTAATTAACTAATCAATCAGCATAAAAATAGCTAATGCATGCAAAGAATTTGAGTTACCCAGTTGAGGTGGAGATTCCAAGGCCGTGTAACATTAGTTGTAGGCTAGTCTTGGGTGTACAAGTGTTGCATGCAATCACATGATCAACCTAAGGAATTGTGAAATTAAATTAAAGGAATTTCCTAAATAGTAGGGGAAAATTCCTCAAGAAACAATGCAAGGAAATAGGAGCTCAAGCCGAGGAAAAACTTGACTAAGTCTGGGTCAGAGGCCTTCAATGAGAAAAGAGATAGGTTGTGCACTTGTAGGGTGAGCTCAGTTGAGAAACACAACTGTAATACATCACTATTCATTTCATTAATGCTAATAGGCATTGGGGTTTTTAGCTGATTACTTTCCCTAGATAAAAATACTTGTTGCATGTGTGTTATTTCTTCTTGCATGTCTGAGATTTTTGTTCTAAATTGTGAAATAATGTCCACAGAGAAGTAGAGTAGGTTTTTGTATTATAAATTTGATTAAAATTTCATGACCAGTTGCAAATATACAACCTAATTTCTACATGGTATCAGAGTTGGATTCACAGTAGAAGTTGTTTCTCATAGGTTCGAATTTGAAGATCAGTGTAGCAGGATTTCTTCAGAGCTAAGTAGATTACCTTCAATGGACTAAGGCTAGAGTATGCCTTGGAAGGAACCTCTAATTTTTTTGCATGGAAGGATCGCATGGAAGCCATAATGGGTGACAATGGATTGCTAGAATACATCAAGATAGATGTTGAAAAACCTCATTCATATGATGCCCAGAACCTTTATCAGTGGAAGAAAGTTGTTGCAAAGGTGAGAAGAATAATCTTGGAAGGAGTACGGGATCATATTGTCTCGAATATCCACAAAAAAAAGAAAAAAGAAAAAAACAAACAAAACAAAAACAAGAACGAAAAACAAAAAACAAAAAACAAAAAAAACTTTGTTCGTGATGGGAAAAGCACTGACAGAGTTGTTCAAGAATAGTAGTGACCACAAGAAGCTGGCACTCAAGGATAAAATTTGAAATATCAAGATGCAGAAGAATGACACTATACCACAGTATCTAAGCAGGTTCACACAATGTCGTGATGAACTAAGCGAGGTCAGTGTTACTTTCCCTGAAGATGACTTGATGTAGTGAGAGAAACCTCCCATAGGTAAGGGTTGAGAAACTTAACAGATCGAAGGTAGACTATCAACAAGAAGAACTCATTCAAGCAAGCAAATGATGAAAATTGCTAAATTTTCGTTTGGGGAGAATACCCAGAGGTCCTATGTTTGATGTTGATCCCACAGGGTACAAACCCTTTGCTTCCTCCAATGCCTTCAGACCTACAAAATAAACCAGAGAAGCATATACATAGAAAATATTTTAAAGAATGTGCATATTAAACATTTTATATCATAAAGTATAGATATATAAAGCATGATATGTTAGACATGAATTATAAAAACATGAGATCACAACATTTCAGGAACAAGAGAGAGCTTCTTTATTGACAACAACAAATAGGAGTGGAAGAATAAAAACTGATCTGACCATGGCACCAACGAACCTTCCTCGGGATCCATCCAGACCAAGCCTCAAATATCACCTCAATATGTGCAAAAGGATTTCATATAATGGAAGATGAACATCTTTGTAAGGAAACAAGGGTTTCCTATGACTGGGAGTGCAAGAGGCACAGGGAAAATCATACTTGATCTAGGGAAAAAAAGACTATAATTCGATATCCTATCTCCTTATATGCTTTAGGCTTTCCCATGAGGTGTACAAATACCACCATAAATTAGTTGGTTCAATTAGGCCATGGGCTCCTGTAGGTGGTCTTTCGGTGAAACCCATAAACCCCACCTGATAAATAGGAATTTATTTATTTTTTTCATATTTTAAATTATGTACGCGGGTTTGGTATTAAGGTACTGTCGAAGCCCCACAAATCGGGTCGACAACAAGGGGGATACCCACCCGGTCCGGACCTTGGTTGGCAACTCCTTATCCGTTTGGTATAGCGGGTCCGACTGGGGATAATGGGACCAGTTTCCCAATCTAAGGGTGTGTGTGTGTGCAAGGTTGGATGATGCTGATCTAAGAGTTCTAATCTAAGCTACTTTAATCTAATTCTATGCTATTGTAATCTAATGAAAACAGCACATCTAATCTATGCTAACCCGGGGTGTATTTCTTCTATTATGCGATCTAAAGAGATTTCAGACAATAATCGGTAATAAAGATCATTCAGCTATCATAAGAATAGAAATCAATTAAGATGAACCAATTTGCATAAAAAATTAGGCAAAACAGTTGTGAACAACATATCGCATAATAAGTTATTCATATATCAAACATAAATAAATGACTCCACCATACAAAAGTGCCAAATGGTAACTCACACATTTATGCAATAACATATAAACAACTAAAAACTGTATATCACTTTAAGAATATAAGCAGAAATAGCCAAGAGATAAAAGTACCATTTATGACTGGTCCTACTCATAAGCTTCAAGTAATAATGATTTATCTCTCCTTGTTCTGATATCTACCAAAAGTACAGAAGTGCAACATCAGTAGTAGATATCAAATGCAAAAATTAATAAACCTTGATCCATTCATTCATCAAAACCTCCTCTGAGGGTGCAGAAGTGCATGTTCTGAGGACAAGTTTTTGACAAATTTCCGGACCCTTCTCCAAATGCATGAGAAGGTTTTAAATACTGCTAACGAAATAACTTAATTACATAAATTTCAGATACGGTTTAAAATGACCGCCCTTTATCTAAGCAAACTTATTTCTAAAAATTGAATCTAATTTCTAACTATTTCTGCATTTGCTCCTTAGTGTTGTGAGCATGCAACATTTGCCTGGGAAGAGTCGGCTGGTCGTCTTCTGCTTTTGTTTGAGCTACGAAAATAGAAATGGCAAGCGCTGGCACCTATTTTTAGTAAACTAGAAGATATTTTTGAGAATCATCTTCTGGTTGGGCGAATTTACTGCGTGTATGCTTGGTAACAACCCAGATTCTTCTTTAAAATGCCTCTGTTTTTGCTATCTCAGCTTCCGGACTCGCGAATGACTAAGCAAGTTAGGGACTTTACTTTCTGAACAATTTTCTTAGCGATGCACGATTAGCGCTAAGCGCTAATCGCGCATCAAAAACTGCCTCCGTTCTTTGATCCGGGCCTTTCTGGTGCATTTTCCGCCTTTATCGCTTTTTCCTTTACCGGGCATGAGCTTCAGAATTTTGTAAACATGCTGCTTTTGTGAGTTTCTTTTGACCTTGAGTGTCGAATCGCTTATTGATATCAGCATCTGTTCAGTAACACTCTGAAATCTGCGTTTCTGTTGCATGCGGCATCCGTGTATGAGGGCATCTCTTTTCTGTTCTCCGAGCATTGACGCTTTCCCTTTTTCTTTAGATGTTTCCTGCACATTGCTTCATGTTGTTCCCTGTTTTTTATTCCTGCAGTTCACGCAAAGGAAAAGAGTAATGATAGTAAATTTTGACACAAAAGCTTTGAGCTCTATGAATGTATAAAATCATGACACCCACAGTGAACTGACTCTTTGAAAAACACAAAACTGTCCTTCATGAATACTTTGGCGTACATTCATTAATCTTCTTTAAGGCGCGTACCCAATTTTTGGTTTAGGGACAGCTTTTCTTGAATGCTGAGCCGAGGAAAATTTGCGATGGGTGATTTCTGCGACTCGCGGATCGCAGATCGCATTCATCGTAGATCGCATTTATCGCAGATCGCAGATCGCATTTATCGCAGATCGCAGTTATCACAGATCGCATTTATTTGTCAAGTTATTCGTGTGTTGTTTATGCGACGTTGCGATATGCGATATCGCATATCGGCCATCGGAGATTTTCTTAAGATTATTCATTTATGGGCGCTTCTTAATGTATGCGACGCGGTGAATTTCGCGCCGTTTCTTCGCAGTTGTTTTAATGTGCTCATAAAGAAATGCTTGACTCTTCTTCGTGCGATGCATTTTTTAGGAGTATAATACAAAAAAAAAATTATAAAATCTTTTTGGATTTTTTACTAAGGGTCCCCACTTCTTTAGCGTTATTGCTAATACTAAAGAAGGAGGGGGGTTGTTGGTGGTCACAACAATGGCAATTCACTTGGAAGAACCAGTTATTTCTGCTTTTCTATTGAATTCTTTAAACTTCCAAAACAGAAAAATTTTCATAAATCTAAACTTTGTTATGGACAAATAGAGTATATTATGCCTTATTCTATCAATGATATTTTGTTTCAACTTCTTTCTTTTCTAATTGTTTTCTTCCTCAGGCTTGTCTTTGTATCTACATCAACCATTACTAGGTCATGTAAAGATAAAATAAAGTCTTCTCTGTGTGCTAGCCTTAAAATATGCTCGTTTGCCGTAGGTAGAGCCTCTGCTGCCAGCAGGCGTCCATAGCCTCGACAGGGTTACCTGTTACCCAGCAATGATCCTTTATCCTATTTAAGGTAATCTACAACCCTCAAAGAAAAATCCATTTTGACACTTTTTCTTTTTTATTCTTAAAGAACAATGTCTTGGTTTGGTAGCCAAATTATGACACAGTCATTCACTTGATTTACACTTTTGCTGAACAAGCTGGCTCGTGATGAGACCCCTTGTCTTTTGATTTCAATAATCTTGAGTCATTGCCCTATTTTTATGAACAGTGTTTGGCAAAGTCAGCAAAGTTATAATATCTGTGATCATGATAAGCCGGCTCGTGATGAGACCTCTTATTCTTTGAGATATAGTGTTTCTTGGATTGTCCCTCTGAATGCTGCGATTTTCTTTAACAGGGAGGATATCATTGTTTTCCTTAAGAAAGCTCTGGACGACAATAATAGAGTTTGAAAACAGCAGTTTTACAGAGAATCTTTATTTTGTTATTGATACCTTTCATTGTGCTGACATAAAACAATTCCTTCGCTAAAGGTTGCTTTCATCAATTTTTTTTTTTTTTTTTTTTTTTTTTGAAGTTGAAACTAATATCATATCTAGGCTAAAGTTTTTAACTGTATCTGTCAATAATAAAGATCAGATTTTCAAAAATTTTCTATTTATACAAGCGAAAAGCTCAAAATCTGAAAGAGAATTGGTGTCTTTTCGCGAATACCAATAGTAACCATTAACAACTGGTTTTATTATGAAAAAGAAAAAAAAGAAAAACAAAACTATTCTACAAAATAGAAGAATAATCTTCTATGGAAAATATATTTTAAGGATTTGACCATTCACAGGCAAAGAATCCCTTCTACCTGCTAGATCCTGTAAGACAAACGTTGATGGACCTATGACTTCAACAATCTGAAAAGGACCAAGCCACATCTTTTGAAATTTTGTATGTTTGCCCTTTTCTTCATGAGCTTTATCCCATTTTAAAGCTAAATCTCCCATCTGAAAATTTTTCTGGTCATTTTGTTTGAATCAAAGGAGGATTTTATTAGCACTTGATGATGAGCATGGGTTATTTTAGCTTGTTCTTGCTGTTCTTCTAATTTGATTATTTCCATTTGTCTTAGTTGTATGGAGGAAGTAGGTACTTCATCAATGTACTGTATTAAAGACAAAGAGGGATTGACTAAGTGAGTTGGAAGAACTGTTTCTTTCCCATAAAATAAATTAAAGGGGGAGGTGCCGATCGAAGCTTTTTATGTTATTCTATCTGCCCATAAAGCATTTATCAAAGCTTTATGCCAATTCTTTTGGTTCTGGTCAACTGTTCTTTTAATAATCCTGATTAGGTTTTGTCAGGCGGAAAGAGTCGATTGTGCGGACACAACCAACCTCCCTAGGAGCCTAAGACTCTCTAGTGACAAACAAGACAAACAAGATCTATCCTTCTCTAAACATGCATTATGATATGAGATATCAAGTGTTTTGTTCTTACCTTTGTCCAAACGCTGTTGTAGAAGTCCAAGCTTTGTTGATCTGGATGAGCTCCTCCTTTTCTCCAAAACCTGTAATCACCAACAGTCAAACAATTAAATAGCACCTGATTATAACATAAAACAAAGCATATTCAACATGTAGACCAAGGAGCACATGAAATAACTCATAAACAACAAGTTATTGAGAAGAATGGACTCATTTGCATTAATAGGTAACAAAAAGAACAAATACAACCTGAGCCTTGGTGTTGTGCAAGTCCTTCCCAGGGTCCGTCAAGAGTTCTCCTTTACTTTGACAAAGCACACCCACTTCCAAATAGAATAAGCAAAGATGGCAATCTCTCCTCACAAGCTTCTAAATAGGAGTCCTAATTCCTGCAGCATTTACCCTTAGAAAATGTATAGCTTTAACCTTTCCTCCTTCTGGCCCAATGCCTGTATTTATAGTGCTCAAGAGGAGGTTAATCAGGTCCACCATCAATGGGATAATCCCCTCTTTGGGTGGGATAGCTCCCTTATTGATGGGATAAGTTCCTCTTTGATAGGAGTGCATGAACCATCTGGAGGCGCCCAATACACGTCGAACAACCTTCTAGAATGCTCTAGAAATGACCACAAGTAACTTTTTAAAGATGAAACTTGCGCATTCTAACCTTTACAGGGGGACGCACCTGTCCCTTTACATACAGAGCGTCTTTGGACGCAGCTTTTGTGAACATTGGGAGCGTCCCCGCAGGTAAGGTTGAGAGAACCTGCGTCCCCAGAGATAAATACATTTATACAAGACTTTCTCTCTTTTTTGGAGTTTGACATGGAGAGCAGAGGCATAAGACTTGCCTAAGAGGGTAGCATGACTATTGATTGAGCCATACTAACTGTAAATAGTCATGGTGACATTTTTTAGTGTAACAGATTGCCCCCTAAAGTGCGAAGCCTGGAATAGATTAGGGTTTGTAATATCTAGGAAGGGTGAAGTGCTTTATCATTTCAAGGATTATCCCGTGGAGAGCCTGGTCAGAACCTGCAATTTTCAACACAAAATACATGTATAAGATTATATCATCACTGAGGTAGGCATTCCCATACTCAGATCAAAACTTTAACTAACAGACTAACTACTCTGATACAGGAATGATCTTGCAGTACATCACAATCATAGACTTTTGTAGACACAGTATGGACGCAGCCATCTGTTTATGATTAGTCTACTTAGATAATGAATACAAAACTCCTCGCAGCCTGGATGGTGGAAACTAGATCCAGGTTCTTCATTTCTACTTCCCGAATTGGTACGATTCTAGCCATGCGAATAAATGAGTTGATGTCGAACATGGTAGAAACCACTTGATTACCAGTCGATGATGTAAACTGTTAACAAGCGTGAGAGAGACCACCAGTAATGTCAATGGTTCTCAAAGTACCCAGTACAATCCATGAGATGTGAATGAATGAGTTGATGTCGAACATTTCACGGAATCCTTCGATCGAAAGTCAATGATGTAAACTGACGTCAAAGGCGAGAAACCTGCCATTGATGCATGCAGACTTCAAGGTACTGACGATTTCTAAGTCATCTCTCTAGATAATGTGCTGATGTCGATAGAAAGCGACCCGTTGCAGGCAAGCCCGCAACACGAAATCATTGTTCAAGTTGAAGAAATGTTGCTGTAAGGACTGACTCAGGGATGGTCAAATGGATGACAAGTATTTTGCAGATGAAAGTTTTGCTTGCAGACCTCTTGAACACATAACGACACGACAGATGGCTTGGTGACGAATAACTCAAAGTTAATCCCCGGAACCCGGTTAAAGACTTTCAAAGTGGTTTGATCAACTGTGAGGTAAAAGATTTCCCAACCCAGGTGAATGAAAAGTGTCGTGTTCAAGAGTGGTAATAAAGTTTCTTTTGAGACAAAAGGTAACAAACAGGTTCATTCTTCTCTCTTTTCCCCCACCATTTCTGGCAAGTACCTCTTTATTTTTAACAAGCTTGAGGAGGATAACATATGCTTGATTATAAGCTCATCCTTCGGATGAGTCCAACCTAGTTTTGATTCGAACCCTAGGAAGGAGTGGTTCGTTCCTGTTTGTAATTGAACAGGTCCTTTACTGTGAAATGTTTAACGAGCCCAGTATAGGAGAAACTCGGTGTTTTTCAATTTTAGAGAGTCTGAAAAACTTAAGAAGACTCCAAGTTGAACTTTTTCGTAGATTTGTGTCCCTCAAGCCCGAAAAAGTATAAAATAATACCTGGGGGAACCGCTTGATCTTGCGACCAAGGAGTACTTTCATAATTAGTGCCACTGACCTGAAAAGTAAAAAGCGATCAAGGACACGTCGTTTTATTTCCGTATCGAGTTTGAAACAACAAAAATCCGGCAATCTTTTCCTGATTTTACGGTCAGAAAAGAGCTATAAGGGGACCGTCTTTTAATTCCGTTTTAACGAGTGTAAAAGAAACGCTCGGCAATCTTTTCATATTTTAGGAGTCAGAAAAGGGCTTAAAAGATGACTCTGATATTTTGGTTCGTGAAAAATGACAATTTTCCCTCTAAATCCCTTTGTCCTGCACAAAAAGCAACACATTACTCATACCTGTTTAAGATAGGCAAAAATACATCGAAAAACATCTTTTCATGGTGAAAAATGAACAAATTCATCCAAAAAACCTATAAAAAGACTTTTTACCATGTCATTTTTACCGTTTTACTGTTGAGGTTGAACAAAGGGCTTTTGGGCAGAAAACTTCCCGTGGTCGCTGCGGAAAATCCGACCGTCAGAATCGAACGCCGTCTCTTCCAGGTATTTTACAACATCCTACTCTTCATTTCTATCCGATTAAAATTGTTTTTTAGGTTTTAGTTTTGTTTTTTGGGAGGGTTTAGGTTTCAAAATGCGCTCCTCGGTGGACGCAGGTTCCCTTCGGGTGACCTGCGTCCCCCGACTTTTTCTTATACAGGAAAATGGTCGGGGACGCAGCCCACCTTCAGGCCAGCTACGTCCCGACGCCCTGTGTTCCAAACGCGGGGTGCGTCCTCCGTGGAACGCGGAATTTGAAACCCCAATCCTCACAAATAACCAATCAAATTTCCCCAAATTAATTCTAATCATTATTTCTTGGTGTGTAGGACACTCACCATGTTGGATTGGAGAGAAAGAGAGCACGAAGAGGTTGATGAAGCTGCAATAGAACACCAACCTTCCCTGGATGCCCTAAAAGCATGCGGGTTATACAAATACTGGGCCATACCGGGCATGAGGGCTCAGGTAAGATTCTTAGAATGGCTGGTTGAGAGATGGAACGTTCAAGAGCAATGCTTTTACATAGGAGGGCACCAGCTCGAGATAGAGCCCTCGGATGTATACTTTCTCACTGGCTTGCCAAACAGAGGCGAGCAACTCAATCTAGCCGGGACTAGGCCGGGTGGCCAATCCCTTGTTAGTCTCCGGGAATATTGGTGCACACCTGGTGCACACCATTCGAAAGGCGTGGAGATCAAACACATCTCTCTGCGTGAGCTCAAAGTTATAGCATTCACGGTTACCAGAATTTGCGGCGCAGCCGCTTTACACATTGCTTCTGGGTCCCAAATGCGGATGGCAATTGACTGTTACCAAGGCACCATTTTCAACTGGTGTGATGCTGTGTCGGCTAATGTGAAGAGCCAACTGACTAAGGCAAAGAACGGACGACTGAAAACTTTTGGATATGGGCCTTTAGTCGTGAGCTTTGCCTTAGAGAGAGTTCCGATGCTGATCCCTCAGCAACTCACTGTTGATATTTTGGGTCCTCGGGAGCCAAAGCTGGTACGATGGGTTGCGGTGATGGCCCGACATCCTGACGAGGGCGCGGCAGTTGTTCGATTTTCTGATAGTTACTTTCACTGGTTGGAGGACCAGGTTTTCTCGATCCAGGACTTTCCGTACGCCGGAGTAGATTTTCGACATGATCCGGACATGGTTCTTCCACAAGGAGAACAATGGGATGACAGAGGTACCTTATTTTTCACAAGTTTTCAAATTATGTATTTTTTTTGTTTTTATATATACCGTCTCAAAACTGACAGTAAAAATTTTCAAAATGCAGATGTTGGTCCACAGCGCCCAGCCAACCTCCGGCCTTTTGAGAGGAGACACCCAGTTGCACCGGTACCGGCCCCACAGGACGCGGCTGCAGAAGTACTAGCTGAGTTGGAGCATGATCTAGAGCGTCTGACGGCAGATATGCCTGAGACTACTATGGATGACATTCCTATCAGGCTTCAGCGCTTTGTAGTCGCAGTCCCTGGACCGTTTAGGAGATTTTTGCGTAAGGTAGCCCGTGCAGTGGTGTCGTATAGGGAGCACCACCAGTGATTGACTAGTCACTTTTGTAGACACATATGACATTTTTGGCTTTTTGTACTTTATCATTTTTGCCGATCATAAGGTGTTTTTCAACCTATGATCGAAGACGATGTATATTTTTTGACACACTCCTATCTATATATATATCACTATTACCGGCTTATCTTGTTTAACATATGTGATGAAATGTTTTTAAATTTACTTGCATGATTATCGTAAATGTCTGTCCAACATTCGAGAAGCAATTGCATCTGCTAATGTATTTAAAGACCTTGGAATATGCTGATATTCAATGTAATCAAATTCACGTTCCAAGAGACGCACTCTCAAAAACAACCTTAATAACACAGGATTTCTAATGGTATAAACTCTATTAAGCTGTAATACAACAAGTTCAGAATCTAACCTCACTATCAAACGTCGAATTCCAAATGAAATAGATTCGGATAATAATTCAACCACTGCACTGTATTCTGCAATGTTGTTCGTTGTTTGACCGAGGCTTACCCCATGCATAGAAACTAACTCGTTAGAGGGCGAATAGATAACCCAAGCTGCGGAAGAGATATTCCGTGTACTACGACAAGCACCATCAGCAAATCCAATGTATGTTTGGAGAGGCGTCGACATCTGCAATATCAAGAGTAAAACCAAGATAAGCCAGAATAACGACGAAAAACACACTCTCTAAGCTAAGCACACTGACTAAACTAACAAACACGCTAGCTAGAAAGAAAATCTATCCTATCTAAAAATTTCTCCATACCCACCATTTAAGCATAATACCTCTTTAGGTAAAGTCCATTTCTGGGTTTACCCAAAGAGTCCCCATCAAAATCAACCAGCTCATAAGCCCCTTTTGCTAGCTTTCGCTTTACGATGTAGGGTCCATGCCACATAGGAACGAATTTTCCAGCACCTAGCTTATCGTTAGCTTGATCATATAATAGCACTAGGTCTCCCTCCGAAAAACTTCGAGGGGTTACATTTCTATCATACTGAGCTTTCATTCGTTTCGCGTGAGTCTCGATTGCCAATGTAGCGTCACGTCGAGTCTCATCTAATTTAGCTAAGTACAATAAACGTTTCTCCTCTTCGGAAGTAGCTGGAAGTAATTCGACAGCCATTTGAAGTGATGGGATTTCGCATTCAATGGGTAACACAGCTTCCAAGCCATAAACTAGCTGGAAAGGAGTGAACCCTGTTGAATTTTTCACTGAAGTTCGGTATGCCCATAGTGCTGAAAATAACATGTTGTGCCAATTCGACCGATGAACACCAATGGTTCGTCGGATCATGATAACCAGAACTTTGTTGATAGACTCAACCAAATCGTTGGCTTGCGGATAATAAGGAGTAGAGCTATCGTGGCGCAAACCAAGCTGGCTTGTAAGCTCAGTCATCATGATGTTTCGAAAATGGCTCCCATGGTCAGTAATGATTGCTTGTGGGACACCAAACCTAGTTATGATATGATTGAATACGAAAACTGCAGCTGTTTTGCCGCTTGCGTCGAATGTAGGCATCGCCTCGGCCCATTTAGTAAAATAATCAACCGCGAGGATGATATACGCATGCCCCCCGGCCGAGTGAGGGTTACAAGTAATAAAGTCGATACCCCATTTGGCGAATGGACCAACGACAATTATAGGGTCGAGAGGAGCAGGTGGAGCGCGCATCTTGCGATCAAACACTTGACAGTTGTGGCACTTCCTTACTGCAATGATACAATCTTTAAACATAGACGGCCAGAAATAGCCAGCGCGCAACACCTTCTGAGCTGTGGCATACCCAGACATATGACCGCCACATGCTCCTGAGTGACAATCATTCAAAACCTTCTCAGCCTCTTCGTGAGTTAAACAACGTCGAAAAACTAAGTCTGCCCCCGGCGATAAAGTGTATCTCCAATAATTTTGTATTGCTGGGATTGAAACCGAATTTTTCGACGTTCTGCTTTGGAAGCTTCAGGCCGAAAGGTTTGGGTCTGGAGATAGATGATTATATCCCCGTACCACGGATCTACAGTACTGATAAGAAACAAAGATTCGTCCGGAATGGACTCTTCTGCCACAGTCTCTGTGTCAGCACTCGGGAAATCACACATCAATTCCGCAAAAACTAAGGATTTCTTAGACTTGGACTTCTCGAACTCCAAGTCGAACTCTTGCAGGATAACAATCCATTTAGAGTACTTGCCCCCTAGCAGTTGTTTTGTCAAAATATAAATCATAGGGTTGCAATCCGAAATAACTGTAGTTTTACGGAGAAGAATGTAGTGACGGAAACGCTGGACAGCTTGAACGGCTGCCAGGGCCAATTTCTCCACATGCGAATATTTTAACTCAGTGGGATTTAAGGTCCGACTAAGATAATATATCACATGTTCCGCTCCGAATTCATCTTCTTGAACTAACACCATTCCAATGGTGGAATGCGAAGCTGCGAGGTTGGGAGGATGCAACAACGGTGCATGGGTCAACGCGTGTTTAAGTGCATCAAAAGATTGTTGAGCAATCTCGTCCCAAAAGAATTGTGCGTTCTGTTTCAACAACCGTGTAAAACCTTTAGTGACCTCGGCGTAGTTTGGGATGAATCGGCGTAAAAAGTTCGCTTTCCCTTGCAAACTTTGGAGTTGGCGCAAACTCGAAGGAGGAGGCAAGTTGATGATAGCCTCGACTTTCGAGGGATCGACGCGAATGCCGGCTTTAGAAACAACAAATCCCAGCAATCGACCTGTTTCTATACAGAAAACACACTTGTGGGGATTCAACCGAATTCGATAATGCCTACACCTCATAAAGATTGCTCGTAGGTGGACAAGGTGATCAGCTCGATGTAAAGAATGAGCAGGCAAATCATCGAGATACGGTTGCACAATGTGCTTGATGTCATGAAATGCATAAGACATCGCCCGTTGAAAAGTGGCCCCGGCATTCTTAAGCCCAAAAGGTAATTTGCAATAAGCAAATGTCCCCCATGGACAAATGAATGCCGTTTTTGGTTGGTCGGCAGGTAGAATATTGATTTGATTGTAGCCCGAAAAACCATCCATAAAGGAAAACATTTCACTTCCGGCACAATCATCAATAATTTGATCGATATAAGGCGTAGGATAGTTGTCTTTTGGACAAGCTCGATTTATATCCCTATAGTCGATACAGATTCTTATTGTTCCTTGTTTCTTGTTGACCGGAACAATATTCGATACCCAATCCGTTAACGGGATCGGATATATGAAACCTGCTTTCAACAGCTTTTCGACTTCTGCTTTAATCGCAGCCGCTTTTCGAGGGTGAATCTGACGCAACCGTTGCCGGACGGGTTTAGCATCCGGGTAGGTCTTTATTTCATGAACAACAATGGCAGGATCGATTCCCGGCATTTCCTCGTAAGACCAGGCAAACACATCGCGGAATTCTTGGAATAGGGCCTTGTAAGTTTGGATTTCTTCTTCTGTACAAGCGGCACCTATATGAATGTTTTCCTCAATTCCGGGCTTTACTGAAATATCAATGGGAATAGTACGAGAAATATTCCCTAAATTCAACTCTGAATCAGAATGTTTCGTTGGATCCTGAGCGTCTTTGACATATTCAGCGGTAAAGATAGATGAAAAATCATTTTCAAATGCATCATCCTTAGGTAAAAACGAAGATCTGTGATGGAGATCCTCCCATGGTAGATCGTCTACACTTAGGATTTCGCGAAGTTGTTCGTCAGATGACACGACTTCGGGAAACGCTATCCGTTCTAAGGGTGAGGTGAAAAGTGACTCTTCACTGACCACATTCATTTGGTCGACCTCGGTTGAATGAAAGTCGGTAAAAGACATGAGAGCTTCATAAGCAATTTCATATGGACTCAAGGGCATAGCATTACCGAATGAGTCTATCTCAGAGTCAGATGGGACAAACCAAGGATCATCATAAATAATGTTTTCTGATGTAATCATATGAATTGTTGCAAACGAAGGATCTACGCTGAGTGGAGGGAGAGGAAAAGTTCCCAGTAAACCGGAATCTTTAACTAAACCTACACCAACGTCCCTATAAGGGATTGTCGTCTTACCGACATGCTGGATACTCTCTGAAGAGGCTGGGTCGGATGAAAAGTATGTCAGCTGATCAATAGTCACGATCTTACCGTTATGTGGAAATTTGATTATTCTGAAGACCGATGAAACGACCGCTGTCATAGCATATGACCAACTTCGACCCAAAAGAAGGTTGTAGTCTAGAGGGGCATCAACCACTTCCACATCCAGACTAACGGTTTTACCTTCTACCCCTATAGGCAATTCTTGTAGAATACCAAACGGACGGAACCCACGGCCATCAAAGGCCTTAAGGATGGTGGGGGATTGGTTCAACGAAGGAGAACCAAGGGATCTCCAACATTGAATCGACATAATACACGTAGAAGCTCCCTCATCAATCACAGTCCGATGAATAGGCCTGTTTTTGACTATCACTGGAATTTGGAAAGCCATTTGATGGGGGAGACGCGGTGTACTATTTTCTAGATCAAAGATTATCAGGTTCGGGTCTTGAACGTCAACAGCTCTGATAGCCGACAAAAGTAATTTTCGTTGTGCTGGGCATGATTGCAGCACTTCTAACGCCGACATTGCTGAGGGTGAAACAGCTAAGTCCTCAACAATGTTGTAATTCTGGGCTGCTCTCGCATGTGGATTGAAAGCAGACCTTCGAAGTACACCCTTGGCGGGCGGTTTAATTACTAAGTCCGGGTTAGGTTTTTCGATCTGTAGTGGATCGGAACCAGGAGCTGAGGTTGATGGATTAGAATGAGAAGATTCTGCTTCCTTACCATCAACAGGATTCTTACTACCATAATCTTGCGATCGAGTCGCAATCCTCACATGAGACATCATCAAAATGGGTTCTTCACTGGCATTCGAAGAAGAACCTATCATCTTATTCTCCTGCTCCGGAAATGGATTTTTTAACACAGCAGGAGTGGGAGAACCTTTGACTATTTTCACAACCTCGGCCCGATGAGGGCAATCTCTCGTAAAATGATCCTCTTCACAAATAAGACAAGGATATCGAGGTTTGCGCTTTTCGTCATTGGTTTCTGACTTTTCTGTTTTCTCCTTCGGAGCCTTGTCTGCTTTAGCCTTCTTCTTTCCTTTCTTCTTTCCACCGTTTTTTGATTTGGCCGTAGATGACTCTACAGCGTGAATATCGGCGGTAAGTTCAGGAGAAGACTCTCCTGTCGGAGAATCAGGCAAAGTGATAATTGGAGTAGTTGAAGCCTTGGAAGACTTCTTCTTGCTCTTTGTATTCACGATACCAATCATACCATCAGCGGCATGAGATCCCGAAGGAGCAGCAGCGATTTGATTCGACTTTGGAAGATCCGGAATCTTCTCGTGTAACGTACCCGACTGAGTGTAAACTAAGTCAAGGTATTGTGCCTGAGCAATGACTTGCTCCTCAGTAACTACTCCGGCCTTAGCTACATCTTCAGTAATCTTCGGTAATAATGATTTGACAAACCATTCAGCTAAGATTTGGTCCGGGATAAAAACTTTCACTAGCCTTCTTCGACGTCTCCACTCATGAATGTGATCAGAAATATACGTGGACGTCGATTGTTTTAGTGAAGTTAATAACTCCGTGCCGTTATCGTATCTGACCAGCAACTGAAAGTGAGTTAAGAACGAGGTAGCTAACTGGCTAAAGTTGTAAAAAGAGGCCCGTGGTAACTCAATGTACCACTTGGCCGTGAGACCAATGAGTGTACGCTGGAAAAGACGTAAGCGGATCGAATCATCCGAGATAGAATTTGAAGCACACCAGAGGTGGTAAGTCATCACGTGATTGGACGGATCCTCTCCAGACTTACCTTCAAACTTGGGTATATCACTGGGCAACTTATTTGGCATTGGCGGCCAGAACTGAAGATATTGAATTGGATCGTTCGTTAGGCGCGTCAAGTCTGGTAAATCCAAAGTTGCGATAAATGGTAACTGCCGGTTAGGATCTCTAAAACTCTGGGTCACAATACCAGCCCCAGGAGGAGGATATCCAGGATAACTAGGAACAGGAGTCGCATTTGGGATATTATATCCTCCTGGAAAACCAGGATTAACCAGACCGTACTGGGGTTGTTGAGGTTTTTGATAAGTGTACCCATGATACGGTTGATACTGGTAAACCGGTTGTTGGACAGCTTGTCCATGTTGGTACTGTCCCTGGTACGGAGGTTGAACAAATTGAGGTTGAGTAGTGACAACCGTACTTATACCAGGCTGACCTACAGGCTTTCAAATCTTTTCAAAGCTACTTGAAACAAAACTTTTCAAAGGAGATATTTTTTGTATTTTCTCTTTTTAATAAAGCATATAAATCTATTGTAACGAAAATCAATCTTAAAAGCTATAAAAACTATGAAAACTTGACTCGCAAGCAAATCAAAAGAGAAATTACTCTAAACAAACCTAACAAGGAAAAAGCTCACAAAGATGATTCTAGGTTGTTTTACTTGATCAAAATCAAATCAAGGACTAGCTAATGCAGAATCAAAAGACTAGTCAAAACAAAACTCAAATCTTTTTGTTCTTTTTGTAAAATGGAATTCAAGACTTAAACAACAAGCACTTCGAAATTGGCCCAAAAGACAACTCAATGGTAAGTTGCTCTCACAGGTAGACTTTATGACAGGTCTGACTTCTTAGAATGCTGACAAAACCAGAGAGATCTAAGGCTTGACAACTCCTACCGCCAAAGTCACTACAAGACCTACTCAAAATCAAACCCTAGGGCTTATACTTCGATGAAATCCACTAAAACACTCAATGCTATAGAAACAAGTTCAGGTGAAGATCCTTGGCAAGGGACTGATGAGTCTGGGCAGAAAAAACTAAGAAAAAACAAAATCTAAGAGCAAAAAGTGTAAAAAATGGAATTTTCTCAAATTTTGGCAGGGGACGCAGGCAACCCGTTAGCACAGGTGCAGGTCCGCTCTGTGCACACAGCAAAAGTGCATCCAGGGACGCACTGTGCAGCACTCAGAGGGTGCGTCCTACTGAAAAACTCAAGAAAAACCAAAATAAAACTAATCCTAAGCTAACCCACCCAGAGACAGAATCACAGAGCCAAAACCAGAAAAATAAACCAATTTTCTCAAAGCAAAGTTCACACAAAGGAAAAGACTTTTCTCATCAATGGATTCCCCAGTGGAGTCGCCAATTTGTCAGGCGGAAAGAGTCAATTGTGCGGACACAACCAACCTCCCTAGGAGCCTAAGACTCTCTAGTGACAAACAAGACAAACAAGATCTATCGTTCTCTAAACATGCATTATGATATGAGATATCAAGTGTTTTGTTCTTACCTTTGTCCAAACGCTGTTGTAGAAGTCCAAGCTTTGTTGATCTGGATGAGCTCCTCCTTTTCTCCAAAACCTGTAATCACCAACAGTCAAACAATTAAATAGCACCTAATTATAACATAAAACAAAGCATATTCAACATGTAGACCAAGGAGCACATGAAATAACTCATAAACAACAAGTTATTGAGAAGAATGGACTCATTTGCATTAATAGGTAACAAAAAGAACAAATACAACCTGAGCCTTGGTGTTGTGCAAGTCCTTCCCAGGGTCCGTCAAGAGTTCTCCTTTACTTTGACAAAGCACACCCACTTCCAAATAGAACAAGCAAAGATGGCAATCTCTCCTCACAAGCTTCTAAATGGGAGTCCTAATTCCTGCAGCATTTACCCTTAGAAAATGTATAGCTTTAACCTTTCCTCCTTCTGGCCCAATGCCTGTATTTATAGTGCTCAAGAGGAGGTTAATCAGGTCCACCATCAATGGGATAATCCCCTCTTTGGGTGGGATAGCTCCCTTATTGATGGGATAAGTTCCTCTTTGATAGGAGTGCATGAACCATCTGGAGGCGCCCAATACACGTCGAACAACCTTCTAGAATGCTCTATAAATGACCACAAGTAACTTTTTAAAGATGAAACTTGCGCATTCTAACCTTTACAGGGGGATGCACCTGTCCCTTTACATACAGAGCGTCTTTGGACGTAGCTTTTGTGAACATTGGGAGCGTCCCCGCAGGTAAGGTTGAGAGAACCTGCGTCCCCAGAGATAAATACATTTATACAAGACTTTCTCTCTTTTTTGGAGTTTGACATGGAGAGCAGAGGCATAAGACTTGCCTAAGAGGGTAGCATGACTGTTGATTGAGCCATACTAACTGTAAATAGTCATGGTGACATTTTTTAGTGTAACAGGTTTTTATTTGTTGATTCAGCTAACCCATTACCTTGCGGATAGTAATTGGCCGAATATTTTAGTTTGAATCCTCTTTTAAGTGCAAACTCAGTCATTGTATTTCCAGAAAAGTATGATGCACTATCAAACATTAAAGCCGTTGGCAATCCAAACCTAGTGATTATAAATTGATCTATGAATTTGATAATATTTTTCAGAATTAGTTGTATTTAGAGGAATTGCCTCTACCCATTTAGTAAAATAATCTGTTGCCGTGAGGATGTATCTATGCTGCTTAGAAGAGTGAGGAACGATCTCACCTATTATGTCCAAGCCCCACTGGTTGAATGATTGCTCGATGTTTACCAGTTGTAGTGGTAGGGACGGCTTCTTTTGTCTTCCAGCAGTTGTTTGGCAGACTTGACATTTCCTCACGTAACTGTGTGAATCTTTGAACAGCGTAGGCCAGTAATATCCTGCACGTAAAATTTTATGTGCAGTAGCATCTCCAGCATAGTGTCCGCCTGCTGGTCCATCGTGGAGTTCCTGCAAAGCTTTTTTGGCTTCAGTTTCTTCAAGACATCTAAGAAGAACATAATCATAATTCTTTCTAAAAAGAATATCATTTATGAGCTGATATTGGTTAGCTTTCAATCTCAGAGCTCTTTTCTTAGTGTGATCTAGGTGTGATGGAGCATACCCGTTCTTAAGATAATAAATGATATCAGCATACAATGATTCTGCATCGTTCAGGCTTACCTCATACATTTGTACCTCTTTGGATGAAATTTCAGGGATTTGCGATGCTCCAGCCAACATCTTGCAGAAGCCTTGACCTCTTACAATGTTTGCTTGTTTGATCTCAAGATCGTATTCCTGTAAAGCAGTGATCCAATTCGCTCTTTTCTCGCCCATATCCTTCTGTACTAGAAGATTTCTTACCGCCGGAAACGGTACTATGATCTTAATATGGGTTTTGAGTAAGAAAGGTCTGAAATATTTGACCGCTTTGAAAACAGCATAGGCCTGTTTCTCTACGTCTGAATAATTGAGTTCAGCACCTTGTAAATTTGAGGTAAAAAACACAATTGGAGCTTCTGTTTTTTCCTGATTTGCTTGGGTTAGAATCGCAGCATATGATTTCTCTGAGGCAAATGTGTATAAAACAAAAGATTCTGAAAAATTCGGGGTTGCTAAAGATGGAGCATTAATAATAGCTTGTTTGATCAGGTTGAATGCTTCATGTTCATCTTGTCCCCATTTGAAAGTCGAATTATTTTTAATCATGGTTTGCAAAGGAGACACAATTCGTGAAAAATCTGGTACAAATCTCTTTACAAAATTGATTTGACCAAGGAAAGACTGCATGGCTTTTTTATTATGAGGTAGGGATATTTATGAGATTTCATTGATTCTGTCAGGATCAATGTGAATACCGGACTTTGACACTATGAATCCTAGAAGTTTTCCTTCACTTAATGCGAAAAAAGATTTCTTTGGGTTAAGTGAAATCCCATACCTTAAACATCGTTGAAAATTTTTCTTTAAATCTCTGAGATGGTCGCTTCGCTTCTTGGAATACACTGTTATATGATCCAACTAAATCACTACAAATTTGTTGATTAAACCCTTAAATGCGATGTCCATGGCTCTTTGAAATGTAGCGCCGGCATTAATCAAACCAAATGGCATCTTCCGATATGTGTATGTGCCCCATTTAGTTTTGAATGTGGTTTTCAACTGATCATTGGGATGCACCAGCACTTGATTATATCCTAAAAATCCGTCCAAGAAAGACATCAGTTCTGAGCCTGCTACTGCCTGTAATATCTGTTCCATAGGTGGAAGAGGAAAATTGTCTTTTTGACAGGCTTTGTTAAGATTCCAAAAATCGATACAGATTCTAATATCTCCGTTTTTCTTTCTAACGGGTACCATATTGGAGACCCATTTGGAATGTCTGATGGGGAAAATTATTCTGGCTTTTAATAACTTATTTAGCTCAGCCTTTATCTGATTTTCTAAATTGGGGTGGATCTTTCTCAGTTTCTGTTGGACAGGTTTTTCGTTGTCAATCATAGGAATAGTGTGTTGAATGATAGAAGTGTCGTATGTCTTCAGCTCATCGTAATTCCAGGCAAAAACAGTTTTATATTGTCTCAAAAGACGAATATACGCTAGTTTTTCTTCAGGGGCCAGGCCTATGCCTAGATTAATGTTTTGTGGTTTATCATCGGTTCCTAGGTTTACTAATTCATAGTTCAGAGTTGAACTGTAGAGCTTTGAATTGGTAGACCTTTTATACCGATTTTCAAATCGTACAAGTCTTCTAACTTAACCGCTGATTTAGGTATAGCATTATCAATGCTATTTTGTTGTGTTTGTCGATCGTGATGGTCTTCGTCAATTATCTGATTGGAGTAGGATCCTTCAGAAGTGAGGAAATTTACAATATCAGGATCGTCGTTGAATACTCTCCAATTTGTAATGTTGTCAGGGATGGATGGTCTAAAGATTAATTCTATTGAGAATCTATCTAGACTAAAAGCTTCGGAGGGAATAAGCCTAGAGGCTACGTTAGCCAAAAGGTCTGCACTCGCGTTTTGGAGTCTCGGGATTGAAGAGATATTAAATGCTATGAAATGCTCAGTAAGATCTTGTACTAGATATTGATAGTGTTTTAAATGACCTGATAGGCAATGTATAGTGTTACGTACCTGTTTGACGATAATCTCAGAGTCTCCAAAGACCTGAAGATACTTGACGTTTAACCCAATTGCTTTGTATAGGCCTTGCACCAAGGCCTCATATTCTGCTGTGTTGTTTGTGCAATTGAATTCGAGTCTGCATGTAAGCATGGTCTTGTTTCCTTTTGGACTAATCAGAACGCATCCTGCTCCTACTCCTTCGTTAGATTTAGAGCCATCAAAATATAATTTCCAAAACAAAGATGTATTTACAGGTTCATCTACAAAACTAACACACTTTGAACTATCAGTTTGGGAAAAAATTTCGACTTGGGACAAAACTGAATTTTCTAAGTAAGGTGATGGGTGAGCATTGAAATTACCGAGAAAAGAATCTACCGAGTAATTACCTATGATACTGCTGTTATACGATACTGCTTCATTTTCTCCCTCTAATTCCGTTACTATGTACTTCTGGTGTAATTCTCGTTCAACCTTTATCTGATTCGGTTTACCATTATAGGGTAACCACATGTGCGACCAGTCGGTTGCAAAGTATCCGTGGAGTTTCTCAGACCAATCCCTGCTAAGAATTAATCCATAGAATTCTGGGATATCGGCCACTAGAATGTCAATAACCTGACATACCTTCGGGTTAGATGACAATCTTATGGTTACTTGATTAATTTCACCAATCACTTCGACTTGAGATCGATCAAGCTGAACTATACGCACTGCAGATTTTTGTGGTTGAAAATTTAGCTTAGCACATATTGATCTGGGTAAAATATTCGAAGAAGCACCAGAATCTACCAAACAATTGTGCACATTTTTGTTGAAAATCTCGTAAGTGAGAAGAAACGGGGGAGTGTGAGATCTTGATCTTCCTCCAGTTAAGGCAATATGATTTGGATCAATCTTATTGATCGTGTTAGTTGGAGGTCTTCCCATGTTATGGGAAGCTTGAGAGAGCACAGCGGTAGGCAAAGGTACAATAGGCACATCATATAATTCTTTCATCATTATCTTTTTTTTATGCTTCAATTTGCTCAATTCATAAAGGGTAATATTAGCCCTAGTCTTTTTCATGTCATCAACAATATTGTACTCCATTTCATCCGACATTATCAGTGTTTTTGATGGAGTTGTTTGATCTGCTCGAACTGGGCTAGACTGAGTCGCTTTAGTTGTTGTTTTCTTTGTTGTGACTTTATCTTTTGTTATAGGGCTTGCGCCCTTCTGCTTAGGGGTAGTTTGGGGAGGATCAAGCTGATTTTTGCTTCGTGTGCTAACCGGAAATACTTCTTGATCCTCTTCTTGTGGGAGGATGAAATCCCACATTCCTTGTAATTCCACAACTTCTTCGTCATCGTTTTGCCCTTCAGTGGCACTTTCTTCTTCTTCCTCTTCCTCAGTTTCAGCATTGGAGATGGCATTGGGTGGTTTTGCATCCGTTGAAGGACCTCTTTTAAAAGTTCTGTAGGGCTTTTTTAAAGAAGTTTCTGCTACTTGTTTTTTTATGTCAATCATCTCATTAGACATAGTCTTTAATACTTTCTGCAATCCTTCCAAATCGAAAGGGTCTTTTGTTTGTTTCTTCTTGGAGTCTTCCGTGAAGGTGACTTTTTTAGACTTTCGTTCCTCTATCGCGGATCTCTTTTCCAGGGCTATTACACGTTTCTCTACTACTATCGCCTCTGTCATGTTTTCAACTAAAGTTGTTTTATTTGCTCTATCCACGAAGATTGCTATGTTTGATGGTAAAGCAATAATATACCATTCACATCGTACTTCTTCGCTAGGTTGGGAAGCAGTAGGAATTTTGTTGAGAATTTTATTGAACCGTAAATCGAAATCTTTGATAGGTTCTTTAGCTTGGGCCTTAAGATTGGATAGGTCATTGATTAATGTTGCTGTTGATTTGTCATCGCCAAACTTGATAAGGAATTGATTGTGGAAGATATCCCAACTTGTGATAGACCTGGAAGGTAATGAAAAATACCATGACCCAGCTGTTCCTTGTAGTGTATAGGGAAAAAGCCGAACAACAATATCTTCGTTAGTAACTCCATTGAGATTGATAGAAAACATGAAATTGTTTATGTGTTCTTCTACTAGCATGCCTGCTTCTGGATTGAATTTAGGCAGCCATTTCTCAGGATGGGTCGGTATTGGGCTCAAGGGTGCAGGCATCAAGACTACCCCAGGGTTGTTCCATGGAGATTGGGCCATCGTTGAGCTGCTAGTAGAGAAACGTGCAGGAGATGATCTCTGCGGTTGGGAAGATGAGGATACTATGATTGTGGATGATTGAAGAGGGATTGTGCTAAACGGATGAATGATGGTTTGGAATGGAGGTGTGGGTGGTTGAATTCACGGTGAGGTAGTTGAAATGGGTGATGTAGACGAAAGAGTCTCATTGTCAGACTCTTGTGGTGATTTCCTCGCTCTTTTCCTGGTGGGAAGAGGCAACTCAGTCGGCTGGATGCCAAATTTTTCACTTTTCAATCTGGTTAGGGGATGAGCAGGATTGTACTGCGAAGTCACACTGATTTGAGATTTATCAGACCTCTGAGGAGAAATGGAAAATCCCTTGTGAATCAGAGATTCGACTTCAGGAGGTTTAATGGTAAATTGGTCTGAAATATCAAGGTGTGCAGCAGCGATTGATACTCGAGCGACTTCCGACTTTGGATTTAAATATACTGGAGAAGTCAGGGGAGATGATAAGGGCGATTTACTCTCAGAATGGTATTTAGATTTTGATTTAAGTGCCATTCATAGTTCGGGCCCTCCTTCTAGTGCCAAATATGTTGAAGCCCCGAAAATCGGGTCAACAACAAGGGGGATACCCACCCGGTCTAGACCTTGGTTGGTAGCTCCTTATCCGTTTGGTATAGCGGGTCCGACTAGGGATAATGGGACCAGTTTCCCAATCTAAGGGTGTGTGTGTGTGCAAGGTTGGATGATGCTTATCTAAGAGTTCTAATCTAAGCTAATTTAATCTAATTCTATGCTATTGTAATCTAATGAAAACAGCACATCTAATCTATGCTAACCCGGGGTGTATTTATTCTATTATGCGATCTAAAGAGATTTCGGACAATAACCGGTAATAAAGATCATTCAGCTATCATAAGAATAGAAATCAATTAAGATGAACCAATTTGCATAAAAAGTTAGGCAAAACAGTTGTGAACAGCATATCGCATAATAAGTTATTCATATATCAAACATAAATAAATGACTCCACCGTACAAAAGTGCCAAATGGTAACTCACACATTTATGCAATAACATATAAACAACTAAAAACTGTATATCACTTTAAGAATATAAGCAGAAATAGCCAAGAGATAAAAGTACCATTTATGACTGGTCCTACTCATAAGCTTCAAGTAATAATGATTTATCTCTCCTTGTTCTGATATCTACCAAGAGTACCGAAGTGCAACATCAGTAGCAGATATCAAATGCAAAAATTAATAAACCTTGATCCATTCATTCATCAAAACCTCCTCTGAGGGTGCAGAAGTGCATACTCTAAGGACAAGTTTTTGACAAATTTCCGGACCCTTCTCCAAATGCATGAGAAGGGTTTAAATACTGCTAACTAAATAACTTAATTACATAAATTTCGGATACGGTTTAAAATGACCGCCCTTTATCTAAGCAAACTTATTTCTAAAAATTGAATCTAATTTCTAACTATTTCTGCATTTGCTCCTTAGTGTTGTGAGCATGCAAAATTTGCCTGGGAAGAGTCGGCTGGTCGTCTTCTGCTTTTGTTTGAGCTACGAAAATAGAAATGGCAAGCACTGGCACCTCTTTTTAGTAAACTAGAAGATATTTTTGAGAATCATCTTCTGGTTGGGCGAATTTACTGCGTGTACGCTTGGTAACAACCCAGATTCTTCTTTAAAATGCCTCTGCTTTTGCTATCTCAGCTTCTGGACTCGTGAATGACTAAGAAAGTTAGGGACTTTGCTTTCTGAACAATTTTCTTAGCGATGCGCGATTAGCGCTAGGCGCTAATCGCGCATCAAAAACTGCCTCCGTTCTTTGATCCGAGCCTTTCTGGTGCATTTTCTGCCTTTAGCGCTTTTTCCTTTACCAGGCATGAGCTTCAGAATTTTGTAAACATGCTGCTTTTGTGAGTTTCTTTTGACCTTGAGTGTCGAATCGCTTATTGATATCAGCATCTGTTTAGTAACACTCTGAAATCTGCGTTTCTGTTGCATGCGGCATCCGTGTATGAGGGCATCTCTTTTCTGTTCTCCGAGCATTGACGCTTTCCCTTTTTCTTTAGATGTTTCTTGCACATTGCTTCATGTTGTTCCCTGTTTTTTATTCCTGCAGTTCAAGCAAAGGAAAAGAGTAATGATAGTAAATTTTGATACAAAAGCTTTGAGCTCTATGAATGTATAAAATCATGACACCCACAGTGAACTGACTCTTTGAAAAACACAAAATTGTCCTTCATGAATACTTTGGCGTACATTCATTAATCTTCTTTAAGGCGCGTGCCTAATTTTTGGTTTAGGGACAGCTTTTCTTGAATGCTGAGCCGAGGAAAATTTGCAATGGGTGATTTCTGCGACTCGCGGATCGCAGATCGCATTCATCGCAGATCGCATTTATCATAGATCGCATTTATCGCAGATCGCAGTTATCGCAGATCGCATTTATCGTAGATCGCAGTTATCGCAGATCGCATTTATTTGTCAAGTTATTCGTGCGCTGTTTATGCAACGTTGCGATATGAGATATCACATATCGGCCATCGGAGATTTTCTTAAGATTATTCATTTATGGGCGCTTCTTAATGTATGTGACGCGGTGAATTTCACGCCGTTTCTTCGCAGTTGTTTTAATGTGCTCATAGAGGAATGCTTGACTCTTCTCCGTGCGATGTATTTTTTAGGAGTATAATACAAAAAAAAATTATAAAATCTTTTTGGATTTTTTACTAAGGGTCCCCACTTCTTTAGCGTTATTGCTAATACTAAAGAAGTAGGGGGGTTGTTGGTGGTCACAACAGGTACCCACGTGCACACATGCTTTTATAAGGGCAAGGTCATGTATGGAATTTAAGAAATTGTTTTTTAATAAATGACCAAGTCTAATAATAATACTAAGAGGGGGGTGAATCAGTATTATCAAGTTCTTTTTAATAAATCTTCCTTATTTATACTTTGAATTATTCTTGTATATCAGTACCATAAAACAATGAGCATGAACAAGAAAAACAGATAGTCACACCAAAGAACACCAGATATAAGGTGGAAACCCAATGTGGGTGAAAACCACCTGCTGCAATATGTCTCTATCTTCTTTCAAATTAGAAACTCCTTTTACAATGGTTTTGTACTGGTGCAGTCCTTTACCAGTACGCAGGCTGCAACCTGCAGAGAGCTACAACTCTCTCTCGTTTTCCAGTCTCTCCTGGAAGGGAGCTACAACCCCCTACTTCTTTTCTTTCAAGGACCACTTTTCATAAATTTTCAAACTGGATCCATACACATCAAGAGATCATCAAGTACAAGTAAATCACCCAGTCAACTCTAGTAACCAGATCAATAGTAAGAGGAAACAAAACCCAGAACACCTTATCAACAGAAAAAGTCAGCCAACAAAAGTCTTAAGATAGATCCGTAGTTTTTCTTTATCTGGCCTGCGTGGCTCCGCACTTCACCTTCTGCTCCCCTGCATATACCCGCAGAGAGCCTTCTGCTGCACTGCGTATCCACGTACTGTTCCTTTAAACGCGTCGCGTACCTTCTCTGTTCCCACGCACCCACTGCTTCTATTGCGCCGCGTACTACTACTGTGGCCACGCACTCTCAGATGCTATCGCGCCGCATATCTACGCACCTGCGGCTTCTGTAGCGCCACGTACTTTCACTGTGCCTCCGCACCTGAACCTCTGTCGCGCTGCGTACCCACGCACTACGCCTTCTTCTGCTCTGCGCACCCATGCACTGCACCTTCTTCTTCTTTGCGTACCCACACACTTGCACTATTAATCACCTGCGTACCTCTAATTAGGACCGAATTGGAAGTCCCCCAGTGTGCCACAGATAGTCAGATGCCCAGATCTGATCATGCGCCCGAGAGATCACACTTCATAAATTCACTTTCAACTTCACTTTTATATAGATCAGGCTTTTAAACTGATAACCCAATATTTCAGATCTTAAGATATTCAATTTGCAAAAGATGCCTTAGCCAAGTGATCTCCTTCCCTATTTATAGTCAAGCCCTTATTCACACCATGGGGAAAAACCATCAATAACGAATACAAGGGATCCAAAGCGGGGCAAAATTAGATCCTATACCACAGGCCAAAACCATAGAATCAAGAATGGCGGGCTAAATAATAGCACGGGCCAAACATAAGAAACCCCACTTGAGCGCGCTTCTCTGCCTTGAAGTGAGTGAACTGGGGGTACGCACCTTATGAACAGGAATCCTGCGGGTATGAACGCACTTCTTGGCTGGCGTACCTGCAGGTACGCACCTTTTGAACCATTCACCTGCGTACCTCTTAATTTCCAACATTTTGAGAGCCTGATCAGAGCATTGCCACTTGAGGGTGTTGCCATCAAGTACAACATCTATAATATAGAGCCATACCAGAATCATAATGCCAACAATCTCCCCCTTTGGACTTGATGGCAACCTCAAGATCTCCAACGTCATTCTCCCCCTTTGGACTTGATGGCAACCTCAAGATCTCCAACGTCATTCTCCCCCTTTGACATCAAGGGCAAAGGGTTATGCTCCCCCTAAGAACATGCTCCCCCTGACTATAAACCAGATCTGCAAAGAAGAACCATAATCCACCAAACACCATAAATGACCATGAAAGAGATAGAGACATATTGTATCAATATTCAGACCAGCATCCATGATCTCCTTCTGTACTTCCTCCATAATGCCAACAATGCATTATATGCTCCCCCTAAACCTGTGCCATTCGATCTTCGATCAATCCGCAACCCAGCACATGTACGCATATACCCCAGATGAGCCTTGCGTACAACCAACCATCAGAAGAGATTCAACAACAAGATGATGCATCAACAACCCCCAGCTTTTTCCTGAGGTATTCAAAGGTCTCCCTGGGCAATTGTTTGGTGAGTATATCAGCAACTTGTTCCTTAGAAGGAACATACTCCAACTTGACCTTTTGTTCAACTACTTGTTCCCGGAGAAAATGATATTTGATCGATATGTGCTTGGTCTTTGAATGCATGACTGGGTTCTTTGAAATGCTGATTGCACTTGTATTATCACATAAGATGGAGATGGGTGGTATACAAGTGATTTGAAAATCCTGCAAGGTCTGCATCATCCAAAGGAGTTGAGTGCAGCAAGATGCAGCAGCAACATATTCCGCTTCAGTTGTAGACAAGGCAATCGAACTCTGTTTCTTGCTGAACCAAGATACTAATCTGGAACCCATAAAGAATGCACCACCACTTGTGCTCTTCCTGTCATCCACGCTTCCGGCCCAATCTGCATCTGTATAAGCATGAAGTGTGAGATCTGTATCTCTAGGATACCATAAGCCATAGTTTTGAGTTCCTTGAAGATATTTGAAGATTCTCTTTACTTCCTGAAGATGAGTTTCCTTTGGATTTTCCTGAAATCTTCCAACTATTCCTACTGCATGCATTATGTCTGGTCGGGTACCTGTCAAATAAAATAGACTTCCAATCATAGATCTGTAGGTTGGTTGATGCACTTCTGCTGATTCATCATTTGCACTGAGGCTACATCTTGTGACCATGGGTGTACATACTGGTTTTGCATCTTCCATGTCATATTTCTTCAAAATCTGCTTGACATACTTGGTTTGAGACAAAAAGATCCCTCCTTCCTTTTGTTGGATTTGCAAACCAAGAAAATATGTCAGTTCTCCTAGCAAGGACATTTCGAATTCTTTCTGCATTACCAAGGCAAAGCTTTGACTCATAGCTTCTTCATTGCTGCCAAAAATAATGTCATCTACATACACAACAAGTATTAGTAATTTGTCGTTTTCAACTTTTATATAAAGATTGCTATCTGCTGATCCTTTTGAAAAACCTTGTTGATGAAGATATTTGTCCAAACGATAGTACCAAGCCCTTGGAGCTTGTTTGAGACCATAGAGAGCCTTTTTCAATCTGCATACAAGATTTGGATCATTTCCAAGAATGAAACCATCTGACTGCTCAATGTATACTTCTTCTTCCAAGTCTCCATTCAGAAAGGCTGATTTCACGTCCATTTGAAATACTTTGAAGTTTTGAAAGCTTGAGAGAGCAAGGAACATTCGGATGGCCTCAAGTCTTGCAACAGGAGCAAAAGTTTCTTCAAAATATTCCTTCTTGCTGCGCATATCCTTTACAAACAAGTCTGGCCTTGTTTCTAATTACTTCTCCATTTTCATTCAATTTATTTTTGAAGACCCATTTTGTCCCTATAACATTCTTATCCTTTGGTCTAGGAACTAACTCCCAAGTGTTGTTCTTTTCGATCTGATCAAGTTCTTCATCCATTGCTTTGACCCAACATTCATCTTTGCATGCCTCTTTCACATTTTGTGGTTCAGTGGAAGAGAGTAATGCCAAATAGCTTGAAGCTTCTGCAATTGTTCTTCTTGTTTGTACACCTGCTTCTTTCTGCCTCAAAATATGAGATTCTGGATGATTCTTCTGAACATATCTGGATGGATTCTTCTCTTCTATCCTTATCTGCTCCTCTGGTTCTTCTTGAGGTTCTTCTTCTTCATCATTCTGTCTTTGAGGGTAGTCTTCATCTTCTTCGATGTCTTCATGATTTACTTGCCTAGGAATGTATCCCTTCTCATCAACCACTACATCAATGTTGTCAACAATTCTTCCAAGTCTTTTATTGTAGCACTTGTATGCTTTGCTGTGTGGAGAATAACCAAGAAGAATGCCTCCATCTGCTCTAGGTTCAAGTTTGCCAAGTTGCTCATCAGTATTCTTAATATAACATTTGCTCCCAAAGATTTTGAAGTGCTTTACCGAAGGAGTCTCACCATACCAAAGCTCATGAGGGGTTTGAGTGTTGTTCACCTGGACATTTGTTTTGTTGACAATAACGACTGCAGCATATGCAGCTTCACCCCAGAAAGTTGCGGGAGTTCCAGACTCATCAAGCATAGCACGAGCCATTTGTTGGACTGTTCTGTTCATTCTTTCCACCACTCCATTTTGCTGAGGAGTTCTAGCTGTAGAGAATTCTATTCTTATCCCATGTTATTCATAGAAATCGAAAAATTCATTTGAGGTAAACTCCCCACCTCTGTCGGATCTGAGGCACTTAATTTTGTATCCTGATTCATTTTCAACCAAGGCTTTAAAGGATTTGAATTTTTCGAATGCTTCATCTTTGTGCTTCATAAGTCCTAACCAGACAAACCTGGAGAAATCGTCAATGAATAGTATCAAGTATTCTTCTCCTCGAGGTGTCCTTTTCCTGAATGGACCACATACATTTGTATGTACTAGCTTAAGAGGCATGCTAGTTGATCCTTCCTTCTCCGGAAAGTTAGTTCTGGTTTGCTTTCCAAAATGACATGATTTGCATATGGTGTTGTCTGGAATTTTGATATCTGGAAGACCGCGAACTGCCTGATATTTGCATGCTTTCCTTATTTGTGAAAAGCTTAGATGCCCCAACCTCCGGTGCCATAACCAGTGTTCATCATCCTTGCTTAGATAGCATTGTTGTTGTCCTTCTTCAAATATGTATAGATTATTTGGAGTTCTTTCACCTTTGATCATTGTTTTTCCTGTATCAAGATCACGAACAAGACATCCATTTGATCTAAATATCACCTCGGTTCCTTGATCACACATCTGGCTGACACTTAGAAGATTATGCTTCAATCCATCAACATACAAAACATTTCCATCTTTGACCTTTTCTTTTAACTGAGCAGTGCCTTTTCCTTTTATAGCTGCAGGAGTATCATTTCCAAAAGAGACTTTCTTTTCCTTTTCTAAAGCAGAATATGATTCAAGTTTTTCTTTATCACCTGTCCTATGCTTCGAACATCCACTGTCAATGTACCATAGATTTTCCTGTCCCTCTGCATAAAATGCTATCCCACATCTTTCTGTTTGTGGTTCCTTTATTCTCCATGTTTTGGTGCTTGAGGCTTGTTCCTTTGTCTGCTGAAACCTGCTCCTGCATTCAGAATCTTCATGACCAAAGTTATTGCAAATAGAACATTCAACTTCATTTTCAAGAGCCGAAAAGTTGTTATAGGTCCTTTTTGTAATCCCGGTCATACTTCTTTGTTTTTGAGCTTCTCTAGTCATGATTGTTTTATATGCAACACATTGAGCTACTTTGTGACCAAAGTTATGGCAAGAGAAGCATTGTCCATTGAAGAAACTTCTGCGGTTATCAAATCTTCCATCCAAATGATTGTAATTTCTATTGTCATCCATTCTTGAAGCAAATTGAGAGGATTTTACCTGTGGCTGGTTGTAGCTTTTGTTCATCCTTAAGACGGATTGCCCCTGGTTTACCTGATAGTCTTTGTTTGTTCTTGATGTAGTTCGTCCCTGCTTTACCTGGTGATCTCCATTGTGCTTTTGCTCATTCCTTCTTGTTGCATCAAGATAACTCTTTGAGGTGGATGCTTGAGAAGTTTCTCCATTATATCCCAGACCTGCCTTGTTTAGTGGAGAACGATGTACATTGATAATCTCATCCAGAGTTTCAGATCCTTTGACAAACTTAAGATTAATAGCCTTTGTTTTCTCAATTTCTTTTCTAAGACCAACAATTTCACCTTCTAACTTTTCAAGATATTTTTCTTTTTCATCAATTTGAAATTGTAAAGTATCAATGATCATATTATTTTCTTCTATACATGTCTTGAGTCTAGAAATTTCTTCATGAAAGCTATCCACATCTATAGCATCCATGTAATCATCATCTTCAAATGCCATTAAAAGTTTATAGTCATTACCTCATTCATCTTCATCACTATTTGATAGACCATCACTATCTTCATGAGTGTAGTAGATTTTCTTATTTGCATTCTGTTTCTTGCTCCATCTAGCAGGTTCCTTTCCTTTGTCAATCTTATCCTTATGAGGACATTTTGCAGCATAATGACCTACTCTTCCACAAGCAAAACATTTAAAAGGTAACTTACCTCTGAACCTTCCAGTACCCCGTTGAAGATTTTTGACAAAATTTGATTCTTCTTCTTCTTCTGGCACGTGACTTGCTTCATAGTAGTCTCCTCTACCTGAAGCCTTGAAAGCGGCTTCTCTCCTGTCTGATGGACCTCCCTTTCTCATTTCATAAGCAGTTAGAATTCCGTGTAGCTGAGACATAGTAATGGTTCGTAGATTTTCCTTTTCTTCTATTGCAGACACTTTAGATTCAAACTTGGGGGACAATGATCTTAGAACTTTTTCAACCACAATAGCCTCTTTTATTTCTTCACCTAAGTTTTTCATGCAATTAACAATCTCGTCTACCCGAAGGAAATAGTTAGCCACACTTTCATCATTATACATTCTGAGATTCTCATACTGAATCCTGAGGGTTTGAAGTTTAGCACGCTTTACCTGTTCATCTCCTTCGTAGCTCAAGACAATCTTGTCCCATATTTCTTTTGCGGATTTATATTGCATAACCTTCACGAATTCTGTTTGAGATAAGCATCCCAGTAGAGTATTGATTGCTTTAGCATTTGTTTCATATTTCTTCTTTTCGGTCGTATCTGTAGGAGTAGCTGAAGGAAAAGTGTAGCCTGTATCTATGATATCCCAAACTTCTGTATCAAGAGATTGAAGATAGGCAGTAACTCTTACCTTCCAATAATTGAAGTTTGTCCCATCAAAAATTGGTGGCCTGATTGATGCTTCCCTCTCGTAGTTTCTCATGATGAGTGATCTTCCTTCAAGTGATCAAGCTTCTCTGAAGGACCTGCTCTGATACCAATTGTTGGAAATAATACTGAGAGGGGGGGTGAATCAGTATTATCAAGTTCTTTTTAATAAATCTTCCTTATTTATACTTTGAATTATTCTTGTATGTCAGTACCATAAAACAATGAGCATGAACAAGAAAAACAGATAGTCACACCAAAGAACACCAGATATAAGGTGGAAACCCAATGTGGGTGAAAACCACCTACTGCAATATGTCTCTATCTTCTTTCAAATTAGAAATTCCTTTTACAATGGTTTTGTACTGGTGCAGTCCTTTACCAGTACGCAGGCTACAACCTGCAGAGAGCTACAACTCTCTCTCGTTTTCCAGTCTCTCCTGGAAGGGAGCTACAACCCCCTACTTCTTTTCTTTCAAGGACCACTTTTCATAAATTTTCAAACTAGATCCATAAACATCAAGAGATCATCAAGTACAAGTAAATCACCCAGTCAACTCCAGTAACCAGATCAATAGTAACAGTAAACAAAACCCAGAACACCTTATCAACAGAAAAATTCAGCCAACAAAAGTCTTAAGACAGATCCGCAGTTTTTCTTTATCTGGCCTGCGTGGCTCCGCACTTCACCTTCTTCTCCCCTGCGTATACCCGCAGAGAGCCTTCTGCTGCACTGCGTATCCACGCACTGTTCCTTTAAACGCGTCGTGTACCTTCTCTGTGCCCACGCACCCACTGCTTCTATTGCGCCGCGTACTACTACTGTGGCCACGCACTCAGATGTTATCGCGCCGCGTATCTACGCACCTGCGGCTTCTGTAGCACCGCGTACTTTCACTGTGCCTTCTCACCTAAACCTCTATCGCGCTGCGTACCCACGCACTACGCCTTCTTCTGCTCTGCGTACCCACGCATTGCGCCTTCTTCTACTTTGCGTACCCACGCACTTGCACTGTTAATCACCTGCGTACCTCTGATTAGGACCGAATTGGCAGTCCCCCAGTGTGCCACAGATAGTCAGATGCCCAGATCTGATCATGTGCCCGAGAGATCACACTTCATAGATTCACTTTCAACTTCACTTTTATATAGATCAAGCTTTTAAACCGATAACCCAATATTTCAGATCTTAAGATATTCAATTTGCAAAAGATGCCTTAGCCAAGTGATCTCCTTCCCTATTTATAGTCAAGCCCTTATTCACACCATGGGGCAAAACCATCAATAACCAATACAAGGGATCCAAAGCGGGGCAAAATTAGATCCTATACCACGGGCCAAAACCATAGAATCAAGAATGGCGGGCTAAATAATAGCACGGGCCAAACATAAGAAACCCCACGTGAGCGCGCTTCTCTGCCTTGAAGTGAGTGAATTGGGGGTACGCACCTTATGAACGGGAATCCTGCGGGTATGAACGCACTTCCTGGTCGGCGTACCTGCAGGTATGCACCTTTTGAACCATTCACCTGCGTACCTCTTAATTTCCAACATTTTGAGAGCCTGATCAGAGCATTGCCACTTGAGGGTCTTGCCATCAAGTACAACATCTGTAATATAGAGCCATACCAGAATCATAATGCCAACAGTCCCCACTTCTTTAGCGTTATTGCTAATACTAAAGAAAGAGGGGGGTTGTTGGTGGTCACAACAAGTACCCACGTGCACACATGCTTTTATAAGGGAAAGGTCATGTATGGAATTTAAAAAATTGTTTTTTAATAAATGACCAAGTCTAAATTGGAAAGGGCTACCCAAGGCCATATAAGAGCATCATAACTATAGGAGTGATGAATAATTCTATAACAAATGCCCTCTAATATATGACGTCAAAAGGGGTGCATGATGGTCGAAATGTATTAATTACAAAGAGAGATCATTTGAGAACCTGAGAGGAGATCACCAGATTTTGGCCAGTTGAATACATGTAGAAGAAATCAGAAAGAAGACTCATGTCTGAGGTGGGCATACCCATGCTTAGAGATAATAAATCAAGTTCGTTGATCAAGTACAAAGAAGATCCATCATGTACACATAAGTGTATAAAGAATACTTGAGAACACATAGTTGACCATATGATCATAGCCACAAAGGAGCACAGTGACGTTTTGTCTCAATATCACATATATAAGAACTGATCAATGATGCTTGAAGAATTCCTGATCACCGATACTGCATAATTAATCCCCATAATAGTACCATATCATATAGGTGGAATGGTGTTACTGCATGAAACTCAAGTGTCAACATATAGAATGTTGTTGAAATGAATTGCAACATATAAGGGTGATTGGCTGCACTAGAAAAAAACTGAAAGGACTGACAAGTGAACCAGGATGTTAACACAACCCAAGGTCTTCACCAACCACAGATGGTACATTTCTACATAATGGGAATAAATGAGCTGAAGTCGACCATGTGATAAATCATTTGATTACTAGTCATTGATGTATATCGTTAACAAATGCGAGACAACTCAACGATATTGATGATGAGATTCAAGGTACCCCAATACAATCTAACAAGTGCGAATAAATGTTTTGAAGTCGAACACTTGAGAGAATCTATCAATCAGGAGACATTGATGTATTCTCACTGTCAATAGCAAAGGATTTTGGCACTGATGAATGGAAGCCCTAAGGTATTGAGAAAAGGACTCTAGATGTTATTCCTAGAGAAATGAGTTGGAGCCGATGGGAAAATATCAGCTGGAAGGAAGGCATTAAGGCATCCCACATCAACTAGTGCGAGGGTAACCCACAGGCCGATAATTTGGAAGAACTCGGACGAAAATATATGAAGTAAACATTTCAAAGTACGTTTCTGGGTTACACAAGATGTGGCTAGCTCATGACAGAAACCCTCTGCACCAACCAATAATGAAATCTGACATAGAGACGAGGAATCCACCAATAGGGTAAAATGGAAACCAAGGTGTTAGCATTCGAATCTGCCTCAGGTTGAGGAAGGCAAAACTCGAAGCAACATCAAACCAAGCTCAGCCTCATAGCTAGCCCTACAAGGACAGGAGAGGGCTCTCTCCGGGTCTATCTCGGCAAAAGGTCTTCAAAAGGGCTAAGATGACCTATAGTGAATGCTAATCTTAGGCTAGTAAATTGATATGGAAAGGGGTTTTTAATAAATGATTGGATTTTCTAGGCTGCGTGGGGCAAAGAACAGCTTGAACAGAGAAATATAATCAAAAACACAGATTATCTCCTGAGGCAAGATAGGCAAGAAATTTTAACATCAATTTTGAAATAATGTGGAGTGGGTGAGCTATTTGAGAGGTTGACAAGGGCATAGAAGATGGATCCTTGTCAAACAGAAGAAAACATTAAATATGAACACTTCCTCAAGACAGAGCAAATAAATTGAATTCTGCCTTTCTCACTTAAAAGTATTCATTTAGAAAATGAATGAAATGGAAACACAACAGGCTACATATGAAACAAAGGATGAAACAAATGTTAAATTTCATACCACAGGAATCTAAGGGGTCAGAGCTGTATTTTTTATTAAAATCTCTGTCAAAATTGTACAATAGAAGCTCTGTTTTTCTCCACCAGCTCTCAGAATTCTCTCCCTTACAAATCATATACAATACAATAAATAAACTATCTTAGGAGAAAACAGATCGACCCAAAACAAGGGCAATGTTTCACCTGAAGTTACAAAAAATAGAGATAGAATCATTTCTTTATTCTAAAACAGAAGATCGTTCCCCTTAAAATCCTCTGACGGCCAACAAACTGGAGCGCAGATCCACTTGGAGATTTAACTGAAGCCCTTAATAGGAGATCGAATCCTATTTCTTCTGTTGTGATGGATATCTTCGTTTTGTTTTAGGCGTATTTTGACTTGGCATTTTTCATTTGCTATTTTAAATAAAAACCAATTTTTAATAAAACTAGATCTTTTACTTTTTATTTCCTTCTTTTTCACAATGCTCACGTGTAACTTCTTCAAAAGCAGCTAAATCCTCTGACACGACGTTCTCAAGATCAAATTGAAACAATTTCAAATAGAATATACTAATTTGTTGAACATTGCCAAGCGCTGACACGTACATAAGTGATGCTCCTTGGCAGGTCCACATAGCAGTAAATTGCAGCGGCCACACCATGATTGTATATAAAAGACGTTGGTCCACCATATGCAATGGTCAACGCATTCACACATCTCAGCATGAAATGCATATAAACCCACAAATACAACGAATCCAAACACATATCTTTCAACGCAAAGTTTGCAGGGCGTCTAATGCAGAGATCCACAGGGGACTTAGGATGCTTCTCACGCCAAACAAGAATACACTGTTGAAACATCGATACAGCGTTGCTAGTAATAAAACAAGTCAATAATATAAAGGGAGAAATACCTGCTAATTCCACAATACTACAAATGATTGTTATGTAATTGAAGACATTTGAAGTGATAAAATTGTTCCATGTTTATAGATAATTAAATGCAGGAACGGATAAACTTGCCAACAATGGAGCAATCCTGAATCTTGTTGGGATGGACGACTCCCAAGCCTTGAACAACTGAAGCAAATGCATCGCTTTAAAGTTTCTCCAATCTATAGTTAACACCTCAAGACTCCTAAGAGCACGCAATGCTTCACAGACAAAAACATCCAAAAGAGAACCTGGGAAATGTAGTTCTACAGCCAATTGCTCTGTAATAATTTGACAATTCTCAAAATTCAAATATCTCCAGAAGACTTCATGAACACTAGCGAACACTAGAAGCATGCCAATGTCTGTATGAATAAGAGAAATTTTGTGGGCTCTACCCAGTGTGTAGCGCACCTCTGTGCGCGTAGCGCACCTCTGTGCGCGTAGCACACCTCTTTGTGCGTAGCGCACCTTCCTTCTCATATATTTTTTATAAAGTCCAATAAAGAATATCCTTGTTCTCCCAAACTCTTGTTCAATGACTCATTTGCCAGTTACGAGCTCCAGCAAAACCACAACAAAACCGTAAACATCGTTTTTTTTTCTTGCGACCTTCAAGGAGTATGCATGTTTAGGAGCAATGTAACCGTGAGTGACTACAAAAATTATTGAATCCCCTCCTCTGTTACGAGCTTTGAAGAAGTTTTGCAACACCAAAATCAGCAATCTTGGCCTCATAAAATTGATCCACCAAGATATTGGTAGACTTGACATCTTTATGAATAATTGCAGGGGAGCAATTGTGGTGAAGAGAAAATAATCCATGAGCCGTCCTTAAAGCAATATTATGTCATGTTGGCCAATCCGAATTATTATTGCTATGCAAAGCTTGAAACAGGTTCCCATTAAGCATGTATTCATATACCAACACATTAGACTGCCTGTTGGACATATAACAATAGAGCTTCACTATGTTTTTGTGGCGAATGGTTCCCAATGTTTCAACTTCCTCCTTGGACAATCAATGGTCATGCTCTCACAGTAAATGCTTTCCACTTCGTTATTCGTTCTGATATCATCAATATCCATTTTGGAGTTCGTCCAGAGGTGCTTCACTGCCACTGTTTCATTGTTGGGTTTGTCAGCACGATAAACCTTGCTGGATGCTCCACTTCTAATTACATTTGCTTTGTTTTCCAATTAAGTTTGTTTTCTCCAGCCTATCTGCTTGGTGAGGAACATACCTTCAGAAAAATACAAGTCCATTGACAAATATTAATGTTGTTGTTATCGTTCAGAAATTGTCCTGGTTGTGGAAGGAGATCTCTGAGATAACCTTTTCAACCATTCTTTGGGTTGGAAACTGACCTTTCCAAGATTTGGAAGAAGACCTTCTGTAGAATCTAACCAGTTACTTGATGTCAGGGATGTCGATGGAACTAATCCTTCCTCCAAATATTGCCATGTTTTTTCTGTTAAAAGAATAGCTCCAGCAGATGCATATGTGCGGTGATCCTTTTTTGATAAGTTGTAAAAGCCGTTTCCAGCATATTGAACAGAGACTTTGACAGCCACCTGTCTGAATTGGACTCTGACAGAGGACTTGAGAAGATGGAGTCTAACATTGGCTCCAATGGGGATGGCAGCTGCCGCTTCTTGGAGGTGCCAAGAACCGCAGAGCTTTGGGAGAGCAGACAGTGCCTCCATCCATTGGGCTATGGAGTCCATTATTCCGACAAACCAACACGACACTTGACTGAATTTTTAAACTGAAACTGAACTCAAACTGATTCGATCTCAAGACTAAAGTAACTGAAAAACTGACTCAACGAACTTCAAACTAAAGCTGCAATGAAACTAGAACAAAATGTTGCCTTTTAACTGCTTATTTATTTACAAAATCTACCCTACTTTGCTGTAAAAACAATAGATCAGGTAATACTAAAATGCCAGATCAACCATTCAAGTAAACCTGAGAATGATGCCGCTTGAGAATGCTTCCACCAGGACACAGATGTAATTGCTGGCAGCCCTTCATGCACGTAATGAATCTGGCTATGTATTAGACAGCTTGATTTGTCAGTCAAACTGAAAAACATTTCCATGTACATCGCAATTGGATCGCGAAAGCCAGACTCCGTTTGCTGCCCCAACTCCGCAATACATACCTCCAGCTGCACACTGTCAATGCAAACATCTGTAGGCACCTCTATTATCTCTTGTTTCGATGGAGGAAGAGTTTCCAAGAACTTTTTAGGATCTCGGAAATCGTATGACTGGATCTGCTCATTCAAATACTGAATTTCCTTCTCTAGTTTTTCAACAATTAACTCGCAGAAACTAGTTTTAGCTTCAAGAGGGAACTTTGGAGATTTCAAACATTGAAGCAAGGCACTGAAAAAATCTTCATTAATTTCAAAATCTGCTAACTGATTTCTTACTTCTTTTACAACTTCACAAAGTGCACGGTTTGCCACATACCCTACCATTGCATAAATGGATCAGCGAGCACTGGAATGTCTGGATCGAGTCGGAGTCGCCAGGTGAATGTTTCAGCCTTCATATGTGTCCGACTGCTGTCCACCATCAGCAATCGGATCTGAACTTTGTCATCCTTTACCGGGGAAGTCTTCCCCAGTATGGTCGCCACTATGTTAGCGTTCGAATCTGTCTCAGGTTGAGGAAGGCAAAACTCGAAGCAACATCAAACCAACCTCAGCCTCGTAGCTAGCCCTACGAGGACAGGAGAGGGCTCTCTCTGGGTCTATCTCGGCAAAAGGTCTTCAAAAGCGCTGAGATGACCTATAGTGAATGCTAATCTTAGGCTAGTAAATTGATATGGATAGGGGTTTTTAATAAATGATTGGATTTTCTGGGTTGCGTGGGGCAAAGAACAGCTTGAATAGAGAAATATAATAAAAAACACAGATTATCTCCTGAGGCAAGATAGGCAAGAAATTTTAACATCAATTTTGAAATAATGTGGAGTGGGTGAGCTATTTGAGAGGTTGACAAGGGCATAGAAGATGGATCCTTGTCAAACAGAAGAAAACATTAAATATGAACACTTCCTCAAGACAGAGCAAATAAATTGAATTCTGCCTTTCTCACTTAAAAGTATTCATTTAGAAATGAAATGAAATGGAAACACAACAGGCTACATATGAAACAAAGGATGAAACAAATGTTAAATTTCATACCACAGGAATCTAAGGGGTCAGAGCTGCATTTTTTTATTAAAATCTCTGTCAAAATTGTACAATAGAAGCTCTGTTTTTCTCCACCAGCTCTTAGAATTCTCTCCCTTACAAATCATATACAATACAATAAATAAACTATCCTAGGAGAAAACAGATCGACCCAAAACAAGGGCGCTGTTTCGCCTGAAGTTACAAAAAATAGAGATAGAATCATCTCTTTATTCTAAAACAGAAGATCGTTCCCCTTAAAATCCTCTGATGGCCAACAAACTGGAGCGCAGATCCACTTGGAGATTTAACTGAAGCCCTTAATAGGAGATCGAATCCTATTTCTTCTGCTGTGATGGATATCTTCGTTTTGTTTTAGGCGTATTTTGACTTGGCATTTTTCATTTGCTATTTTAAATAAAAACCAATTTTTAATAAAACTAGATTTTTTACTTTTTATTTCCTTCTTTTTCACAATGCTCACGTGTAACTTCTTCAAAAGCAGCTGAATCTTCTGACACGGCGTTCTCAAGATCAGATTGAAACAATTTCAAATCGAATCTACTAATTTGCTGAACATTGCCAGGCGCTGACACGTACATAAGTGATGCTCCTTGGCAGGTCCACATAGCAGTAAATTACAGCAGCCACACCATGATTGTATATAAAAGACGTTGCTCCACCATATGCAATGGTCAACGCATTCACACATCTCAGTATGAAACGCATATAAACCCACAACTACAACGAATCCAAACGCAGATCTTTCAACGCAGAGTTTGCAGGGCGTCTAATGCAGAGATCCACAGGGGACTTAGGATGCTTCTCACACCAAACAAGAATACATTGTTGGAACATCGATACAGCTTTGCTAGTAATAAAACAAGTCAATAATATAAAGGGAGCAATACCTGCTAATCGCACAATACTACAAATGATTGTTATGTAATTGAAGACATTTGAAGTGATAAAATTGTTCCATGTTTATAGATAATTAAATGCAGGAACGGATAAACTTGCCAACAATGGAGCAATCCTGAATCTTGTTGGGATGGACGACTCCCCAATCTATAGTTAACACCTCAAGACTCCTAAGAGCACGCAATGCTTCACGGACAAAAACATCCAAAAGAGAACCTGGGAAATGTAGTTCTACAGCCAATTTCTCTATAATAATTTGACAATTCTCAAAATTCAAATATCTCCAGAAGTCTTCATGAACACTAGCGAACACTAGCAGCATGCCAATGTCTGGATGAATAAGAGAAATTTTGTGGGCTCTACCCAGTGCATAGCACACCTCTGTGCGCGTAGCGCACCTCTCTATGTGTAGCGCACCTTCCTTCTCATATATTTTTTATAAAATCCAATAAAGAATATCCTTGTTCTCCCAAACTCTTTTTCAATGACTCATTTGCCAGTTACGAGCTCCAGCAAAACCACAACAAGACCGTAAACATCATTTTTTTTTCTTGCGACCTTCAAGGAGTATGCATGTTTAGGAGCAATGTAACCGTGAGTGACTACAAAAATTATTGAATCCCCTCCTATGTTACGAGCTTTGAAGAAGTTTTGCAACACCAAAATCAGCAATCTTGGCCTCATAAAATTGATCCACCAAGATATTGGTAGACTTGACATCTTTATGAATAATTGCAGGGCAGAAATCATGGTGAAGAGAAGATAATCCATGAGCTGTCCTTAATGAAATCTTATGTCATTTTGGCCAATCCGAATTATTATTGCTATGCAAAGCTTGAAACAGGTTCCCATTAAGCATGTATTCATAGACCAACACATTAGACTGCCTGTTGGACATATAACAATAGAGCTTCACTATGTTTCTGTGGTGAATGGTTCCCAATGTTTCAACTTCCTCCTTGGACAATCAATGGTCATACTCTCACAGTAAATGCTTTCCACTTCGTTATTCATTCTAATATCATCTATATCCATTTTGGAGTTCGTCCAGAGGTGCTTCACTGCCACTGTTTCATTGTTGGGTTTGTCAGCGCGATAAACCTTGCTAGATGCTCCACTTCTAATGACATTTGCTTTGTTTTCCAATTACATTTGTTTTCTCCAACCTATCTGCTTGGTGAAGAACATACCTCCAGAAAAATACAAGTCCATTGACAAATATTAATGCTGTTGTTATCGCTCAGAAATTGTCCTGGTTGTGGAAGGAGATCTCTGTAGAATCTAACCAGTTACTTGATGTCGGGGATGTCGATGGAACTAATCCTTCCTCCAAATATTGCCATGTCTTTTCTCTTAAAAGAATAGCTCCAGCAAAGGCATATGTGCGGTGATCCTTTTCTGATAAGTTGTAAAAGCCTTTTCCAGCATATTGAACAGAGACTTTGACAGCCACCTGTCTGAATTGGACTCTGACAGAGGACTTGAGAAGACGGAGATAATAAATCAAGTTCGTTGATCAAGTACAAAGAAGATCCATCATGTACACATAAGTGTATAAAGAATACTTGAGAACACATAGTTGACCATATGATCATAGCCACAAAGGAGCACAGTGACGTTTTGTCTCAATATCACATATATAAGAACTGATCAATGATGCTCGAAGAATTCCTCATCGCCGATACTGCATAATTAATCCCCATAATAGTACCATATCATATAGGTGGAATAGTGTTACTGCATGAAACTCAGGTGTCAACATATAGAATGTTGTTGAAATGAACTGCAACATATAAGGGTGATTGGCTGCACTAGAAAAAAACTGAAAGGACTGACAAGTGAACCAGGATGTTAACACAACCCAAGGTCTTCACCGACCACAGATGGTACATTTCTACACAATGGGAATAAATGAGCTGAAGTCGACCATGTGATAAATAATTTGATTACTGGTCATTGATGTATATCGTTAACAAACGCGAGACAACTCACCGATAATGATGATGAGATTCAAGGTATCCCAATAAAATCTAACAAGTGTGAATAAATGTTTTGAAGTCGAACACTTGAGATAATCTATCAATCAGGAGACATTGATGTATTCTCACTGTCAATAGCAAAGGAGTTTGGCACTGATGAATGGAAGCCCTAAGGTACTGAGAAAAGGACTCTAGATGTTATTCCTAGAGAAATGAGTTGGAGCCGATGGGAAACAATCAGCTGGAAGGAAGGCCTTAAGGCATCCCACATCAACTAGTGCGAGTGTAACCCGCAGGCCGATAATTTGGAAGAACTCAGACGAAAATATATGAAGTAACCATTTCAAAGTACGTTTCTGGGGTACACAAGATGTGGCTAGCTCATGACAGAAACCCTCTGCACCAACCAATAATGAAATCTAACATAGAGACGAGGAATCCACCAATAGGGTCAAATGGAAACCAAGGTATTGCACAAATCCTAATGTGTGATAATGTAAGCTGACGTCGAACACAAGGGAAACTACTCAGTCAAAAACCCACGATGCTGATCAATGTTGAGCACAAGGTCACCTATCAATTATGTTAATAGGGCTAGGGTGCGGCTCTAGGCATACGCTTAGAGAAATTTTTTGGATTCGATAAGAGTAGACCCACTAGCATTAAGTCAACAGAGACATTATTAACCAGTGTGAGAAAAGGACCAAAAAATTGATGTGATATTGAAGATAACTCTAACAAGTCAAGTATGACCAACTGAAAATGAGTCAAGAGACACCCCAGTTTGGCCCACACAGGTTGACTTCCCTTGAACAAAAGCACGACTCATATGTGACTATATGGCAGGATAAAATAAATTTGTACAAGTTTTCAATGTAGGAGGAATTAAAAAAACCTCCATATGATTGGAAGAGATAACCAACCAAAGGAGGTCTAACTCGATAACAAGGTTATGGCTCTCCTAAAGTCAAACTAAGTCCCATCCCAAATGGAGGAAAATTTTGTTTTGAGTGCTTTATTTAAGGGAAACATAACTAACTCATGTTGTCATCTAGTATGGAAGTACATGTCTCGTTCCCACTCTTTTTTTAATATATAAATTTTTTTGTCTTTTCATATTTAAAGCTTGAAAATGAATAAAAGAATTCCTATAGTATAGTGGAAAGAAAGAGTGTCTGAAGATAGATGCTCTAGTTCCTGGGGCTAGAACATTCCTATGCTCAATGCAAGGTGGTGAAACTGGTCATCAACACTCAAAGGGATGCTCTTTTCACGAATTAAAGGTGTCAAGTCGCAGAGGCAAATGAATGCATGGTTTTGAACTTTGAGAAAAATCCATGGTCAAAAGTGGCTTATACACGAGTCCAAATGAAGATGGCTTAAGGCCAAAAGGATACGAGTAGTCAATATGCAATGTAATGATGCAACTTAACACATGGGATCCTCTAGGGTATAAAGCCATAAAAATGGCGAAGAAGAAGAGAAATGAGGCTTCATCGCAAATTCATGGTAGGACTAAAGAGGATTCCTGAGCCTAAGCACTTCTTGCAGCATGGGAAATATATGTTAGCAAGGATCTAACTAAGAAGCCCATGTAAGGAATGGCTCTACCATTATGTTACGATTTTATAACACAACGAGTGAAAGTCATTGAAAACCATAACATAATGGGGTTGAGCCTATGGAAAAATATCCCAGTATGAGGTAAAAGTGGATAATGTAACAGAAAGTGACATATCCTAACCTATATGCCAGTAGTGAAAATGATACCTACCACGATAGGCCTACAATTGTGGAGTTGAAGTGTTGAAAAACCATCTCAAAGTCTTCACTTAACCTGACAAAAAAAACAACCTTCCCCAACATTTCAAGCCAAAAATTAAAAGTTCATGAAATAATAAAAATAAAAAATATGAACTTTTAAAAAGTGGGTTTTTAAAATTTCATTATAAAAAGACATTTATACTCACCACAATTCATTTTGACTTGAAAGTGTTGATATTTTAAGAGCTTGGGAGAAATATTTGGGCATCCACAATCGACAATTTCCTCAACCCATTTGTCAACCAACAACTTCCAGGTAATTATCAACTTGATTTGTCAATGTTTCATGCAGTTTGAATCAATTCCCATTATTTTTCACCATAGGGATTTCGATTTAAAATTTTGCTTCTGCGTGTATGTGGGTTGAGCTTTTGAAATTCACATGTAGAAAGCCCTACAAGTGAGTTTTCAAAATAGAAGTCACGTGTACACACAACTATCTTTTAGAAAAGTTGCGTATACGCAGGAAGATTTGAAAAACTAAAAATTTAATGGATGAAAAATTCTCAAATTATAGGATGTCGATCATTTTGAAGGAAAGAGAGCATAGTGAGGTTGATAATGAGGTTTTAGGATATCCAGAGTCATTAAATTCTTTGAGAAATTGTGGATTGCTCAAATTTTATATGTTTTCAAACATGAAAATCCCAACATGGTTGCTATAAATGCTTGTCCACTACTAGGACATGCACAAAGAGGTATTTATGATAGATCAAATGCCCTTGGAAATAATTGTGGGGGATATTTACTTTATCACAAGTCTATCCTAAAAAGGGGATGAAATTCATCTGAAAGAGAGGGCCTGGGGAGGCTTAAATGTCTCTGATTACATATACATATACTGCAGAGAAGGAACAGATAAAGTCTGATCTCAAATTCCTATCAAGAATGTGAGCATCTTTCCAATAAAAATCATTCTCTTCACTATTGTCATAGGGGTGGGCTCTACAGCGTTACACCAGGCCTCTCGACCAGCTATGTTCTTGGAAATAGAGTGCCTTTGACCCAAAGTATTTTCTTGGTTCACAGGCCTCCTGGCTTCCATGAAAAAGCAACTAACTTCAGTGAGATGAGGGAAGACAAAGAATTTTGGCTATGGTAGCATAAATTTGTTCCTTCTTCTTTGAGAGAGTTCTGGCACTCTGACCAGGGTGTCTACCACCATTAGCATTCCTAGAGATCTGAGGATGGCCAGATGGTCAGATCTGATTAGGTGACTAGGTGGGGGCAAGGTAACCTGAGAAAAATTCGATGATGAGTTCTTCCTTTTGTGGGAAGAACATATCATAGCTATATATGACTATCCTTATGCAGGCATAGACTTGTTATAAAATTATATATTACAGAGAAATGGAATGCATAAAATATTGCAGAAATATAAACACAGAAAACACATAAAACAAGAGATACACAGATATACGCAGTTCACCCAATTTGGATTATGTCCACGGAGAAATAGCCAGTCCTTCCTTTTATATTATCCAACAAAATGAATAGATACAACCTACATCACATCTGTTGTAATTCCCTCTTCACTCTCACACAATCTCCTCTCTTTTTATCTTTTAGAATACACATCTACATAGTCGCAATACAATTCACTCATATATAGTGAGGAGTTGCCTTCTAGGGAAAAAAAAACTAAATTAAACATAACTTCTATCGTAAAATTTCCGCCTAATGAATGGCCTGGATTGACTATGAAATTACAACATTTTACAAGGCGATTTTACATCTATTTTAAGCTTCGAGGGTGCTGCCACTAATCCCCTACCAATGGGGGGCTCTAAAGAATAGTTGTCGCCCCCCACATGGACCCCCCTGGTGGCACGCATAAATGGGTGTTGTTTCTACCACATTACGAAATAATTTCCAATGCAGCGATACCTCTGAACAAAGAAGATAATCAGGCTCCACACCCAACAATCTCCCACTTGGAGACTGATTACAGCAACTTCGCCACTGCTTCATTTTTTGGAAAATCACTCCACATTGGACCTGTTTGTTTCTCGTCCTCATCATCATACTTAAAGACCAATTGAAACCGAGCAGAATCTCAATTTCTCCCCGGTTACAACTTTTTTTAACATATCTGCAAGATTTTGTCTAATGTGTATCTTTTCCAGCTTCAACTGTCCATCTTCCAACATTGATCGTATGAAATGGTACTTGAGTTGTATATGTTTAGTCTTGGAATGAAATGTAGAGTTCTTTGCAAGATCTATGGCACTTTGGTTGTCACTGTATAACCTGCCCAACTCCTTCTTCTTACCCAATTCATCCAGAAACCTTTGTAACCAAATCATTTCTTTACTAGCCTCTATAGCAGCAACATACTCTACTTCCATCGTTGAGAGTGAAACAAAACTTTGCATATTGGAAGCCCAACTGACAGTTTTTCTGTTATGAAACCAGCTCACAAAAAGATAGAAAAGATAGATCAATGCCTTAGAATTCAGCCTCTTCAAGGGGGAAACCTCCTTTAAATTACACAAATGAATGATTCTTTGATGATTCAAATGAAAAAACCTCCTTTCTATATACAGGAGTCTAAGGAGTCACAATATAACCCAGCCGACCTAACAATAATAATATAAAGGCACAAAAATAACAATAGAGGGATTCTATGGGGCACAGTAATAACAATATGGGGACAATAGGGGCACAACAATATTAATAAGGGATATAACTACAATAGTAATGGGGTAATCACTAGTATTATAGGGACCTAAGATGTCCCTCTCCTTAAAAAAAGTGTTGTCCTCAACACTTCAGTAGTTCTGGATGCTTTTGTATAAAATTCTCATCCTCCCATGTGGAATCTTCAGCGGATAAGTTCTTTCACTTGATGAGATACTCCGAAATTGATCGATTTCGTAGTTGTCGAGTTCTTGTTTCTGTGACTACTTCTGGTTCCAATATAATTTTTTGTTCCTTGTCAAGTTCTGGAAATATTCTATAACCTTCTTTAAACATGAAACATGGAAAACTGGGTGCACTCGAGAAGCTACAGGAAGCTCCAATTTGTATGCCATAGTACCAATCTTTTGCAACACCTTGTACGGACTGTAATACTTCGGTGATAATTTATTATCCTTCTTAGCTTGCTTGAGGGACATTTGTTTATATGGTTGTAGCCATACGAATACCCAATCACCTACATCAAAACTTCTTTCACTGTGATGTTGATATGCCTGTTGTTTCATTCTATTCTGCGCCAACAAGAGGTTATCCCTTAAGAGTTGGAGGACTTGTTGTTGATGCTCGATGTGATGTTCCACTGCTTGAACCTTAGAATTTTCTCTTAAATATGATGTGATGGATGGTGGCTGATATCCATAAAGTGCCATAAATGGGGTCATTTTTGTTGCTGTATGGAAGGAAGTGTTATACCACCACTCAGCCAGAGGCAACCATTTGACCCATTGTGTCTGTTTATCAAATACAAAGCAACAAAGATATCCTTCCAAACATTTGTTTACTATCTCAGTTTGCCCATCAGATTGAGGATGATAAGATGAGCTATGAGCTAACTGAGTACCGAGACAAGAAAATAATTCTGTCTAAAAATTTCCAGTGAAAATAGGATCTCTGTCACTTACAATAATCTTTGGGTTTCCATGTATCTTTTGAATTGTTTCCATAAATGCAGTAGAAACTATACTGGCTTTAAATGGATTTGATAATGCACAAAAGTGTGCATACTTGGTAATTCTGTCAACTACCACCATGATGACACTCTTTCCCTCAGACTTGGGTAAACCTGTGATAAAATCCATTGAGACCTCCTCCAAACGTTGGCTTGGAATGGATAAAGGTTGTAATAGACCTGGGGTCTTAATTGTTTCAAATTTATTTTTTTGGCAAACCAAACATTCTGTCACAAACTTTTGAATATCCGATTTAAGGCCATCCCAAAAAAATTCCTTCTTAACCCTATGGTAAGTTTTTAAAAATCCTGAGTGCCCTCCTAAGGGAGGAGTGTGCAATTCCATAAGAATCTTCTGTTTGAGCTGGGAATTCTTATAGAGGTATAAGCGATCATTGTACCATAACGAATCATTTTGCCAGCTAAATGTATCAGATGTACTGGAATATTATTGTAACTTTTGAATAAGTGCCCACACTTCTTCATCATTCTTCCATTCCTCCCTTGCTTCGTTTATCCAATCTGGTTGGATAATAGAAATGGCACACAACAATGCTTCCACATCCTCATCCTTTCTTGAGAGTGCATCTACCACCACATTTTGCTTCCCTTTTTTGTAGATGATTTCAAAGTTGTAACCCAACATCTTTGTGACCCACTTTTTTTGCTCTTCAGAGGATAATATTTGTTCTAAAAATTATTTAAGGCTATCATGATCCATTTTTACCTTGAAGTGTCTTCCCATTAGGTAGGGTCGCCATTTCTTAAGTGCATGTAGTATTGCCAACATTTCCTTCTCATAAATGGCTTTGTGTAAAAACTTTCCCTTGATTGGACGAATTTCAAAAGCAATGGGTCTTTCATCTTGCATTAAAACAACACTAATTCCATTTCCTGAAGCATCACATTCCACAATAAAGGTTTTTGTGAAGTCCAGTGTAGCTAAGAATAGTGCTTGGCACATTGCCTCTTTACGATGTTTGAAGGCCTTTGTTGCTTCTGGAGTCCATGAAAATGCATATTTCTTCAATAATGTTGTTAAAGGTGCTACTATTCTTCCACATTTTTTAACAAACTTATGATAATACCCTGTCAACCCGAGAAATCCTCACAGATGCTTTATGGATGTGAGGATTTTCCATTCCTTAATGGCTTTAATTTTGTTAGGGTCTACCTTAACTCCATGAGATACAATATGACCCAGATATTCCACCTCCTGTACTCCAAAGAAACATTTGGATCTTTTTGCATATAATTGTTTCTCCTCCAATAGTTGTAGCACCCTGTCAACATGTTCAACATGATCCTTCCGAGACTTGTTGTAGATTAGTATATCATCAATAAATACTAACACAAATTTTCTAAGGAAGGGTTTGAAAATGGAATTCATCAAACCTTGAAAAGTAGAAGGTGCATTGGTAAGGCCAAAAGGCATGACCAAAAGTTCATAATGACCCTCATGAGTTATAAATGTTGTTTTCAGAATGCCTTTAGTCTTCATTCTGATTTGGTGATATCCTGAACAAAGATCCAACTTGGTGAAGTAAATTGATCCATGCAATTCATCCAGTAATTCATCAATGACAGGAATGGAAAACTTATCTTTAATAGTGAGCTTGTTGAGCTCCCTATAATCCGGACACATGCGCCATGATCCATCCTTCTTGTGCACCAATACTACTGGAGAAGAGAAATAACTTTGACTAGGTTGAATTATACTAGCCTCTAGCATTTCCGCAACCATATGTTCACTTTCACTCTTTTGGGCATAGGGATATCTGTACGACATAATGTTTGGAGGAACACTTCCTGGAATCAGATGAATAGCATGATCATGATCATGAATAGGTGGGAGACCTTTGGGGGTCTCAAATACCTTGGAATTATTGTCCAAGACTTTTTGGAGATCTGGAGAAATAGACAATTTCGATGTGGAAACATCTAGCGAACATAATTGTGCAATTACACCTCTTTGTTCCTTTTTTAGAAGATTTGTCATACCGTTAGAGCTTATTATATTTCCTAGTTTCCTTGCAATACCCCTTAATTCAACTTCCTTTCCTTCTACAGAAAATTTCATGAAAAGTTCTTGAAAATTAAAAGCTATTGTACCCAAGGATTGTAGCCATTAGACTCCTAGTACAACATCAACACCTCCCATTGGAATGGAAAGAATTGGGCTAGTCAATACATATTCTCCCATGGATAGCTTGATATTATGGCACTTTCCAGAGAAATTTATTGTTCCTCCATTTGTAACCATCACTTGACACTCTAGTGCTGGATATAGGAATCAATTCAATTCTTTTGCTACCTTACAATGAATAAAATTGTGGGTACTTCCTGAATCAATCAACACTATTACCTTTTTCTTCTTGATTTTTCCTTCTATCTTGATGGTTTGAGGAGTGGTATTTCCTACCAATGCATTACAAGATATGGTCAGATTCATTTCTTTTTCATCTAGGCTTTGTTCCTGGAGTATATCCTCTTCTTTTGACCTTTCTTGCTCCTTTTCTTCTTCCTCTTCACAATCTATGTAGAATAATTTCTTCTCAGCACACTTATGACCTTTAGTGTATTTGCTATCACAACTGTAATAAAGCCCTTTTGCTTTTTTTTCTTCCAATTGTTGTGGTGTCAACCTTATAGGTTGTGGAAGACTAGGGGCAACAAAACTTCCATATTTATAGTTGTGAGTGGTATGCTTCCTGGTTGTCATAATTTTGCTTTCCATTTTTCTTGCTAACCTGAATGACTTCTCTAATGAATCAGGTTCCCAAAGGCAAACATCATGTTGGATATTATCCTTTAAAGTCCCTATGAACACATCAATCCTATGATCCTCTGGCATATTTTTTACCCTAATGTTCAATTTTTGGAATTCTTCAATGTGCTCCATTATTGAACCCTTTTGTTTGAGACTTATCAATTGGCTAAAAAGAGTGTTGCTTTTTGTATCCTCATAATGTGCTGTCAATTATTCCATAAAAATTGCCCAAGTGATAATTTGTTTACGAGAGAAAAGCTATTGATAGCATACAAACTGATTTGGTTCCAAATTTAAAGTTGCAATACGTACCTTTTGTGTGTTTTGCACATTATTGAGATCAAAAAATTGCTCCATCTGTAATATCCATGTTGTAGGATCCTTGCCATCAAACTTCCTCATATCGATTTTTGGAATATGGTGGGTCTTCGATCCAACATTAGAGTCTATGAAATCATGATTAACATTTCTTTTGTTCGCATCATGAATTTCCTTTACTACTCTTTCACCATTTGTAAGTATTTCTTGTAGAAAGTTTGTCAAATCTATCTTCAAATCTGCCATGTCTGTCTTCAAATCTGCCATGTCTCTCTTCAAATCTGTCTTCAAATCTGCCATGTCTCTCTTCAAATCTGTCTTCAAATCTATCTTCAAATCATCCATCTTAGCTTTTGTGCCCTTTATCTTAGATTCCACGCCATTGATATTAGCTTCTATTAGCTTTTGTGGGAGTGACATTTGTTGCACTTGGTCTTGTAATTTTGATATATCATGTAGCATTTCTTCCTCTTCTTCATGAGTCATGCTAGAGCTTTCAAGTTGCTTACTAGGTGTTTTCATTTTCTTTCCTCGGGGCATCAGTTACCGATAATAATGCTCTACTATGCCCTTTGAATTCCTTCAAAATAATTTTTCAAACCAAGCTTAAGCAAAAATTTAAAAAAATCTACACACCTTTTTTCACTTTGTAGGAGCTCGATATTGCCTCTGATGTATCTCTGTAATTTCGAATCATTTAGTTCTAAAATTATGATCTACAGTATCCCTATGTGTCCTCTTTCCAATTCCACCAGTCTGATCCAAATTGGATTCTCCAAGAAAGAGTTATGCCAAATCTCCCATAGTGACCTGATTATAGACTAGTTCAGTAGAGTGAACTTGTACGACATGCCACGTCTCCCTGTTTCGACCTTTGGCTCTGAAAAATATATATAAGAAACTGCAGTCCGTCCTCTTTCTATACCTTCTTATAAAACTTCAATTCGATGCTCAGAGAGAAAGTTATGACATTTTTCCTTATCTCACCTGTTTGGAATGTAATTCGAGAGTCTGCAGAAAGACCAACTTCCTCAGATCATATCTCTGCAAATATAGCGCAAAAAGATCTAAAATTTAGACCCAAGGTTTAGTGTGAGTTCTTCTCAAATGGTTTTTTTTTTTTGCTTCTGAGATGTCGCAGAAAAAAAGGTATAGCGAAAATTCCACGATGACCTATTTGGAGCAGTGAAACCCTAGAATCCAAAGCTCTAATACCAAATGTTATGAAACCAGCTCACAAAAAGATAGAAAAGATAGATCAATGCCTTAGAATTTAGCCTCTTCGAGGGGAAAAACTCCTTTAAAGTACATAAATGAATGATTCTTTGATAATTCAAATGACAAAACCTCCTTTCTATATATAGGAGTCTAAGGAGTCACAATATAACCCAGCTGACCTAACAATAATAATATAAAGGCACAAAAATAACAATAGAGGGATTCTATGGGGCACAGTAATAACAATATGGGGACAATAAGGGCACAAAAATATTAATAAGGGATATAACTACAATAGTAATGGGGTAATCACTAGTATTATAGGGACCTAACATGTTCCACCTACAGTAAACACATACCATATGGTGCTCCTCCAATTATCTCTATCACCCGCCATATATGCATTAACATATCCTTGTAGAACAATGTTTGAACCACCAAAGCATAATGCTTGATTTGTGGTACCTCTCAAATACCTGATAATCCATTTCACCGTCATCCAATGTTCTTTTCCTGGATTGTTCATGTACGTGCTTACAACTCCCACTGCATGTGCAATATCAGGCTTTGTGCATACCATTGCATACATTAAGCTTCAAACTGTTGATGCACATGGAACTTTAGACATATAAGCTGTTTCTTCCTAAGTCTTGGGACACACCTCTTTACTTAGTTTGAAATGGATACCCAAAGGTATACTAACTAGTTTTACATTCTGCATATTAAATATTTTCAACACCTTTTGTATGTACTCGTTCTGAGACAATGTTAATTTGCGATTCTTCTTCTCTCTAGTTATTTTCATACCAAGGATTTGTTTTGCAGCACCCAAATCCTTCATTGCAAATGAGTTTGCCAATTTTCTTTCGAGCACATTTATTTCATGCATGTTAGAACCTACAACAAGCATGTCGTCTACATACAATAACAATATAATATAGCTTCCATCATTTTGTCTTTTGATATAAACATAATGATTAGAGTGACATCTAGTATAACCTTGTTCAGACATAAACCTGTCAAATTTTAGATACCACTGCCTTGGAGCCTATTTTAAGTGATACAAGGTCTTCTTCAACCTGCACAGTAGTTTCTCCTTCCCTTTTACCTCATATCCTTGTGAATGTTGCATATATATTTCTCCCTCCAAATTCCCATGGAGAAAGTTTGTCTTTACATCTAACTGTTCAAGATGCAAATCTTCAGCTACTACTAGAATTAAAATAGTTCTGACTGAAGTAATTTTAACAACAAGAGAAAATATATCAGCATAGTTTATACCATTTTTTTGTGCAAACCCCTTCACCACAAATCTAGCTTTATACCTTTTTCTACCTCCATCTTCTTCCTTCAACCTGTAAACCCATTTATTCTACAATTTGTTTTTACCTGCAGGTAACCTAACTAAGTGCCAAGTCTAGTTATGTACTAAGGAGTCCATCTCTTCTTTCATGGCTTGCTCCCACTTCTTCCTGGCTTCTACCTGCATTTTTTCTTCATAACATTCCGGTTCACCAGAATCAGTCAACAATACATAATATAATGAAGGAGAGTATCATTCAAGGGATCTACTTATCTTGGTAGATATTCTAACATCACTTTCAGGTGTTTGAGGTTCTTTTTGTTGTTTTGGTTGTAGCTGTTGTTTTTCTAGTTGTTGATCATTATGATTTCTAGGCACCTTCACTTTTTATGTGATCTCATCAATCACTGTGTATTATTTGTTTTATTTTTCCTATTTATTTCCTACATTTGATCCTTATACAAAAAAATTTCATTGAATATGACATCTCTTCTCCTAATGGTTTTGTGTTTATCATAATCATAAAAGCGATAACCAAAATCATTAACACCATATCCAATAAAGGTACATTTCTTTGATTTTTCCTCAAGCTTTGTTCTATTTTATTTATTAATGTGGACAAAGGCTTCATCACCAAAAGTCTTTAAAAATGAGTAGTTTACCCTTTTTCCTGTCCATGCCTCCTCTGGAATACCACCATCCAAGGAACTTGAAAGCCCTCTATTTATTAGATAAACAACAGTATCTACAGCATCTGCCCAAAATTTTAAAGGAAATCTTGCATGCAATTTCAAGCACCTTGAATGCTCCATGATTGTCCTGTTCATCCTTTCTGACACACCATTTTCTTGTGGTGTTCCTGGAACTGTATTCTCTCTGCGAATTCCATTCTCTAAACAATGCCTATCAAACTCTTTGTTGCAATATTCACCTCCATTGTCTGAATCTAAGACACTTCAACCTTTTTCCTATCTCATTTTCAACCAAAGCTTTCCATTTCTTGAAAGTATCAAATACATCATATTTATTTTGAATACAATAAATCCAGGTTTTTCTAGTTGCATCATCAATAAAAGTAACATAATAACGAGAGCCAGCGAGAGATGATACATGAGAAGGTCCCCATACATCAGTATGCACAAGCTCTAATTTTTCGCTCTTCTTTTCTTTCCCAACTCTAAGGAATCTGACTCTCTTCTATTTTCCATAAACACATTTCTCACATAATTCTAAATCAACATGCTCCAAAACTGGAGACAAATTTATTGAGTGAAGAATTTGCATCCGCTTCTCACTCGTGCCCAAGGCTATGATGCCACAATGTCATATCTTCTCTTGTAGAGGCTAATGCATTAACATAATTAGAAATACCATTTCATAAATACAATGTACCAACCTTTTCTCCTTTTTCTATTACCAGGGATCCTTTAGTGACCTTCCAAGTTTTATCTATAAAAGTAGTTACACATCCTTCATCTCCCAACTGCCCTGTTGAAATTATGTTTTTCTTCATATCTAGAACATGCCTTATCTCCTTCAACAACCATTGATTTACATTCTATTGTTTTATGAAAATTGTACCCGTTCCAATGATTTTATAGGGTTTATCATCACCCAATCGAACCTGTCCAAAATCTCCTAGATCATAATCATGAAAATGTTTCCTATCAGGTGTGGAATGGAATGAGGCCCCTAAATCTACCACCTAGGCATCAATAATATTTTCTAATGAAAGAATTAAAGAATCTTGCAACACATCACCTATCACATTCACTTCATGATTGTTTCCTTGTTGCATGTCTCCTTCTTTTCCTTTCCGAGACTTGCAGTCTTTCTTCAAGTTTCCTTTCTTCCCACATTTCTAGCACACTATCCCTAATCTAGACTTGGATCTGTCTTTCCTTGACTTACTGTGATATCCTGGGCTCTTTCCTCTTTCCATTTTTCTTCCCCTAGTCTCTGTAGTCAAATCATTACCTGATGTCTCACCGGAGCTTTTCCATCTGATTTCCTTGCTAAGGATTGCACCGACAACATCATCAAACTTTAAAGTAATAGATCCAGAGACAAATTTACTAATGGCCATAACTAAACCATTCCAACTTTCTAGCAATGAGCATAGAAATAACAGAACCCAACTTTGTCATCAAAAGTTACCCCTACAGAACTTAACTGATTGTTAACTGTATTAAATTCATTTAAATGATCAGCAAAAGATCCACCTTCTGACATCTTCATATTAAATAAATGCTTCATAAGAAATATTTTATTTGAGGCTTAGGTTTTTTCATATAGTTTTGCCAATGTTGACATTAAACCTTCTGTTTTCGTTTCCTTTGAAATATTAAAGGCTACTGATGCCACTAGGCACAACTTTATTGTTCCAAGTGCCTTTCTGTTGAGAATATCGCATTCTATGTCTGTCACACTTGTCGGGTTCTTTGTCTTTCTGCTCAATGGTAGGTACAAATATTTATGATACAAGTAATGTTCCATCTGCATCTTCCACAGCTGGTAGTTTTGGCCATTAAATGTTTCGACCCTAAACCTACCATCTTCCGCCAATGCTCCCACTCGAACTAGGAACCCTTCTCTCCTATGAGTTTATCATCTAAATAGACCTTCGTCTCTAATACCATTTGTTAGAAAATTATATATTACAAAGAAATGGAACACATAAAATATTGCATAAATATAAACACAGAAAATGCATAACACAAGAGAGACACAGATATATGTGGTTCACCCAATTTGGGCTACATCCATGGAGAAACAACCAATCCTTCCTTTTAAATTATCTAGCAAAATGAAGAGATACAACCTACAGCAAATCCGCTTTAATTCCCTCTTCGTTCTCACACAATCTCCTCTCTTTTTCTCTTTCAGAATACACATCTACATAGCCGCAATACAATTTCCTCATATATACCGAGGGGTTTCCTTCTAAGGAAAAAAAACCCTAAATTAAACATAACTTCTGTCATCAAATTTCTGCGTAATGAACGGCCCAAATTGAATAGGAAATTACAACATTTTACAAGGCAAATTTACATCTATTTTTAGTTTCGGGGGCGCTACCCCTGATCCCCCGCCGGGGGGGCTCTAAAGAATTGTCGTTGCCCCCCTCGGCGGCATGCATAAATGGGCGACGTTGCCGCCACAGTAAGAAATGGGGACCAATGCAGCGATACCTCTGAATAAAGAAGATAATCAAGCTCCATACCCAAAAAAACTACCTAGAGGACCCAGATATGGCCCTTCCCGAGGGCGCTGCATGGAGCGAGATGGGTAAAAAAATTTAAATTTTATGTTATTTGATTTGTTTTATTATGAATATGATATTTAAGAAGTTAAAAAAAAAATTATAACAAAAATCTTACCAAATTATTTGATCATGATGCAGATGTTGGACAAGTAAGACCTGAGGGTCTGCCTAGACACAGGTGTTGTGGGAGAGATGTAGAGAGAGCAGTATCTGAGACCGAAAGAGTCTTACATACAGTGCAGAGGAACTTGGAGGGTCTAACTCGCCATGTTCGAATGGAAGCTATAGAGGATCTCCCTGAGGGTCTTCAGAGGCGGGTGGTAGGAGCACCACAAGAGTGGGTGAGGTTCTTCCGACAGATGGAAAATTCCATCATCCACTTCCATGATGCACATCTAGGGCAGGGCCCACAGAATTAGCTTCTAGATGACTGATATTTTTTGGACATGAACGAGCCTAAGCCCTAATTTTGTAAGACATTTGTTCACATTTTGTAATATTTTGAACATATTATTCCTATCTATATACAAACAGTTTCTCAATGGTTTTATCATATATACAAATGATTTCATTGTATTTTTATTTTAATGTGATGAATGATTAATGTGCCAATCTAATGCTTGATTACCTATAGAATCCGCAAATGAATTTTTTGATCATGGAATATGAATGAAAGTAATAAAAATAAATTATCTTTGCAATAATCTCACTCTTAGAAATTGGCAATGTAATAAAGGATATCTCACACGATATAAGTTATGTAGTTGAGACACCACCAGCTATGACTCCAAATAAACTACTAATGATTCAACACTAAAATATATTGCTTAAGATAGAAAATTAATGACATGATTGTATTCAGCCTTATTATTGGATGCAGGACCGATACATGTACCTCTTGTGATTAACAACTTACTAGATGGATAGTAAATTACCCAAGAGGCGGAAGCTAAGTTCCAAGTATGTCTACTAGCACCAGCAGCGAATCCTAGATACATCATATCACCCATTAACACCTGCCAAAGTAGACCAAAATACCACCATCACCACAAGACCCATAGACATAAATAAACAACTATGTACAATATTTACAAAACAAAGAAAATTCTAGGAAATATCCTAGGCATAATACTTCTTAAAATAGAGCCCATTTCTGGGCTCCGACAACACATTTCCTTCAAAGTCAAACAACTCATAGGCACCTTTTTTCAAGAAATTTCTAATGATGAACAGACCATACCACATAGGTTTGAACTTGCCTACCCCCAAGGCGTCTTTATCTTGGTCATATACCAGGACAAGGTCACTTTCAGAGAAAACCCTAGGATGCACAACTTATCATATTGGGTTTTTACTCTCTTTTTATGAGCCTCATTTATAGTGGCTACATCTCGATGTTGCTCATCAAGATGTTCCAAATGAATAAGGCATTCTTTGAGACTAGATGTGTCTGTAAGAAGTTCAACTACTAATTTGAGGGATGGAATCTCACACTCTATAGGGAAGATTGATTCCAAATCATAAACTAACTGAAAAGGAGTGGAACTTGTGGTGACCTTAACCGACATGTAGTATGCCCAAAGTGTAGTATATAGCATGATGTGCTAGTTAAATCTAGATTTATTCATCATCCTTTTAGGATAATTTTAAGGGATTTATTCATGGCTTCAACCTTACCATTGGCTTGAGGATAATATGGAGATGATTGCTCGTGTCGGAATCCTAATTTTAAAGCCAACTCAGACATCATATTATTTTCGAAGTAACTGCCATGGTCAGTGACAATCTCCTTTGGAATATCGAAACAGGAGATGACCTGGTTGAAAAGGAAAAGAGTTGCTATCTGACCATCATTGGCAAAAGTAGGCATAGCTTGAACTGTTGCCAAAGCTAATTTCTCTATATGATAATATCGAATTTCAAGACCAACTAAGCCTCGACTCAAATAGTAAACCACATGCTCTCTAAGAGAATGGTCCTCCTGAACCAGAACCATCCAAAAGGTTGATTCTTCCGATGTGACATATAATAGGAAATCCCAGTTATAATCGGGTGGACTCAATAGAGGAGCAAAGGTCAATGCCTTTTTCAAAGCATCGAAGGAGTGCTGAGTGAAATCATCCCAAAAAATGGAACTCTTTTCTTTAGAAATCTCATAAATCCTTTTGTGATCTCAACATAATTTACGATAAATGTCCTTAATAAATTAGCTTTACCTTGGAGACTCTGAAGCTGGTGAACTGTTGATGGGGGAGGCAACTGAAGTATTACGTAAACCTTGAAGGGATCAACATGAATCCCTTCATCAGATACTATGAACCCCAATAACCAACTGGATGTGACAGCCAAAACGCATTTATTAGGATTCAACCAGATTTTATAGTAATGACATCATTTGAAAACCAATTGAAGGTGATGTGGATGATCAATTCTCTTTCGAGAATGAGCAGCTAGGTCATCCAAATATGCGTCTATAATGTGAATGATGTCATGGAAAGCACAAGACATGTCACGTTGAAATGTGGCTCCAACATTTTAAGGCCAAAAGGAATCTTTTTGTATGCAAATGTACCCCGAGGGAAAATAAATGTTGTCTTGTGTTGATGTTCAAGAAGGATAGTTATTTGATTATATCCTGAAAAACCATCCATGAAGGAAAACACTTCATCTCCAAAACACTCATCAATGATCTGATCAATAAACAAAGTGGGGAAATTATCTTTAGGATGAGATTTATTCAAATCCATAAAGTCAATGCATACATAGATCGTTCCTTGATTTTTATCAACAGGGACTAGATTCGAGACCCATTCAGTTAACGGAACGAGGTATATGAAACTCACCATTAGCAACTTTTCAACCTCAGCTTTAATAATTGCTACTTTCTTAGGGTTTACCAATCAAAGCTTCTATCGTATAGGCTTAGCGATTTTGTAATTCTTGATCTCATGTTGAACTATTGATGGATCAATTCCATACATTTCCTCATAAGACCAATCAAACAAATCTCAAATTTCTTTGAAAATTTGGTGTAAATCTTGATTTCTTTAGGGGAACATGTAGCTCTGATGAAGACATTTTCGATAATATTGGGATTCCTGGAGATGTTCACCGGAATAGTTTATGAAATAATAGACATATTACCTTAAAAAAAAATATGTGTTGGGGCCAAAGGATTTAAGATTTTGTGAACACTTCCAGTTGAAGAAGGACTGGACAAAGACTCAATTCAATGCAAGTCAAGGATAAAATATGACCAATGATGCAAGTCATCCCACGATATTTCTACATCATTCATTGCTTCTAGGATTTCCTCTTCATATGGTAAGACTATATCAATGCAGCACGGAAAATTTTAAGGATGAAAATTTATTTTAAAGTTTAGAAACATTGGTTAATATCACTAGTACATAATATGCAATTTTTAAAATGTTTGGAAATTTTTTTGTAAAGTAATCAAAATTTTGACAATTTTCTATAGTCTCTATGTAAAATTTTGGTGATTTTTAAGGTAAACCAAGTTTATAGTATAAAATTTCGGCGAACAACTTTTAGAAAAAATGGAAATTAGTGAATCATTTTTTTGGAAAAAAAGATGGAAAATTATCCCACTTGTGAATATTAGCCCCTAAAATTTTCCCTACAAGGCAATCCATAGCTGAATTAGAGTCAAGAGTCCAGACAAGAGCCACATCTCCATCCACATCCTCCTATGAGAGAGGAATGGGATCATAATTTACAAAAGTAACTATAGATTGGTACTCAATTTCTACTACAAATATAGGGTATTCCATTCCACCTACTTTCCCTTCCTCTAATGTGGCAGTAGAGGGGGGTAAGGGCCAAGGATCAGAAAAATAATGGGTTCTAAAGAAACTCTTCGAGGAGTGGCCTTGGAGGATTAAATAACATAAATAGGAGAAATAGGAGAAAGAACATCAAAAGTACCCATCAATGAGGAATACATTCTAACTCCCAAATTCTCCATAGGTTGCTTGGTATTCTTCACCAAGGGGATGGTAGAATCATAAGATGCATTGGGATCTGTTATCACTCAAGTTGTTCCCTTTGACTCCCAAGGGAATACGGCCGAGGTAACCACAAACCAATCTTTGGACTGCAAGTTCTAGCCCACCTGCAATCAGAGAGGGCTCTCTCTTTATAATTTAGCTTTGTTGATGATGATTTTAGGCTAGCTATTGAGTTCAATGGGGTTTTGTTTGAGTTTTGGTGGGAAGGATGAAACTTTCAAGTAGAGAAGAAGTGCATAGTATGATAAGTTCAAACCATTGGGCGTGGAGTCATGGAGTAGGACTGCTGGTGCGTTTTCTTGGTCATAAGAGGAATATGGAGCAAGATAGATGCACATGAAACAACTTGCAAGCTAAATGGAGATGGATTGAAGGCTAAGGAATGAGAGGCAATTAAGAATCTCTCTTTCAGCTTAACAGAGGGAAGGTGAATGAGCTCTATCTAGGAGCAGTAAAGAATCCCTAGATAACTGTCAAACATGGGTGAATTAGGAGAAATATGAGCCAAAGGGAATTCATATTCATTACCAATTCAGAGGAAAACATAAAGAAACAACAGAAATTGAGCATAGAGTGCAATCAAGCAATTTCTAAGCTAATCTTTTTATTTTCTATTTAGATGGTGACATATGTATGATATGAGCATATATCAATGGAAAACAGAGGTAGAAATCACTTATTGAGTCGTGTTGTAGCACAAGAATTCCATATTCATTCTTTAAAACATTAATAACACAGCAGACAGTCCATCCTCCAAGCTTTTGAGCAGTCTTTGATTAATGAAAACATCAAGTATACAGAGCGAGTCTCTCTTGGAGCAAATCAACCAACCAACCCTTTAAACAGTGAATTAGGGTGGTTTTATAAGCAAAATATCTACAAGAATCAGATCTCAGACAGATATGTTGTAATAAGTGTCTTTAACCTAACAATATGCCTGAAATAAATGCAAGAAAATATCTTCGAGCTGCGCTGGGGGCAGCTATAAAAAAAAAAGTTAATGTGTTGTCTTTATGGCTCTGTGCTGATCATTTAGTCATAACTGTGCTTTGGGTTTTGATCCCCTGCTCTTGAGTAGTTTTGAGGTGCATTAACTGTGATTTGAGAGTTTTGAAATAGCTTCACCGCTTTCTTTGACTTTTCTTGGGGGCCTTCAATGTTTGCCTGCTTTGGAAATACGGATTTCCACTAACTGATAATCTTCGCCGCTTCCTCTGATACACTTTCACTAAACCCGGGCTCCTTGTTGTCTTATGACTGCTTTAAACTGTCCCATCGACATTTTATGGCTGTTGTTCGACCCTCTGTTTGTCTTTAGAACTGTCTTTGCCCCTTTTCCGAACCTATGTGAAGAAATTCCTGTGAATTTGTGAATTTCGGGCCCTGCTGGTAGCCGCACCATGAGAGGGCTTCCATTTTGGCCTATTTCCCTTAGCGATGTGCGATTAGTGCTAAGCGCTAATCACGCATCAAAAACTGCCTCGGTTTTTCATTCCGGGCATCCGTTGCTGCAGATTTCGCGCTTCGCGCCCTTTTTGATGATGATGTCAGCATGATGTCAGTGGTGGGTCCCAGTACGGCGGTGATGTGGCAGGGTGACGTCAGCAGTACGGCTAGGTGACGTGGTGGTATGGTAGGGGTGATGACATGGCAGCGACGTGGCAATGACGTGGCAAGGACACAGTGGCAGGAGGCCGATGCAGGATGATGACGTCAGGATGACGTGGTGCTGACGTAGGAGGGCAGAAGGCGGTATCCAGTTTTCCCCGCACCGCTTTTCCGCATAGGTGGTATTGGGGGAGGGGCCTCCGAAGACACCGGGAGGCTGACACGTGGCGGGGGTACGGCGGGGAAACCGCCCATCCCCCGGACGATAAACTCTGGCAGATCGAGGCGCAGGAATAACCGCCCACCGTTGATCTGATACACTGGGTATCGGACGGCTGGCGGGTGGATTGGGGTAGGGCGCAACTTTGGAGCGGGGCCCGCGCAAATTTTTAAAATAATATTATGCCACGGGGGTTCAAAACTTTAGAAAGTGTGGGTTCTGCGGGTTAATTTAATGTTTAACCAAACTATTAAACATTAGACATTGGGGAAATGACTGCAGAGGTAGAGTTATAAGGTTCTTTTAAGGGTAAAGGGTGTATATAGGTTATTGGCCTAACCAGAGGTTTAGACCAATCCCAGGGTTATGACACGGATGGGTTCATAATAGTCCCAGGTGGACTATTATATCCCAGAACTGTATGTACATAGCTATAGTGCTATAGGGGGGATATGTAATATTTTTGGGGTTTTTTATATAGTTTTTTGTGTAATAGGGGATAAGGAGATGATCTAGGGAGCTAGATAATAGAGTTAGGAGTTAATATGAATTTGTGAGGTGAAGTGTAGGGGAGAGGCTAAGTTTGTGAGCTGAAACTTAGACATAGGAAGTGAATGGACTGTGGAGACATGATTTTACACAAGAAATGTGGCTTATTTTCACCGAAGAAAGTCAAAGCTTGACTTGGTGCTTTACAAAAATGAAGTGATAACAGGACTGGTTGGGAAGATCCCAAGGTCCTCAAGGGGATGTTAGTGAGTGATTTTGGGAATGAGAAGAAGAGGGAGTTAGACATGCCTTGCTTGAGCTCCTCCAAAGGGAAATTGCCTTGTAACTGTGATCTGAAATAGATATAACACTTGAAAACATGAAATGGATCACCTAGCTTGATTCTGCAACCACAAAACTACTTACCCAGCCTACTTACCTAGCATTTTTTCTTCTTTTTGCATGGGTTCACTTGGACTTGCAGACCCTGATTATCCTTTTTCTTTTTGTTGTCCTCCTATCTAAATCTACACTTATTTCCTCCAAGGGCCCAGATTAAGCAATTGGGCTCCTTTGTTTCTCTACCTATCTACAAATCTGCCAAGATTAAACTCTTTGGACAGATTTTCATTCTCTACATTCTAAAACAAGAAATTGAAACCTAGGGAAGCCAAGATTAAGCTGTTTGGCCTTCCCTTAATAGAAAATTCTTCAAAAAGGAATAACTCATCAAAATTGGAATACAGCAGTGGCATTTAGACTGGCACACTTTCAAGGCCTTTTCTTTGGCCTCTTTTAGAAATATGGAGCATTGCAGCATGCAAAGTATGACATATTTGGCACTTTCAACTGTCAATCATGAAAGATGAACACCTGTTGCAATAGGAGGCTAACAGGATCATTAGGAGAATAAGACATGTGGTCAATCGTAACAATTCTCCCTTCATGAGGGAAGAATAGGACACGAAACAATGATGAAACAATAGCATCCATTGCATAAACCCAATTTCAACCCAATAACAGATTATAATCCAAATTGGCATCAACTATTTCTACCTCGACATTGACAACCTTGCCCTCAACATAGATGGGAAAGGCTGGAAGAATTCCATGAGGCCTATGAGAATGACCATCGAATGTGTTAGTGTCAGTCTTTCCAACCTTCCTACAGTGATCAAATGTGCTCTTACAAAGTGATTTTGAAGTGTCAAGGTCAAATTTTGTCATTTCAGTGAGTCTTCAAGCAAAATTTGGTCACTAGGCATTAGGTCTAGGGTTTGCCCAAATGTCAGTCCATGTCACCATTCAGCTGAGTTTATCATCATTCGTAGGGTTTTCATTATCATGTCAGTGTCTAATGAGTCATTTTACACCTTGTTCATGCTTCATGTTGCGCCCAGGCAAGGTCATTTCCCTCTCCTAGGGTTTTGAAGGCAATTTCTCTTGGATGGTCAAATCACCGGCAAAACTTGTTTCCTGATGTTCATACACCTTTCCCTATCCTTAAAGTACCTTATCAAACACTTCCCATCCCTTAGATCCGCCAAATTCCTCATTTTTGCACAAACCCTAGTTTCTAGCTACACCCTGGCAATTTTCTAGGTTTGGCCTGTGTTTTGTCCTTTTCGACCCCTTCCCCTCACTCAATCTCTTAGATTCCACTTTCCCCTGCTTCCTAACATCCCTCCCCACTCCCAAAAATTTCCCCAAGAATTTAGAAGCCCTCTATCCCCTTCATTTCGCTCCATTTCGACAAAATCCCTTGTTTCACACATCGGGACAAGTTGCATTCAAATGATGTTTCAGGGCAATGAAAGATGAATTTTGGAAAACTGAGAGAGGTTTTTGTCCAAAACATGCCAAGGAAGAAAAACCTCTTTCACTTTTTACACAGGTGTCATGGTTTGAGAGAAATGTCAAAACTACCGGCGAGAACGAAGGTGCTCCAAGGACGGTTGGCCAAAGCACAAAAACGAAGGAAAACGCCCGATCCACTCCAAATTTTGGCCAAAGCCTCTTTGACTGAGCATGGTACTTGATTGGGGACTCCCAGCCCAAATTTCAAGAAATTTGGAGAAAATTTTGTCATTTGTGAATTTTTTGTGCAATTTTACAGGTTTTGGCCGTTGGAGTGGTCTCACCCCGCGCGCGACCACTCGTGGGGACAACTCAGAACGGGGAAAACTTTGTATTTTTGGAATTTTCCTGCAAAAATACACTTGCCTATGCATGGGGTCAAGTTTTTATGGAGATTTGGGCCTCCAAAAGCTCAAAATACATGCAAATTTTGACTTTCTGCCCACTTTTTGAGTTGCAGAAAGCTGCCTTGGGAGAAATGACTTTTGAGGGGTCAAATCAACTCCAAATTCATAAATTCTAGTGGGGTTGGAAAGTAGACTCATAGACCTTTCCAAAAAGCTATCTTACACCTGATTTGGACACCAGGAAGGCCTTCAAACATAGCTGCCAATGTGCGCGACCACTCCAAGGCAGGGGCGCGACCACTCAGGGAAATTTTGCCAGTTTGACCATTTCGGCCTGCAAAACTCAGTTTTTACTATGGTTGACTTCTAATGCTTGTAAATAATGGATTTTTGGATAATTTTCATGGCACATGGATACATTTACTCTCCTTTAACCCTTCTAGAAGTTTCCTTGATGTAAATAGTGAATATTAAATGCATGGATGGGTTACCTAAGTTTTAGAGGCAAGTTGTTTTGACTGCCTATTATCTAGTGCTTAGTTTAGAATTAGTTCAAACTGCTCCTATGAAGCTGAGCTCGACCCCTAGAGGTGGGGAAAGGAGTTAGATGATCTATATTATGCCTTCTCTTACTCATTTTCATGGTTGGACTCTTGAGGGAGAAGCTCTATTGTATATTTTACTTGTATCTCTGCAATTTGAGGAAAAGGAAGGCCAGGGTTTTGCAGACATCATTGTGGATTCTTGTGGATTATTGTGTTGATGGTGTGTTTCCTACTTGTCATTGTAAGTGTGTTTATGTGTTCCATCTCTTATTCTATTGCTGCTAATTAAACAAAAGAAGTGATAAAGTTTGAATTCATGCATGCCATGCTCAACTTTCAATTTTGTTTAATATTTATGTTTTCCACTGTCTAAAGAGGATTCAAAGTCATTGTTTGCCCTCTTTAGCTCCCTCTCTTTCTTCCTTGATCATCCATCTCAGCTTAAGTCATCAGCACAAACTCCTTCCTTGCCCCAAAGACCCACCTGCAAAAACTGAGCTTAATCCCGCACCCTGAATTGCACTCCCTCCAATTGCCACCAAAAACCCCAAAAAACTTTAAATCAACCCTCCTTATCAGTTTACTAGCCTAATATCAGTGTTCCTAATTGGGTCAGCTCATCCTATTGAAAGATCTACCGAGTTTGACCGGAGAGAGCCTTCTCATACCCCGTAGGGCTAGCTACGAGGTGAAATGGTTTGATGTTGCCTTGAAGGTTTACCTTCCTCAGCCTAGGGTGAAATATCAAGCGCTAACAGAATGCACTAACGAAAGCAGGGGGAGGAACAACTTACGGAGATCCATTAGCCTTCCAACATGACATCAACATGATACATGTGGAAGATCCTTCATTAACTACAGTTTGAAAGATATTCATTTTCTGATATGTAGATTTAATTTGGAAATCCATGTGATGATGAAGTCTCTTCTTAGCATTTGACATATCAAATGTTATAAAAAGAGATTTTTTCGGATCCACTGCTCTAATCACAGTGAGGAATGTACTCCTTTGTGTAGGCCATGATTGGAGTACCTCTAATGCTAACATCACACAAGGGATTTGAGCCAGACCTTCAACAATAGAGTAGTTCTAGGCAGCCCTAGCATTAGGATTAATAGTTGAACGTTTTGTAGAGCCTTTTGCCATCTAAGGTATAGGCTCAACTACGGACCTCTCAATATGGAGTGACTCTAGAATATCGAAAGTGGTCTTGGCCTTCAAAGGTTTCATTTCACCATAATCATGTGATCTTGTAGTAACATCAACATGGGACCTTACCATATAGACATTCAATGTAGATTCCCCTTCCTAGTTTCCCCCTATGGGGGTTCTAATACCAACATTAGCACCAGCAAAAATTTATTTCCCTTGGGGAAAAATATTAGTCAACATAGCGTGGGAACTCAGAGAACCCTGCTGAGCTAACAAGCACTAAGAATCCTGAATCGTAGAGCAAAGATGGGTAAGATGATCCCCACTACATAACTTGCATGGGAACTTTACTTTCTTTTTTGATTCTTTCTTTCCCTCTCCAGTATCATTACTGAATCTATTCACATTCCCTTTCCCATCCTTATATTTCTTCTTACCATGTCCCTTCTTCTTCCCATTGGATTGTTGGTCTCCTTTAGGGTTCGAAGATTGGACAGTATTAACTACTGAAGGTTGGGAAGGCATAAGCATTGACAACAATGCCTGCGTTAGAGAAGCAGATTGTAAATACAAATGCCACAATTGATTTAGCAGGTTCACTGTGCTACTATTGATCGATCCTACAATTCTATCTGCATGAGGTCTTGGCTTGGGTTTGGCTAGATCGATCTTTGATCGAGGAGCATCAGGAAAAATCTTATAGAGGACTCTAGATTGATAATATATGAGTTCTAATTGTTGGGCTCTAAAGATGGCTCGTTATTCAGTGAACACTCTAGAGAGTGACACGTCCTTAGAAATTTTTGGCTGTAAATATTTTAAAAACTATTCAAGAAGGAACTCATTAGGGATATAGGCCTTAATGAGCCACTCTTGGATGTGGTCAAAAATATGAGCTGCTTTTTCTTGTTGGAAACTAGCTAAAAGCTTAGTTCCGACATCATATCAGATAGGAAACTGGAAATGGTTTAAGAATATTGTAGCCAGCTCACCAAACGTAACAAATGTACCCCCTCTTAACTCAATATACCATTTTGCAGTGTTTCCAATTAGGGTGCATTGGAATAATCTCAACCTAATCAAATCATCGACCAAGGAGTTCGATGAACACCATAAGTGGAACATGGTTATATGATCTGTAGAATCTTCCCCAGACTTCCCTTCAAATTTAAGAGTATCATAAAGAATTTTGGTGGGAATCGGAGGCCAAGCCGAATTGTATTGGATAATATAGTTCATCAACTTCGAAAGGTCTGGCAAGTTTAAGGTTTCCAGGAACAGTAAGCGCAGAGGAGCTGGAGAATTGCACCCACCAAGAGTATAATTTCTGATATTATGAAAAGAGTATCCTAGATTTGAAGAGGCATCATGTTGCCATGGATTATGCATAGGAGGAGTTGAACCATAAGGAAATCCTTGTGACCTGGAAGTATTAAAAGGGTATCCACCCCCTACCACAGGGTTAACATACATAGGATAGTTTCCACCTAGAAGGACACTGAAAGAAGGGAATAACCCCTGATAAAGATTCCATGCACCCACTAACGAAGGAAAGACCTGTGAGGTCCCGGGGGAAGGGAAGGGCATACTCTCCTACTAACCAAATAAATGGGATGAATTCCCAACCCCTAACCCACTAACAGAATGATTTGGCCATCCTTGATCTCCATGGAAATGATTAACATTCTGAGCTTGTCCTAAGTTGAACGATGGATTGGAAGGAGAGATATGACCGCTTCCAAAAGTAAAACCTTGAAAGGATGCTGAACCACTTGGCATAGAAGTCATAACTGTGGAAACAATAAATGGAAAGGTTGGCATCTCGAAAGGATAGGTACCAGTGAAAGAAGCGAAAGGCTGGTTCCCCCACTCTGAACTGGAATGGAGGTAGAGCCAATAGATATTGTATTAGGTGTAACAGTAGAGATTGCAATAGTACCCCCTCCTACAACTGAAGCAGGGGTCTTCGGATCAGAAGTATCCACATCCATAGTTACACCACTAACATTAGCCATCTGGAAAAAATAGGGAGAGTGAATAGGGCTTGTCGACCTTTGATTCAAGGTACCCACGTATGATAAACCATATGGAAGATGAGAAGGAAGGAGTGTCAAAGGAGTCATGGGGGACTCGAGAACTTCTTCAATATCAATCCCATATTCTGATTGGAAGAGAAACGTAGCAAGGACCGAAGAGTTTCCATCCAAATTACAAACCACAGTAGGTTCACCCTGTGAAACAAGAGCCCATAAATCTAGATTAATCTCTGATGTGTCAGATGAATCTGGTTGAAAATCACTAGCATAACTACTCCTACACCTTCTAGATGAAGGCTCGACACTCGCAGGTGAAAGCCCATGAATCCTCCTAGACCAACGAACCTGTTGATCAGCCACTTTTAAATGTTAAGAGAACTTTTTAAAGACTCAAAAAATAAAAACTTATGGCAATCTATGAACAAAGAGCACTCACTAAAAAATCCCTTATATTGCACCAATGATGTTGCAACTCCCAAGGGCTTCTCAAATTATGTTATCAACCTGAGGTTGTACAAAATTAGAGGTGATGGTGCTATATGCATAGTAGGTTAGGTTCTAATCATGTCACTCTTATTCATGAAATCATATCAAGTTGTTTAGAGGTCACTCCTCCGACTAATTACAGCGTGAAATTCTTATGAAAGCATAAATGAACATGATTCTAGCTACAAAGGGGAAAATTTCATTCATTAAATGTAAATGGTTATTGAAATTGCATGAAAGGAGAAAGATAATCTATCTGCATAAGTAAACCATGCTACTCTACTTGCAAACTTAATCAAATCAATAACCTATATGTCTACTCACACTTGCTTGAAAATGATAAATCCAATTTTTAGCATACCCATGAAAAATAAATACTAATTTCAACTATGTTTTGCTATTTGATGGTTGCAGTGAGTAAGGGATGAGGTTGAAGTGGTCCTAGAGTCTTCCCTAATCACAAAATCATAGTGTGGGGTCAATTATTCAAATTAATTATGCCATAGTCAATGTATGAAGGAAAATTTGTTGGAGAAAACACTACTACAGGGTTTCTACAAGATCCCATGTTTTACTACAAGAGGGGGCCCGAGAGCATTTTAGGGATGTAAGTGGTATATTTGAGTTGTATAAAGTTGGATGAAGGTATAAGTTGATGACTGAAGGGTGTGGGATCCCATTATCCAAGCCTAGTATCCCGCGGAGGTCTATCTTGCACCAAAGTTGATGCCCACGGTGTCCTTCATTTTCCTTAACATAGTGACTTTGGAGACAAAGGTTGGAAGTTGCGTGAGGTGCCTAGGAGAAGGATGGAAAATTCCAAGTGAATTTGGAAAGGTATTACCACCTCTACATATCATCACAGTCCCTACATCTAGCCAAATACATGCATCAAATGACCAATAATGCAATGAGACAAATTAACATGGAAAAGATGAGTTGAATTTGATTAAGATCTATTCTATCCCACAATACTACTCTAATCACTTAAGCTAATAACAATAAATCCTAAGTTATATAGAATAAGCATGCAAAAGGATCACAAACTAACATCTATCCATTTCCAAGAAATCATAAACACATATTTTTGGATTGTGATTGTAGATCTTTCCAATCACTCTTCCCACAAGAGAGGTGATAGGCAAGCCTGCAATTACAAGTTTTTATGATATAAAATCTATTGAAACAAGAGAAGGATTGAAATGCTTTGAAAAAAGAACAAGAAGGAAATATAAGAGAGGGAGTAAAGCCTCTGGGTTTTACCGAAACCCAAGGGTTTCAACCCTCCAAAACTAAATTAGATGCATATCAATGGTAAAAAATTCATTAACAGAAAATGATAGTCACATACATTATGAAAAATAAGAATGCCAATGTCAAGTACTTAGGCTCTCAGTATCTACTCCTAGCTACAACAAAAATTTGAATCCTAATGAGCATCATGGCTGGTTTATTTATACAAAAAGGTAGTTTATGGTAGCTCCCTTGAAAAGAGGAGTGATCTCCTCCAAGATATCAAGATTTGTGGATCTAATCCTCCTTGATCTTCACATATACTTGGAGTCCCTCAACTGCTAGTGAATTCGAGCTATGAGTGAGGATCCTATGATCTCAAGCCGAGTTAGAGAGTTAATGAGGTGGACGACCCCCCTTATATTCTCTCTTGGGTTTCTCCATCAAGCTGCTAAATAGTAAATGCCTCCAAAAATGCCTCTTTTCCTACATATTAATCACATTAGGCCATACAATATGAAAAACACCCTTTAGTCTTCCTACTAAGCATATTATGGCTAAAAATGTGAATTAATGTGAGAAAAGGGGAGTTTTAAGGGCTAGAGGATAACATAATGAACTTCAAAATATACCTATTGATGAGACCCATCATGTCCCAAGACCAGCAGGAAAATCAATTATGGGTTCGAGATGGATCTTCAAGGTAAAGCATGCAGCAGATCGAAGCATAGAAAAGTACAAGGCCATATTTGTGGCCAAGGGGTACTCTCTCAAGTTGAAGGGATTGACTCTAAGGAGACATTTTCTCCTGTAGCAAGGTACTCATCCATCAAATCAATTTTTACTCTAGCTACACAAATGGGGTGGAATATCTACCAGATGGATGTAAAAAAAACATTCCTCAATGGATTTATTAAGGGGGTGGTGTACATCAAGTAACAAGAAGGCTTCGAGACTTTTGATCAGGAGTCTCATGTGTGCAGACTCAAGCAAGCATTGTACAGTCTCAATCAAACACCTCGTGCTTGGTAACTAGTATTGATAGCTATCTCACTGGTTTGGGCTTCACCAAAATTGAAGCTTTGATGAGATGGGTTCTCTCGTGCGTTTTGTGGGGGATGGCCGAATTGGATTTGAAGCTGAGTGGGGTGGATCTCCGAATTGACAAACCAATGGTGGTAGTGGTCCCTGAGCCAGACTAAGGATGCATGAATCCACTGGCCTAGTAACCCCTGAATTGGAGTGTGGGTTGCAGTAAAGCCAAATTGTGTGCCTCGGTGGGCCTAGGAATCCTTGTCGGTGAATGGAGGGATATACGGTAAAGCCAAGAGGTGGATTTTCTCTCCGTTGGGCCTAGTGATTCTAGGATGGAATGCACAGTAAAGCCTGGAGAGTATGTCTCAGTGTAGGGCCTAGTGATCCCTGGATCAGACTGCGGATGCATAGTAAAGCTTGAGAAACTAGGAGGCACTCAAATTCCTCACGGTGTAGGCAGATAACTCCGGTGGCATCCACATTGATTGGTGTTTTTTTATGTGTTCTATGAGTCCCACATTCATGCTTGGAATATGGCACGGGGGTGATTGGCTAAAGAGAGACTTGGCTTAGCCAATCTATGGTTGGGTGGAACGTGGTAGTCCCATCACCGGTTGGTTCATTGCATTTATTAATGAAAAATTCATTCCCTTGATTTTCATGTGAAAATGTACTGATATATATATATATATATATATATATATATATATATATATATATATATATATGGATTTTGATGGCTGATATGTTTATTGTATTTTTGTCCCTATTATGTTGTTTGTATGCACATTTACCTCGGAGGGTGTTACAAGTGGTATCAAAGCATGGTTAAAACACTTGGACTAGATGGGCTCTATCATAGGTAAAATGAAGAACAAAGGTTAAATTTTAGACTTTTCTTTCATATCTGTTATAAATTTTCTTCTGTCAAATATTAGAAGTCAAAAATTTGTCCATACTGAAGGTAAATATCACTGATAATTTGTTAAAAATTTCAGATATTGGTTCACAATACTTTAGGAATTATGATCCAAGGAAGATGAGCTTCCTAAATGCACCTTTAAACAGGTCACGTTGGAATTTCTACAATCACTTTTCTTCTGTAGGCTTTTAGACGCTGAAAATTTGTCCAAATTGAGGCGACATACCACTGATTACATGGCAGAAATTTCAGATATTGGGTCGCAATATTTTAGGAGATATGAGAAGAGGGATTCGAGCCTTTTGAATGTTCCTAAAATCAGGCCTCAAACAAGTCACACTGTCATTTTCGTTATAACTTCCCTTCGGAGCATCCTCAGGAGCTAAAATTGCTTCCACAATGAGGGGAAATCCCACTAATATTTTAATAAAATTTCAGACATTTATTCGCTATAGTTTAGGAGATATGACGAGTGGAATTCAAGATTTCTAGACACTCCTAGAATTGTGCACCAAATAGGATTGTGTGGGTATTTTGTTATAACGTTTCATCTATGAAATCTCATAAGCTGAAAATTGAACCATAGTCAGGAATAATTCCACTGATCATATGGTTTAGTTTCCATAACTTGTACTACTATAGTTTAGGATATATGCATTGAATCATTCGCTATATTAGTTTGCATGCAAAGTGTTTGATGAAATCCTTAAATGGTTCAATGATTAATTGTAAACAAATTGTTTGATAAAATGCCCCAATGAGTATGTTGTTTGTGGTTGGGGATAGTATTGATGTGTAATAGTATTGTTGTAGTTGATATATGCTTACTTGTATGCAAATAGTTTGCTATATTAGTTTGCATGTAAAGTGTTTGAAGAAATGCTTACATGCAAATGTAATAGTATAGTAGTTGTTTGTGGAAAATGTAAAAGTATGGTAACTGTTTGAAGAAAATGTTATTTTTTCTTAGATGGGATAGTATTGTACTATGATAATATGAATGTATCTTATCTATGCCTATTTGCATGCAAATAATTTGAAGAGTTTCATGTAGGGAATTTGAAAAGTTGCATGCAAGGAATTTGAAAAGTTGCATGTAAGGAAATGGAAAAGTGGCATGTTTTTAGTTATTATGTTACAAGTGGAATAAGTGAAATGTTTGACTTATTCTCATACAAAGGTATGAGAAATAAAAATTAATTTATTTTCAAGTGTGACTAAATTTAGTAGAGCTTTGGAGATCCGGCCATTATAGTAGCGTCCTCCTTCTACCTTAGTATGGACCATGGATAGTATGGGGGCATGCTTATAGGTTGTTATATTGGTGAATGCTGATTTCAAATTAATAGACACGATGTCTTCATTTTTAGAACATGTGACTGACTGTGTATGAATTATATGTCGCTTACATGTTGATTTCATGATACCTACTTACATCCTTGTATGTTAGGTTACAATTTTGAATATTTTGATTACATGTATCAGTCTTGTAGGTTGATTACAAGAATTGATCGCTTATGTCCGACTACATGCATTTACGCATATGCGTAGTTGATTTGCCATTGCTTATGCATAATGTTGGTTGCATGTGGAAATGTGTACAATGGAGTACTGGTTGTTGTTATGCATGTATGGTCGTGGTTATGATTATGCATGTATAGTAGGTCAAACATGCCTTGTGAATTCATTGTATGCAATTTAGGTCATCATGGTGATATTGGTTGTTATGATGCTAATGAGTTGGTTGAGATAAAGCAAGAGATGTAGATCATCAAAGTGAAGTTACAGCATTGGACCTCGAGGCAAGGGCAGATCATCATATCAATATTGCATTTGAGTATGCAGGTATCTAAGTTAAGGATTTTATATGCATTAGGTTTATGTACATGTCTTTTGATGTTATGGTTATATTCATGATAGTTGTTGGTTGATTAGTGTAGTTATATGCACATGTGTCGGATAGTCAAGAATGATAGTAACATGTAGTTGTATGCATTGTTATTGTTGTTTTATATTAGATAACCCGATGATTATGCTATATGTTGTTGATGAGTATGTTATAGGTTAACTTGTTGATTGTTATATGACAGTTAACTTGATGATTCGGTTTTATGTTGTTGATGAGCATGATATATAGCTTATTGTTGTTATATGTTATTAACTTGATGATTAGGATTATTTCATTGAAATATTGATGTTATAATTTGTATTGGTCATATGAGTGATGGTTATGTTCATTGCCTTAAAGATATTGATGTTATATGTATTGTGTTAACCTGGTTTGACCTATGCAGATGGTTATGGTTGCGATATTCAGGTATGAACCGACATATTTGTGAGATGGTGTCATACTAATCTATATTTAATTTTCATATGTGTGAATGATAATTGTGTATGAGTTTATGATGTGAACATGTTAGTTAGATATTGTTATGGATATCATGATCTTATGAGTGCTTGAGTTGACATGTTGTAAAATTATATCTCGCTAACTAGATTGATAATGCAAACAAGATAGCCTCCCCTAAGGTACACTAAGGTATGAGTTTGCTTATGTATTATACTTGGTGTTTCATAGTTGATTACGTCATCTAATTGGTATTTGAGTGTTCGGTGCCTATTATGTCATCTAATTGATTTATTTAACATGGTATGTTGCAAGTTGGTATGAATGTTTGATGAATTCCTTAATATGAGTATGTGTTCAAATGATTTTGTTTTAAGATGATTGTACTAACATGTATGTGTTGAGACAGTTGATATGTACTTGAATGTAGTTTATAGTTGTAGCATTATGTCTAATGACTATGGATTATGACATGATTGTTTGTAAAAGTTGATTTCAAATTGATAAATATGATTGTCTTGATATTTGGAACATGTGGTTGACATGTGTGAGCATGATGCAGGGAGTTGCATGGCAAGAGAGGTTGCCATGAAATCTTGAAGAAGGCTCAGGTTGAGCTTTCCCTGGGAACCATGGGGATTGAGTCATGGTGTTTGTTTTTAGTCTTGTGCTTTTGGTCTTTTATGAATTGTTGAGCTTTATTTGTGGCTTTGTTTATGTCTAGTGTATGGCCATACCACTTTGTTTGCGGAGTCATGTTGTTATTGTTTTTTATGGTCTTCTTCTTGTTTGTTTCTTGTCTTGCCTTTTTTATTGTTTTGAGCCTTGGGAATTGGTTGCGAAAGAGGAAAGTTGATGGATCTCGGGGAGAGATGTGTGGTACCCAAGAGGTGATGTAAGACTCAGATGGAGCTTGGTGTATGAGTAAGCGCAGCGGAAGGGAAGACTACCACAATCGTTTGGAATGGTTGGGTTCATTATGGTAAATGGACCATGGAAGCACAAACATGAGAAAGGTAACTAGAAAATGTAGAGTAAAAGGATCTGAGGCATCAGATGCCTTGCCTATGTTGGGAACTGTTGTTCTCAATATCATGCATGTCATGCATGAATAAAGGAATTTCTCTTAACCTTGACCTTATGCTATCTGACAATTTTGTTAAGATCATGATTATTTTGATGTTTATATATGTATACATGTATGTATGTATGTCGTTGTCTGACAGGATCATGATTGTTTTATGCTAACATTTATATATGTATGTATGTATCCATGTATCTATGTTACTATCTAACAAGGTTGTTAGGGATCACTCTTGTGGAGGAATGATTGCTTATGCAGGAGAAAAACATGAAGAGGTTCATGGTCTTACGAGGAATCAATTGGGAAGAATAGTCACGACAAATATACGAGGTCAGCATCATATGGATATGATTTGATATTGTATACTTGTATTATGCCTATGTCTATGTTATAACAGGTAATGTTGAAGGATACATCAATAAAGTGAAAGCAGTGTGGTCTGCGGCATGCTAGGATAAGCATGGATGAGATACCGGAAGCAAGGTTTCTTGGTAAGGACAATATGGTTTTGGATGTGTGGTACTACTGTTATGCATATGTTGTATATGTTGTACATGTTGCATCTATGATGTGTGAACTTGTGGTGTTGTGTATACATAGCATGTGTACATGTTATTTATGCAATGTTATGTACATGATGGTACAAATAGGGTTGTGCGAATATTGCATATGGGGTGTTGTATACATATTGTATTGTCTTCATTACGTATATGTGACATGTGTGCATATGGTTCTATGTACATGTTGGATATGTGGTATTGTGTACATATTGTACTGTGTGCATGATGAATATGTAGTGTTGTGTGCATATGGTGCTATATACATGTTGGATATACAGTGTTGTGTACAGATGATGCTATGTACATGTTGGATATGCAGTGCTATGTACACAAGGTGTTGCATGCATGTTGTACATTTGGTGCTATGTACATATGGTGGTGTGTGCATGATTTCACAAGTGGTGTTGTGAGCATGTGGTGCCATGTACATGTTGTACATAAGGTGCTATGAGCATGTGGTGTTGAGTACATGTCGTGCATGTGATGCTATGTACATATGGTGTATCATACAAATCGTGTGTGTGGTACTGTGTACATGTGGTATTGTGTACACGTTGTACAATGGTGTAGTGTAAATGTGGCATTGTGTACAACGTTGTACAGGTGGCGTCATGTACATGTGATGTTGTGCACATGTTGTGTAGGTGATGTAGTGTACAAATGGTATTGTGTACATGTTGTACATATGGTACTGGTGTACATGTGGTATTGTGTGCATGTCATCCATGCTGTGTTATGGGCATGTGGCATTATGTATGTTCATCATGTCGTCGTGGCATTGCATCGTGTGTATTCGTTGTGTTGTAATTGGGTGGTATTGCACATCAAGTATAGATGGATGCATTGTGTTGTATACTGGCTATAGGTGTATGTGTTGTACATTAGGTGTAGGTGCATGTATTACATGGTGTTGTGTGTCAGGTGTGGTTGTATGTGTGTGATGCACACTATGCGTATGTGCACCTGGTAGAGGAGAAGGCACTGGGTGTTTGCTGGGTGTGGCAACCAATCCAGTCTCTATACAAAAGAACAAAGGTAGAACTAAGGATTGAGGAAAGGATAAGTATCATCATTTTATTTCAGTTTTATTATGCATGTGATTTATGACTATGGTATATGATGATTATATGGGATTTATGATTTTGGTTTATGATGGTTACATGTGATTTATGATCTATGATGGTTGTGTTTGAGCTAACCTAATGTGATATGTTTATATATGTTGATTTGGTCAAATATGTTAGTTTGACTTGTTGTGATAGGAAGCAAACATGATTGCAAATGTACCTTATTGGCAAGCTACCAATGAGGTATGATGTGAATTTATTTCAATTTATTTTGAATCTAATGGAAGTTATGTTCTTGGTATAGGAAGCATGAACATGCCATGTTGGGTAGTTGAAATCAACTACAAGAATTAGAAGCTTGATATGGTGGTTTGGTGGTTGCTTATGGTGGTTTGGTAGTTTCTTTATGATGGTTTAGTATTTTATTTATGTTGGTTTATTATATGCTTTATGGTGATTGATATATGCTTTATGATGGTTGATATATGCTTTATGATGATTTGATATGTGTTTTATGTTGGTTGATATATGCCTTATGATGTTTTAATATATGCTATATGATGATTAGTGTATGATTGATATATGTTTGGTATATGATTTGGAATATGTTTTGGTATATATATTTTGAAGATGTTGTTATATGTACACCCGTGTATGGATGTAAATATCATAACGAGCTATGTTATAAAGCTCCACTATGCGGTATGGGTGTTGTTGAGCTAATTTATTAACACAAATTAACACAAGTATTTAATTATCAATCCGGGTTTGTAAAACTTCGAGGCAAGTCCACAGTGTATGGATATCAGATGTAGCCAAGCTTAGGAGATAAAATTTGAAGAGTTAAGGAAGTACATATTACAAATATAAACCTATTTTAACAATTTCTAATTCACTTATGTAATATGTGAGGGATGAGGCTCCTAACTTAGGAGAACCAGGTTGTCCTTCCCTGCAATACTACTTTCATGAAGAGAAATCTAAAAAAACTAATTAACAATGGTTTATGATACAAAAGATGTAAAAGAAGAGGCTTCTAACTAAGGAGGACCATATTTTCCTTCTTCACAATTCTACCCTATCATAATCACCATGGTTCAAACCGGAAATGCATAAATAACTTCAAATAAGAAAAGAAGAATGAAATTAAGTTTTAGTTCAAGATCAAATAGAAGGGGAATTTAACTTAAATTCTTGTGTTTCCCTTCATATGTAGATTAGAATTAAACCAATATCCATTCAAAAATAATCACACATTGATTCAAATAAGCAAATCTGAAACAAAACAAGTAAACAAATCTAAAGCAACTAGTTCATGAAAATTAAGCTAGTTTAACAATGAAGTGTACTTAGCTTGGAGTGGGGGCCCTCCACCCTTAACTTGCACACTTGAGGCGGCTATCAAATGTTTAAAATTCAATCACTCATCTACACAAATGAACAACAAAATGAAAGTAGAACAAGTTCTTCTAATTAATCTCCAATACTCAAATGTCTCAGCATAAAGTTATATAAAAATTACATTCATAAACCTTCAAAGTTTTGGCTGAAATAGAAGATCATGAAACAAACTAATCTAAAGTCTCTCTAACAACTATATCTATTCATATCCATCTATCCAAATCAAATCCATTCAATCCATCATTAAAAATATGGACAATCCCATGAAATCATAAAACTGCCATATTTCCTATGGATTTTCTGGGTGACTAGTCATGTTTGACCAGCCTTGACCGGGCCTAATAAAGCTTGTTTTGACCGAACCAAGTGGAATTAGTTCAGTCATAGTTCCTAAGCTTTCCATTCATGCATCCAGCTTGAACCCAAGTGTCCTGCAAATATGTCATCCATATAGCTATTACGGGAATTTATGATTTTGTCCAAAATTGCACTTGAAACTCAATTTTCATAAAAGCTTCTAGAAATTGCAAAATTAAAAATAAATATCTGAATATGCATAAAATACATCAAAATGAGATGGATGTGATGGAAAAAGGATGGAAAATATAAGGATTAAGTAAGTTTCCTTAAGCAAAAATAGACCAAAACTGAGGACCAACATCTCCCCCTTGCTTACTCTCAAGCATGTCATCATGCTTGCCTCTGTCTCCTTGACCTTTTGCTTCTATATGCTGACTAGCCTACTAATGTACCTGTGGCTCTGACCCTTGAAGATGAAGCTTTCTCTTGAGCTATCTGTAAAAGGATATCTATGCCTTCATGTACTTTTTCTCCTTCCTTGTAGATGACATTCTTTACTTTTTCTCCTTTTCTTCCCTCTGTTTTTCTAAAAAGAAATTTCATCATTTCTCTTTGAAGTGTTTCTCTTTGTAATATTCTTCACCTATCAGTGGAAAAATTATGGCTTGGGCTATGTATTCTGGAGTGATGGGAACAAAAATGTCTCTGATGTGTGATGAGGTTTCAGCACCAACAATCAAATACAAAACTTTACACTATTCTTCCTCCGATGATAAAACACCAGAAATAACACCAATAAATCATTTTGGATGAGCAGCTTCAGAGAAGACAACAAATAAAACTTGAATTTTGTAATACATTCTGACACAGGATTCATGTCCCTCTCAAATTAGCAATATCAACAACTTCACTTAAAGGAACCAATATCCATTTGCCCTCACATCTTCACTGAAAGAAGCCAACCTTGCAATGTCACACAGTCACAGAGAATCGATCAAATCAAAGCTTCTTTCACTTGTGCAGGGGGTTTTTTCTTTTATAATTCCTCTACAAAATAACTTGTGCCAATCCTTTTTATGACTAGGTATTCACTTTCAATTTAGCCATTGTTTTACCCACGCAATATGCAAAATAAGAGTTGAAAGAACCATAAAAATATCCCAAACAGAAATGAATTTGAGAAAACTGTCCACGTGGAGGGATCATTCTGAAGAAAACCCATGTTTTCATTTTTCAAATTTCATTTTATTTTTCTCAGAAAAAGAAATAAAAAATAGTGGCTTTCAAAAATCGAAATGCATTTCTGGGACTAAATAAAATTTCATGATCATTAAATTTTAAATCAATTTCTCTCTTCAAATGCTTCTCCAATATCCTACTCACCTCTTTTCTGATGCCCTTGACAAAGAGATCAAACCAATCCTCAAAAATATGTACTTATTGCTTCCACAAACACAAAATTTTGATATAGAAAGATTATAAGAACATAATAAACATGTTTTTATTAATCTATTTCTTATATTCTATCCTTTGTTTCATCAAATTTTAAACAAGTCCTTTGTCTCTGATGTAGAATTCTCTGTTTTTGAATTGGCTATGTAGAAAAATCAAAATTTTTATGTCACAATATATTTTTGTTCTTCGAATTCTCACATAATTTCACCTCTATTTAAGGCAAAATCACCATGCAGTTATTCTGCAATGATCTATGCTCACCGTGTGCAAAATTTTTCAAAGAATGGATCACTGTATATATGTCAACATTAATCAAATAACAAATGAAATGGCGTCACTGCATATATAAAATTTGTGAACTACATTTTTTTAAATATGAATGAGGAAATCGTTTTTTTAATGATATGTGAGCTGCAACAAAATCAATTAAACCCTCTATCTCTGTCTCCAGCAATTAAATGCTCAGAATCTGAAATCGAATCCTGAAAAAAAACTCTCTGCTCTTTCAGAAATCAAAATTGATTTATACTTTGTCTTTTCAGAACTCAAAAATCAATTCTGGGAATGATTAACTCTCTCTTAAATTGAAATCAAATTATTGAAATGAACAATTTTCACAAATCTGAATAATTGTTTTCAAATTCACCTTCTCTGCCTTCTTAGAAATCGAGTTATTTTATGCAATTGGACTGCAACTTGTCCCTCTGTCACACTACCCAATTCACATTGAAAAACACATGTTTATGTAATTGAAAACATCTTGTTTTAAGCTTGGCAAACCATGTGTTTTCAAAACTACACTTAAACTTCTTGTTTCATCACTCAATCTGAACGAAAACATGCAATCAAAACTTCAATAAAACACTCTATTTCAAGATTTCGCGGAGAATCTGAATTAATTTACCTATCAGCAGAGATTTGTCTTCATTTTCTCTTCGTAATGACTCAACTATCCTGCATTCCATTATGATTACCACTTGTTAAGCGTTGTTTTAGAAAACCTTTATTTGTTGACTGGTGGCACAAACGGATTCCTAATAAATGACAAACAGAAGTTGTGTGCTTTCATATCCCAACAATCTTTTAGAAAAATCCCGAGATTTCCTCATGAACCTTTGCTGCATTTATTAAAGAGAATCAAGGTTTCGATCTTGCCTTTGCTTCTCACGAGATTTTTTTTAACTATCTCCGCCTCCACTGTCAGTCTTCTCGGCTTATCACTTTGATTTGCAACGCTATATCTCCTGTTGTCCTCTTCTTGGTTTTCTTTTCTATAACTTTGTGTTTCTTTCCTCTTCTCACTCAAGCTCAAAGCTTATACACTAATGCATTTTTCAACGCTTCATTGTTCTCCCTGAGCCTTCAAAATGGCTATGATGGTGTAGTGAGAGTGCTTTTTACCAAGCTCTGCATATAACAATGGCGGAGTATGTATGAAGTTCTGCAAACTCTCGGCATTATATCGAAATCTTTATTGTTGTAGTTTAAATTCTCATTTGATCGTTTCTTTGTTGTTTGATTGCCACGTTAATTGCATGAATCATGGTCTTGTCACATTTCGCCTTCCACCTTCGCCATTTCCTACGGCTGTCCCTTCAAACATTCATCACTTGAGTTTGCATTGTATTGCCATCATATGAGGATTATGATAACCTTTACACCCCAATAGTATTTCTCTTATGCACTATTATAAGCTTGTCAAAATAAATCATTTCGATTTCATTTATTTGATTTCTCTTTATAATGTGCATGTTCCATATGTATTCATTGCAATATATATCTCTTAATTTTAAAATGACCACCTTAGGTCATGTTTAAAATTAATTCCATTATACTAATGTTTTATTTGTGGTGCAAGTTTCGACTTATTAAATCCTCACTTTGATCCCTTTTGCTTTAGGGAAAAATACTTATGGTTATTAAAGTTATGAAGTGAATATTAAATATATGAAGGGAATGTAGAATATAAGGGTTATGGAATATTTAAAGTTATGAAGTGAATATGAAATATATGAATGGAATGTAGAATATAAATGTAGGATGTACATAGGATTAAGTATAGGATAATGGGTATAGGATGAGGGTAATGTAATGAATATAAAATATGCATTCAGGTACTAACTTAATTTTAACAAGCTCTAAAAATTTCTAAAAATTTCGAATTTGCAAGAGCAAAATTTTGTACTCACAATACTTGTACTCCCTGACAATATTGGATGATGTCCTCTGATCAAATGTCTTAGATAGATTGAAATATAGAATTTATTTCTGCCTTCTGTTCTAGCATCCTTCATTGATTCTGGTCCATTGATTGTCGATGTCGTTCAGGTCCCTCTACAATTGATTCATAATAACTCAGGTCCCTTCTGTCATGTACATTTTTTATGCAATATATACATGTTTTTTTCTAACATTTCAAGTCCCTTTGTAATTGATTTCAAAAATATTTCAGGTCCCAACTGCCAACAATAGAAGTTTCATCACCAATTCAGCTGCATAATTAAGTTTCTTTTGCGACCTTCCCCCTTGCTAATGGGAAGACTTGTCCTCAAGGCTTGTTTATTTTGGAGGATGATTCCTGCAAAATCAAACTGAAGAAATGGTAAAACAAAAATAGAGAATTCATATTGGCCAAACAAGTTGGTTTTCCGATATGAATTCAAGTTTGTGTTGTGCCAATTTCCTAGATTTTCACAACCAAACTCCTTTATTATTTTTGATCTTTTTCTATTTTTTTATTCTTTTCTTTTCTAGATGGAGGTGGGGTGTAATGGAGTAGGGAAGTATGAAAATATTATGAAAATAGGTTATATTGAAGTCATGATTTAGTAGTAAATGGATAGATAATAAGTCTGGACTTCAACATGCATGATCGCAAAGCTTAACATACAATATGGATGATGGATGAAATCATGAACAATATGGCTTATGAAAGGCTTCTTTGGAAATGGATGTGACTTTTCATGGTACAAAAATTGACTTCTTCTTCTGATTATTAACTTCATGTCTTTTTCTTCAATCTCAATCATGTTGTAGGGTTTGTTGATGTTGTTGGTCAATAACTAAAGACAAGTTTCAATAGTTTGAGTTTCATTGGATGAACTCAACATCAGGTGAATTTTCACTTTTCTTTGACTTGAACATTTGTATTCATATTCTTAAATATGAATTTAAAATTGACTTTGAAAAATACTTCATCCATGGAGTTCACTCCTTCATTCTTCCTATGACCTACAAAAACATAGCACTTGCCTGCAATACAATATTAGAGGATGGAGGAAGAGAGGTGTACAGTCTCTCTTCTTCCAATAAATATGTAAATCATTACAAGAAATGCTTAGAAAACAAGTCCAAAGATGATATACAAACAAAATGCATTTCCTTACCCCTTGAGGAATGGTGGCCAGCCTAGACCTCCTAGCAGTATTTTGTTTACAAAATATTCGTTTTATATCCAATTAGAGTGACTCCAAAGCTAAGTTGAAGTGAATTCATATGGATACTTATAGTATAAACAGGTTTTCAAAATGGTTTAAAATGATATGGTAAAAATTATAAGAAGTGCCATGTTTGATAGAGCTGCTTGTTAATTTTTAACTAGACCAACAGTTACTATTTGAAGTGTAACTTCTTTGATAAAGATTGGATCAATGTGATTCCACTTGGAGATTAAAGTAGATTTATTTTTTTCTTTCTAGTAAAAACAGATTTTAAAAATTCTTAGGCTTGATATCACAAAATTGGTGATGAACAGACCTAGGAGGCAGAGTTTTAGTATGTTATTTTGAAGACATGCAGTCACTAAATGTGGCATAACTTTTTCATTTCACCTCCAAATGGGATGATTAAAATTGTGTCTTAAACTATACTTGAATATATATCTCCCATATAAACATGTTTTTAAAATAATATTATTTGGTATGTTAAATATGCCAATGAAAAGTCAAGACCTAGAATTGTCGTCATGTAGATTTTTCAAGAAACAGTTAGTATTTCAAGAATAAATTTTTCATATGATACCTGATTGAAGTGATTTGAATTGATTTGGAAATTAGATTCCAAGGAATATCTTCCCTACGAATTTCAAGTAAAAATGTTTCCATTAGACACCTCAAATATAGGATGTACTAACTCTGTCCTCAACATTTCACTTGAGACCTAGTTTTGATTTTGATCACATTTTTAGTTGTGATATAAATTGAAAATTTAAAAATGGATTCGAAAACTAGATTTCAAGAGATATGTAAAAAAATAACAAGATTTAAAAATGATCCTATATGGTTACCCAAAATAGGATTGTTCTTACTACATTTTTCCATGTAGTCCTTTCAAATGAATATTGAACAATGATTTGAATAAATATTCATGACAGTTTCAAACAAAATTATTATGGAAGTCTTATTGTGAATTCATTCTACTTGTTTATTTATTCTATTCTATCCTCTTCTATTTTAGAAAAATAATGCATTCTCTCAAGTATAAGAGAATTTCCAATGCATCCATTTTCATAACAAGATCATGAGTAAACTCACATCCAAATTTGAAAAATATATTTTAATGAATGTTTGGACATGAAAATTTATCTGATCATAAAGATTTGATGAGAAAGAATGTTGAAAAATGGAGTAGTGTTGTAACCTAATGACTAGTTGAAACCAAGTTTTAAGATGATCTTTTTTTGCTTGGCTCTCATTAATTGTCATAGCACAAAGCTCTTCTTGTGGTACTTGTTCAAAATTTTGTATGCACAAGGGATCTTGTGATATACATGCTAGAAATTCTTCAATCTCTGGCTCTAATGTTTGATCTTCATTGCATGTGATCCATGACTCTTTCACCTCCTCACAAATATAGCTAGAAAAAAGTTCTAGATTCTCTTCCTGTGGATCATCTACATGGATGTTTTGTTGCTCTTCTATCCTTTGACATGAAGATCCATTCCTAGTGAGCATTCTAAATTGAAGACAAGGACTTAAGAATAGTTTTGTGGTGGCATACCCTCCTTCTCTGAATGATTTCTTTAACATCATTTTTTTAGATCTTGTCTTGCAAATGGATTTTGTAGTTTTTTTTTTTTTGGGGGGGGGGGGGTTTTGTTTTGGGAATCTACTTTTAGGATCTTTATTTCTAGGCATAAAGAAACATAACTAAGAGAAATGTATATTAACTAATTTTTTTTATCAAATTTTTAGTGTTTTTGTTCATCTTCTATTTGACTATGCTAATAATTGCCTCCCCGGCAACGGTGCCAGGAGGTTGAGCTAATTTATTAACACAAATTAACACAAGTATTTAATTATCAATCCGAGTTTGTAAAACTTCGAGGCAAGTCCATAGTGTACGGATATCAGATGTAGCCAAGCTTAGAAGATAAAATTTGAAGAGTTAAGGAAGTACATATTACAAATATAAACCTATTTTAACAATTTCTAATTCACTAATGTAATATGTGAAAGATGAGGCTCCTAACTTAGGAGAACCAGGTTGTCCTTCCCTACAATACTACTTTCATGAAGAGAAATCTAAAAGAACTAATTAACAATAGTTTATGATGCAAAAGATGTAAAAGAAGAGGCTCCTAACTAAGGAGGACCAAATTTTCCTTCTTCACAATTCTACCCTATCATAATCACCATTGTTTCAAACCAGAAATGCATAAATAACTTCAAATAAGAAAAGGAGAATGAAATTCAGTTTTAGTTCAAGATCAAATAGAAGGGGAATTTAACTTAAATTCCTATGTGTCCCTTCATATGTAGATTAGAATTAAACGAATATCCATTCAACAATAATAACACATTAATTCAAATAAGAAAATCTAAAACAAAACAAGTAAACAAATCTAAAGCAACTAGTTCATGAAAATTAAGCTAGTTTAACAATGAAGTGTACTTAATTTGGAGTGGGGGCCCTCCACCCTTGCCTTGCACACTTGAGGATGCTATCAAATGCTGAAACTTCAAACACTCATCCACACTAATGAACAGAAAAATGAAAGTAGAACAAGTTCTTCTAAATAATCTCCAATACTCAAACGTCTCAGCATAAAGTTATATAAAAATTACATTCATAAGCCTTCAAAGTTTTGGCTTAAATAGAAGATCATGAAACAATCTGATCTAAAGTCTCTCTAATAACTATATCTATTCATATCCATCTATCCAAGTCGAATCCATTCAATCCATCACTAAAAATATGGACAATCCCATGAAATCATAAAACTACCCTATTTCCTAGGGATTTTCTGGGTGACTAGTCATGTTTGACCAGCCTTGACCAGGCCTAATAAAGCTTGTTTTGACCGAACCAAGTGGAATTAGTTCATTCCTAGTTCCAAAGCTTTCCATTCATGCATCCAACTCCAGCCCAAGTGTCCTGCAAATATGTCATCCACATAGCTGTTACATGAATTTCTAATTCTGTCCAAAATTGCACTTGAAGCTCAATTTTCATAAAAACTTCTAGAACTTGCAAAATTAAAATTAAATACCTGAATATGCATAAAATACATCAAAATGAGATGGATGTGATGGAAAATGGATGGAAAATATAAGGATTAAGTAAGTTTCCTTAAGCAAAAATAGACCAAAACTGAGGGCCAACAGGTGTAATGCTATTGTGCTATCATGCGATTATGTTATCATGATGTTATGATGTCATATGAGTTTTCTTAAGCAGAATGATCATTGTAAATACCTTAATGAGTTGTGCTATAAAGCTCCACTATGCGGTATGCTGTCATGTTTCCATGATGTTTTGATTTTGAGCATATCTTTCATTATAAATACTGCAATGAGCTATGTTATAAAGATCCATGGGCAGTATGTTTTGTTTTCAGAAGTCTTGTTGGTTATATGTGTCATTGAACACCAAGGACAGTGTTCCCCCAAGGGGGAGGGTTCTGTAACAGCCCTAGTGAAAATTCCATGTAAAAATACATAAATACCACAGATGATGGAACACGTATTCCAAGCTGAATGTTGGGAAATACATCCTAGGGGTTGTTCATTTGGTTGTTTATGGTTAAGGAAATTGGAAAAGGAAATGGTTAAGGCATTAAAGAGGCAAAAATGTATTTTGGCACATTTATTTATGAAAATAATGGAAATTAGGAGAAAAGAAAGGTGAAAGGTCACATTTTGCATGTGAGGAGGAAATTGAAGGAAAATAATGGAAAATAAAGAAAATAGAGGCCTCATTAATAAAAAGGCTTATGAGGATCAGTGGGCAAGACTTGGTCAGTTTAGTTTTGAAGCTCTCTCATTATTCTCTCTCTCTCTCTCTCTCATACTCTTGGCTACTTAGAGTTTTTTAGGAGCAAGAAAGGAAAAGAAGGCAAGAGGAACCAAAGATCAAGCAGGGAAATGCAGGATCAAGTAGCTACAATAGGCTTCATTGCATGTATCAACTTGCATTTTTATTTTCCTTGCTAGATTTGGCATGCATGGGATTGCATGTGTATTTTCCTTACTATATTTGGCATGCATGGGATTGCATGTGTTTCTTTTTCTACCATGGCATGGGTTTTTCCAGGTGTGATAGTATTTTCAGCTTAGCCTTGCCATTTCCTGATAGCTTTGATGAGAAGGGTTCTCTCATGCATTTTGTAGGGGATGGCCGGATTGGATTCGAAGCTGAGTGGGGTGGATCTCCGAATTGTTAAACACATGGTGGTAGTGGTCCTTGAACCGGACTGAGGATGCATGAAGCCACTGGCCTAATAACCCTTGAACCGGACTGTGGATTGTGGTAAAGCCAAATTGTGTTCCTCGGTGGGCCTAGGAATCCTTGTCGGTGAATGGCGGGATATACAGTAAAGCCAAGAGGTGGATTTTCTCTCCGTTGGGCATAGTGATTCTAGGATGGGATGAACGGTAAAGCCTAGGGAGTATGTCTTAGTGTAGGGCCTAATGATCCCTGGATCAGACTGCGGATGCACGGTAAAGCCTGAGAGGCTAGGAGGCACTCAAATTCCTCACGGTGTAGGCGGAGAACTCCGTGGCATCCACATTGATTGGTGTTTTTTGATGTGTTCTATGAGTCCCAAATTCATTCTTGGAATATGGCACAGGGGTAATTGGCTGAAGAAAGACTTGGCTTAGCCAATATATGGTCGGGTGGAACGTGGTAGTCCCATCACTGATTGGTTCATTTCATTTATTAATGAAAAATTCATTCTCTTGATTTTCATGTGATAATGTACTAATATATATATGGATTTTGATGGTTGATATGTTTATTGTATTTCTATTCCTATTATGTTTTTTATATGCACATTTACCTCGGAGGGTGTTACAAGCAGTTGATCAGATCTTGCAAGGACGACCTTGCAAGAGAGTTTGAAATGAAGGACATGGGTCTTATGTACTACTTCCTCAGATTGAAAGTATGGCAAGGAAATTGGGAATTGTTTGTCTCTCAAGGAAAGTATGACAACGAGATACTTCAGAGGTTCTGAATGGGCAATTGCAAACCCATGGATATACCTCTAGCGACCAACTAGAGTAAACAAGATGCCACATCAGGTGAGGAAGTGGATGCTACTGTATACCGGCAGTTGGTGGGTTCACTAATGTATCTTGTGAAAACATGACCAGATATGTGCTATGCAGTCAACTAGTTGAGTCAAGCTATGGTTAGGCCAACCAGATTATTTTCGAGGGAAGTTAAGCATGTTCTATAATACCTTTGAGGCACTACTCAGTTTTGACTATGGTACAGATGCATAGAGGGACTGAAGTTGTGTGGCTTCACAAATTCAGATTGGGTGGGGAGTGATCTGGATTTAAACAGGAACGCAAAAAATTACAGATATAACCATAAACGTAGAGATGAAATGTAAATAATACTTCATTTCATTAATGTAAAATACTGAAATATGCTTACAAACAAAAACGGAAATAAACCTGCTAGGGCGATGGTAACTTATCTTTGAGAAGAGATGTGGCGGCTACATTCCTCTAAACTACCTTACAATGAGGCTCAAGGGCCTTTTTATTATTGAATAATAAGATCAAACTCTAAACAACCAAAACACTAACCCGAGGAGATGTAACACCAAGAGTTTATGGGCCACGTTGGTGTGAGTTAGACAGCCAACTTCCCGGGGTCGTGACTTGGTCATATTATCTCCGTTTGACGCGCATGATAACCCATTGGAAATATCTCTTCGAGGACTGTGACGAAAAAGACGGTTTTTGATGAAAGCTCGTTGGCGGTAGATTTCCAAAAAAACATCGTTTAGGGCCTCAAAACGGCTCTGGAAGTTTAGGACCTAAAAAAATGCTAAAAATAGTAAATTGTGCTACAATTAAGGAAACTGAAAAAATGAAAGAAGCTATGGTGGGGGTCCAAGTGGAATTGGCGGGTGGCCACCAATATCCACCTGGATCTTTCCTCCCCCCTTAGGAAGCAATGGTCCCCATTGCATTGAGTTCCTCCATGAGATGAGGAAACTTCTGCTAAACTTGGTCCCTAGTGAGCCACTTGCCCTAGTGTAGGAGTTGGCCTACTTTGACAACTCGATATAGTTGGATATTCTGCCGGCGAGTGTGTTTGATCTGTGTCCATGATCTGATCAGTTGCAGCTTGTTCCATGCAATCTGGATTTAACTCTGTGGGTGTGAGCTGTTCTGCAATGTCAGATGTGTCTAATAATGGTGGAAAGTATGGCCAAAGGCGGTCCACATTTAACACTGGGTGCAGGCCAAGGAATGGGGGAATGATGAGCTCAAATGCATTGTCTCCCACAACCTTGGTAATGGTGTAAGGACCATATCGGAGTGGTCTGAGTTTCCGATAGGCTCCGGTAAGGTGTTCCTTTTGCAAATGCAACCAAATTTTGTCATCCACCTAAAACTTGTGTGGCACCCAATATTGATTATGTCGCTACTTGTACTTGGCATTTGATTTCTCCAAATGTCATGGACCTACTGGTGAATATGTTGGATGTGCTCAATGAAGCTATTTGCCTTATCTGTTTGGGACTGTACATGAGCGGAATCTGCGTGAGTAGTTGCAAATGGCATGGCCACATCAATGGGACATAGTGGCTGGAATCCCAAGCCCACCTGAAAAGGGTTATGGCTAGTCGAGCTGTGGAGAGCCCGGTTGTAGCTGTGCTAAACATAGGGGAGGCTCTCGTCCCATGTGCATGGATGCTTTGAGCTGTACATGCGCAGAATGTGTACGATCATCCTGTTGACAACCTCTGTCTGGCCATCAGTTTTAGGATGGAAGGTTGTGGTCTTAGTGAGTTTGGTGTCTAGCATCGACCAGAGACTGGACCAAAATGTACTGAGGAACCTTTTGTCCCAATCTGAGATGATAGACTGTGGGATCCCAAAGTGTACCCACACTCATTCAAAGAAGAGTTTAGTAGTGGCTTCAACTGTGATATTCTTCTTGCAGGCCGCCATAATGGCCATCTTCGAGAACCTATCGATGACCACAAAAACACAGTCAGTTCCATGCTTAGTGGAAGGAAGGCCTGAAATGTAATCCATGGAGATGGATTCCCAAGGTCGATTAGGGGTAGGAAACGGGGTATAGAGGCCTTGCTTCTTGATGGTTGGTTTGGCAATAGCGTAGGCAGTGAATGATCTGATGTACTTCCCGACATCATGTTGAAGATTCGGCCAATAGAAATAATTTATAGTACTGCCACCGTTTTCTCAACCCCAAAATGCCCAGCAGCCCAACTGTAGTGTGCTTCCCAAATTATCTTGGCACGCTCCTTGAAGGAACACAAAGGTGACCCAAGTGGCATAATAGGGCATCTTTGAGGTGAAAATATGGAACATGTTGACCCTCCAATAGTGTCTGGTATGTGTGGCCGAATTCTAGGTCTCTTTTGTAGAGAAGTGGACAATTAGAAGTCTTGTGCCCACAAGAGTTGAGCACGGTGGTTAACACCATGATCGGTGGTCGACTGAGGCAATATGCAACATTATTGGTGCTGCCCTTCTTATACTTGATATTCAAATGGAACGGTTGCAGGTATGTGGACCACTTCTGATGGAAATCATTCCACAATTTCCCTTGGGTCTGTATGAATTACAGGGGTCAATGATCTGTCTGGATGACTGTTTCCTTCCCCAAAATGTAATGCTTCCATTGTCGGCATGTGTGCACAATGGAATACATCTCTTTTCCATAAGTGGGATACTTTCGGACTGTGTCTTAAAGTGTCTCACTGTGATATGCCATTGGATGCCTGTGTTAAGTAAGGACTACCATAATAGCATAGTCAGAGGCATCTGTCTCGACCTCAAATGGTTGTTGCAAGTCTAGTAATGCGAGCACTGGTGCCAAGCAGAGGCAAGCTTTAAACTCTATGAATGCCTTCTTTTGAGATTCAGACCAAGAGAATTTTTCTTTTGCTCCTCCCTTCATGGCTTGACTCAAGGACCAAGTGATATGAGAAAATTCCAACACAAACTTGTGGTAGAAGTTGGCAAGACCTAGAAAGTTGTGGAGCTCTGTCAGAGTGGTTGGAGATGGCCAATCCCGAATGACTTGGATATTGGCTAGATCCACATGCACCCCCTGTTCATCAATAATGTATCCTAGATACTGAACCTGGGTCATGCAAAAAGTTCATTTCTCTAAATTGGCACATAACTTGTGTTCTCGCAGTGTTTGGAGAACCTGTCAGATGTGGTGGAGGTGCTCTTCCCAACTTTGGCTGAAGATTAAGATGTCATCCAATTATACCACTATAAATGAGTTGGTGAATGGCTACAAGATGTCATCCATTAGCCTCATGAAGGTTGTAGGAGCATTCGTCAATCCAAAAGGCATAACCAACCATTCGAAAAGGCCCTCCTTGGCTTTGAAGGTAGTCTTCCACACATTGGAGGGTTTGCTTGGTACCTGGTGATATCCTGACTTCAAATCAATCTTGTTGAAATATATTTCCCCCTTCAGTTGGTCCAAGAGGTAATCAATCTGTGGGATTGGGTACCTATTAAAAACAGTGATCTTATTCAGTGTCTGATAATCAATACAGAGTCTCCAAGTCCCATCCTTCTTTTGTACCAACATGATCGGGCTCCCACGGGGTGATGAACTCAAACGGATGTGGCCTTTCTACAACAGCTCCTGAATCTGCCTCTTGATTTCATCGTTCTCCAGAACAGAGCATCGATAGATTGGTCCATTGGGCAGTGGCTTACCTGGGGTCAGATCAATGGAGTGCTTGACCTGACAGTGCAGAGGAACCCCTGCGGGGGAGATGAAGATGTCCTCGTACTCCTCCACGACCTTGTCCATATGTAGTTGTCATGTGGAAGGGCCTTGTCTGGAGGTCATGGCCACCGTCTTCTTCTTTCCTTAAGGGTGTATCATTAGGAAAATAAATTTCCCGATTTTGGAAATGAGCTTACTACATTTTTTTGCAGTAACCAAAGAGATGGTGGTAGGCAGTGCTACCTCCAATATCCTGTACAACTTATTTCCCAAAGTAAAAATAACAACACGGGGCCTTGATTCATACACAGCATGTCGCTTCCACAAGTATGGTTTTCCTAATAATACATCACAAACTTCAAGGGGAGCAATGTTACATAATACCTCATCTATGAAGGGCTTGATGTTGTATGGAAGGCGACATTGCTAGCTCACACAAAGATCCCATCCTTGGTGAAGCCACCTAATGGTGTACGGTTGTGGATGTGTTGTGGTCGGTAAACCCAGTTGCTTCATGACCTCTATCGAAATGAGGTTCTTTTGGCTCTTGTTGTCGACAATTAACTATAGCGGGAAGCCCTTTACCCACATCTGGGAGTGGAAGAGACGCTCCTCCTCCTCTGGATCTTCGAGTTCCTCCTTCTGGATCTTCGTGGTGTAAACGGTGGCGTTGGGCTCTGCATCAATAATTTTCTTCCCTTTGTCATTCCCCTTGTCGAGTTCTAACTCAAAGTCGTAACATGCATCTGATTCTGAAACCTTTAGCTCAGCCACCAGTGATTGCTTGGCCCGACACTCACTTGTGTTGTGAGTGGAGCTCTTATGGAATTCACACCACTTTCCCGTGTCCTTTTTCAGCTTCGCGGTGATGTTCTTTGCTTGCAGCTTTAGCGGGTTGTCTTGGGCTGCCCTGCCTTGGCTTTGTCCTTTGTTTTGCGGTTTGGGGGTACCTTTCCCTTGCTTCGGATTTGCAGATCCAAAGTCTCGCTTCTTCTGTTTAAACTTTTGCTCAACCTTGATGGCATATCGGTATGCCGTGCCGAGCGAGGAGATATTCAGGACTTTTATTTCATCCTGGATGTACTTATGCAGGCAGTGATGGTATTTGAGTAGCAAATGCTGCTCTGAATCCTTGATACCCAACTTGTACGAAGGGTATGGAAAATATTGATAACCTCTGGCACGTCTTGGTCCCTTCCCTGTCGCAACGTGGTCCACTTTATGTATTGATCCTCATAGCTTCCAATAGGGTATTACTACTCCTTGATGGCATCCCGGAATGAATTCCAAGTGGGTGCGGCTAAAAATAGTGAGCCTGTACTTTCATCCTTCTACTCGCAGTAGGTTTCCACCAGTCATTGACGTGGGGGCTGCTTTGAGAAGAGCGAAAATAATCTCTTGCCGACTAGAAAAATCATGAACAAAAAAATAACCCTCTAGCAGATTTAACCACTTATTGACGACATCTATGTCTATCTGACCCTAAAATATGGGGATTTCAAAATTAACTTGTACCTTAAACGGTATGGCATTTCCAGAGTAGCTATTGGAAGCCAATGCATCACCCTTGGGTAGCCGCTGAAGGATCTGGGCAAAGTTGTCCATCATCGCATTCCTTTGTCGCTCGAGGGCTTCTTTGAGCAAGATTTTGATAGGATCTCCTACCCCCTTGTCTTTCTTTTCATCCTCCATGGGAGGCCATTGGGATTTGTGAGGCTTTTCTTGCAAAGGTTCGACTAGTTCAAGCCCTAACTCCTTATATCCTAACCTCGTTGGGGACATGCAAAGAAAAATAGAGAAAAAAATAAGACTGCTCTGATACCACTGATCTGGATTTAAACAAGGACACAAAAAATTACAGAGATAACCATAAACACAGAGATGGAGCGGAAATAATACTTCATTTCATTAATGTAAAATACTGAAATATGCTTACAAACAGAAATGGAAATAAACCAACTAGGGCGATGGTAGCTTATCTCTGAGAAGAGATGTGGTGGCTACATGCCTCTGAACTACCTTACAATGAGGTTCAAGAGCCTTTTTATTATTGAACAATAAGAGCAAACCCTAAACAACCAAAACCCTAACCCGAGGAGATGTAACACCAAGAGTTTATGGGCCCTGTTGGGGTGAGTTGGAAAGCCAACTTCCCGGGGTCGTGACTTGGTCATATTATCTTCGTTTGATGCACATGATAACTCGTTGGAGAGATATCTCCGAGGACTACAACGAAAAATACAATTTTTGACAAAAAAACATTGGCAATAGATTTCCAAAAAAACATCGTTTAGGGCCTCAAAACGGCTCCAGAAGTTTATGACCCGAAAAAACTACTAAACATAGTAAATTGTGCTACAATTAAGGAAACTAAAAAACTGAAAGAAGCAATGGTGGGGGTCCAAGTGGAATTGGTGGGTGGCCACCAATATCCACCTGGATCAGGGAGTCCATCAGACTGAGAGAGTACATCAGGTAGAATTTTCAGTTTTGGGTCCACATCAGTTTATTAGTTCAATAGGAAGCAAAGATCTGTGGCACTCAGCTCGACAGAAGCATAATACATGGTTTTCAATCAAGCAACATGTGAGGAAATCTGGATTAGAAAGATACTTGTTGGATTTTTTTGTCAGATGATGGATCCAACTGTGATCTACTGTGACAATCAAAGTTACATCAATCTCTCTGAAAATCCATGTTTTTCACGATTGATCCAAGCATATAGATATTAGGTACCACTATTTACGGGATTGTGTGCAGAGGCAGATACTATTTTTGTAGTACATTCTAACAGAGGAAAAAGATATTGACATTTTGACAAAGGCCTTGTCAAGAGGTAATTTTGAGTTCCATAGGTGCAAGATAGGGGTGGTTGATAATTCCTTTCTTGCTAAGAGGGAGTGTTGAAAATTGCAACAAGCAATTCTCAATTTGATTTTGCCTTGCTTAAATTGAGAAAACTTGAATTTCCACATTAGCATCAACTTGGATGATGTTAACTTGTGTGACATGGCTTGAGTCACCCAATTTACTCAGTAAATTTGAGTTGGAGGAGTTAGAGTTCAGTTAAGCATGTGTGATTGCTAATATGTAGCAATCAAGGTCAATTACCTAAGGTTTTTTTTTTCATTTAAACTAGTTCCAACCATTGGAGGAACTAGTGGAGGGTTAAGTTGTGCAGTGGGACTTTAGTCAAATTCAGTGATCATCCAGTTAACTAATCAATCATCCCAAAATAGCTAGTGCATGCATAGAATTTGAGTTACCCAGTTGAGGTGGAGATTACAAGGCAATGTAACATCAGTTGTAGACTAGTCTTGAGTGTATAGGTATTGCATGCAGACAGATGATCATCCTAAGTATTGTGCAATTCAATCAGAGGAATTTCCTAAATAATAGGGTTTAATTCCTCAAGGAATGGCTAGGAGCTCAATACGAGGAAAAAATTGACTAAGTCTAGGTTAGAGGCCTTCAGTGAGAAGAGAGATAGGTTGTGCACTTGTAGGGTGGGCTCAGTTGAGCAAAGAAATTGTAATACATCACTATTCATTTGATTAGTGCAAGTAGGCATTGGGGTTTTTAGAATATTTATTTCCCTAGATAAAAATACTTGTTGCATATGTGTTATTTCTTATTGCATGTCTAAAATTTTTTTTCTAAATAGTGAATTAATGTCCGCAAAGTGGTAGAGTAGTTTTGTGCCTTATTATTTTGATTAAAACTTCATGAGAAGTTGGAAATATACAACCTAATTTTTAAATGAGTTTCTAGATTGAAATGGTTCCTACTAATGTAATGGACATAGATTTTGTTCGTGGTGTCCACTTGATTGATCAATATATTGTGTAGTGTTAAGGGAAATGAACTTGTCTATGAGAGTCTGATCCAAACCAAAACAATAAACAGCACAGGAACTTTTTTCATTACATGTATGATGGTTACATTGCAGACATCCTCTTATAACAGGTTTGTATGTATATGTTGTCTATAGGTCTCCCTTACAACTTATGTGGTAATGTGTTGATGTTGAGGATGACCTCCTCTCTTAACTATAAAAACTTGCGACTCTACATTAGAGGCTTCTTTAGCCTTCCACTTTCAACAATCCTAGATGTCTTCGACAAGCACCACAGTGTTGCTAATCAATGCACTACAAGCCTAAGGGTGTACTTGGGTGCATGGATCTTTGAGGAGTATTGATTTCCTCATAGCCCTATAGACATCATGTGACTTCCATGGACTCTGTTAGTGTTAGCCTTGTTAGCCTATCACTTGAATTAAATGTGCTTTTACTATGCTTGTCGAGACTATCAAAATAAATTTTGTTTTATGTCAATAGGTTTACACAGCAAAATTTGGTCACTGTTTGGTCAGTCTAGAGATGAGGTCAATCTTTTGGCAATTCAATCATGCTGGTCACCGATCACACTTTTATGGAGGTGTCATAATAAAAACATGTTAGTCATCATCATCATTCCATTTAGCCTCAATTCATTCATTAGGTCGCTAGGGTTTCCAAGGTCCATCATTTTCATGAATAAATCCAACAGTGAATAGGAGCATGACAAGCAGCCCTTAGGTATTGATTTATGAATTTTCACACTTTCATCATGTTCTCATGTTCAAAAATTTCCAAAAGAAGGAATTCTAGCACTCAGGAAAGTAAAAGGCAACTTAGGTTTTCAGTGGTAAAGGTAACTCTGTTTTCACAAGTGAGAAAGCAATTTTTAAAGGATGGTGGGTCCCATTTCTTTTTTAAAAAGAGAAATAATTTTCCCAATATAAACTCAAAAGCCCCAAAACTTAGTTCATTTACCTCTTATTCACTCTTGAGTATCGAGCTATCCTGTCCAAGAGAGTAAAAAATTCAGTTTCCTAGGAAAAATTGGCAAAAATCTTGAGGCGCTGCGCTCAGGACGGAGTGCCCAGAATTCACCCAAAACTCTCCCAAATTTCATTTTTTGGCTTGCAAGCTTAATTTCATTTAATTCTAAGCCAAGAGATAATTAATTACACCATCATTGTCCCTCATTTTCTTTTCAAAATCATCTCATGTCAATGATTCTTCAAATTAGGGTTTGTAGTGAAATTTTGCATGGGAAATGATAGAGTGATAATGGCCACTTTTATTTTTGATTTCTAAAACATGTAAAATGTTGTCCTACACCTGCATACATGTTTAATAAACCATTTTAACCATTCAATCCACTTCAAAACAAATTTTTACCCCTCAAAAAGTAAAATCCTAGTTCATTTCTAGAGGTTATGGGCATTTTTCATTACAAACCCTGTTTTTCCTCCTTGCAAACAAATCACTCTTCCATTGTTTCTTCACTCATTTTCATCAGCTTCCAAAGTTCATATCCACCTTTTTCAAACCTCCTCTATCATTTTTTCAAAATCCACCTTCACATCACTTCATTTCCATTCATACCTCACACTTTATTTTTCATTGCCTACTGCTAGGGTTTTTTGTCATCATGGAGGCAAAATCTTCACCAAAGAGGAAAAGAAAACATAAGGGAGGGAAGATCCTCATATATGATACATCAAATTGTAATACAATCAACTCCTATCCTTTCATCAAATAGTGCTTCGAGGATGTACATTGCTTGGAGTTTTGCAAAAGAGTGAGTGAGGTGGGGTTTCATGAACAATTAATAGATTGGGTGGAAACTCAGTTGAAGGGTGAAAGTGTTGTCATCGCTAGTGTTGAGTTCATTTTTTCAGTGGCCTCCATCTCACTTGCAACAGGGTTACCGAACAATGGTGAATATTGGTTCAAAGGAATGAGCCTAGATCTTGAATACTCAAGCCTTTCTTTAAAACACCATATAGAGAAAAACATGCTCGCATTATGCCTTTCAGATACTTATTGGAGAAATATGCCCCTTTGATGAAGATTGTCATGAAGTTTTTTACATGTGAAGGAAGATTCTCCAAGTTGTATGCTTATCATATTCGCCTCCTGATGCATTTCACCTCTCAAAAGCCACTCAACATGTGTAACTCCCTATCCAGGAGCATTTCCAAAATGTCGGAAAAGATACAAGTGAAGGACAAAGAGCACTCCCCAAGCTTGTTTCATTAGTCTAATCAAAACTATTGTCCTTCACCAGCTTGCAGAGAAAGGTATGGCTTGGGAAGCCTTTTTGGAAACAGCCCTGAAATGGCATGAAGCCAATGTAGCAGCTCAATCTTCTAGTGTGCCAAAACAGAAAATGGAGGTGGGGTCCTCTAGCAAATCAGTGGAGAAAAATCAAGTACCTAAGCTTAAGGTGACTAAAGTGTACAAGAAAGGACAGAGGCTTGTGTTTTCTTCTCATGGAGAGAAATGGGCCAAGCCTTCCTCATCAACAAAGCAGGGACCAACAGTGACAGATAAAGACACAGTTGAGCATGAGTTTAAGCTAGTTGATTCAGAGGCCGAGGATCAGACTTCAAGCATGTGATAGACAATCAGAGATAAGGAATATCAGATCAAGGAGCTTTCAATCAATATGGAAAGAGAAAAATATATCATTTCATTCCTTGAACAGGAGAATAGTCAACTCAAAGCAAAGGAACTGATCATGGAAAAAGAAAAAGCCAAGTTATTGCAGCAAGTTGGCAAGGGCAAAGAGATCATAGAATCAATTGAGCTTGATGGATCAAAAGGTAAAGGAAAGAGGAAAAGTCCAGGAACAAAGGGCCTGAAAAAAGCTTTGCAAGAAGAGGAAAAATGCATCCTATTGAATGAAGACATGGACCTAGAAGATAGAATTGCTCTTGAGGTCAATCAAGTCAAGGAGTATTGGCTCAACAGGATGAATGAACACTTGGAGAAGCTCCTTGAGAAGGAAAATAGAGATAATCAGAAGCTCAGACATATGGTGCACCAGTACTAGGCTCAAAACATGATCACCAATGTCAAGGTAAAGTAGCTTGAAAACAAGCTCAAGGAAGCCAAAAATGACCAAAAGGATAAGGGAAACTTGGAGATGCTTGCTGAAGCATCTATGAAGGTTTAAAAAACATATTTTTACACCTTCCATCTAATTTTGAGCAAATTCTAAGCACTTCAATTTTTTTGAGAATTTTTGGGCTAAGTTCAGAAAGTCAGCTGCTCCAGAAGCGCAGTGCCTTGGTGCTGGCACTGCCCTTCTTCCTTAGGCTTCCATTTGAGGAAAATTTTATATTTTTGGAAAGATCTTTCCATCCTCTAAAAATCCATTTGCTCGGATTTCATAGAGGTGGCTTATTTTTAGAGAAAAGTGCAAAAAAGTGGCAAAAAACTAGCATTCTGGACCCTTTTTTGACAGGCGTTGCACACAGGGAGTGACCTTGGGAGAATGGATATTTGAAGGCCTTCCCATGGTCCAAATTCAAAAATTCAAATTGTTATAGAAACTAGATTGGAAGGGCTAGTTGAACGTTCTCTCATTTTTTCATTTTTTCCCCAAGAAGGCACCTTAAAATCAGCTCAAAGTCGGCATTGCGCTTCTGCACTTTTTGTGTTTTAATTTGTAAATTTCACTGTGTAAAATTTAAAGTTTCCAGTTTGACTTAGTCAAAGTCAAACCTCTTTATGTAATGGAACTAGTTTCAAGGATAGGTGATGTAGGCATGAATAAATTTACATCATAGGTTGTTTTTGATGTTTGTTAGGCCTCATAAAAGAAACAAACTCCTAAACAAACTCTCCATGAAGTGTTTGAGTTTCACCTTCTCACTCTCACCTGTTGGTTGAGAGAATCTTAGAGTTAGTTACTCCACCAAGGCATTCGACTCATGAAGGTGGGAAATTTTTCTAGGAGAGTCTATATGTATCATTTCTCATCAGGAGAAGAGGGTTGAACTTTTTGTGAAGGAAGCTTGCATGTAATCATCTTTTCAGTGAATATAGAGACAGGTTGCAGCTATTTTCAAGGAACTCTAGCCCAATGAGTACATGGTGCTTGTACTACATTATATTTTTTTCTAATGGTTTAAACATCTTTATCTACATGATATCTCTTCTTTCTATGGATGCCTTACAGTGAAATATACAGAATTCTTGTTTTTCAAGCTCTGTTATCTGGTTTTCATAGTTATGTTTATGTCTTCCTAAGCTAATGAAATCATGTTTACTTATGCTCATTAGTTTCTTCTACACTTTCTCCTCTATACTACACTGACAATATTCAAAATACACCATGGCTTCTGATATCTAGCTCCTTCTCATATTTGCTCCTGCACTCCTACAACCTAAACCTATTTGTGGCTCCAAACCCTAAGTTCAGCAAACCCTAAAACTCAAATTTTCACAAACAAAAAAACAAATACACATATCTAGCCTAAAATTCATTTTCTTTAAAGCCATATCACTAATAAGAGACTTAGAGAGATCCCTCTCATACTCAGTAGGGCTAACTACTGAGCTGAAGTGGTTTGAGGTTACCCTTCTCAATTTCCTTTTCATCCCAGGAAATTGTAAGGACTAACAGACTCTAGAGAATCAGCTCTATCATAAGCTCAGGAAGGGTAGTGTCGGTAAGTGCATTAACAAGTTGTAGTAACCATGGTGGAATGATGGCGTAGATCTAGATGGTCACAGAGAAACTGTGGCCAAGCCATAAGTAAATTCATGCATGAATGGTGAAGATTTTACAAAGTAGCATTGGGACGAAGCCAGGCAGGGATCGAACTTATAGATCAATCGAATAAGATTATGTCATTGGTCTAGCAGAGACCTCATCGTGGAAGCTCCTAATTGGATGCCCAGATCTTTCCTTATCAGGATAGGGAAATAGTGGGGTGATGTGACTCGGAGACCACATCTTGAGAGTTTATTTTCGCATCACAAAATAATGGCACGGATGACTAGGCACCGATCCAAATGGGCTCATAGCTCAGAGGTGCGGAGACTTCCTATTGGCTGGAGTGGAGCCCATGTGACAACTCACCCTTGAGGCCAATATCTCATAAGTTAGGAAGGGGAACTTGTAGTGGAACATGGGATGAATCGGCATGGGTTGTCATGGCACTACACATTGTCTACCAATTGGAAGCAAGGGTCATGTGTAGGTGCACCCACTAATCCATGTAAAACTAGGGGTTCTTCCCCAAAATCTAAAAAGTGCAGGTTTATGGAAGTGTCAGGGTGTTGGGATCAGGATGAGGTATCCCAGTGGTTCCCATCTTAGAGGTGCAAGAAGGAGCAGTCGAGAGAGCATTGATATGAAAGGGTCGGGATAAAATGTCTAGGAGAGTCCCACCCCAGTTAATAAAGGGGAGCAGTCACAAGGATTCATCAAGAAGCCAAGAATAGGATGTGTCCCAGAGGGACCCACCCCAGATGGTTAAAAAATGGGTAGGTTAGAGGATTCAGCGGGATGACATGTCCCGAAGGCCCCATCCGATAGGTATAAGGGAGAGTAAGGATGATAGAATTACGATGAAAGTGTCGAGATGACATGGTCGGCCAACGTCATGGAAGGGTTCATAGAGGTTGGCCCCAAATTGACGTCATGCGTATGTAAGGAAACTATTATGGTTTCTCTGGAGCCCCAAACCCAGTTCTGAGGGGTGCCATTGGTGGGTTTAGAAAGGAGCTTGGCCCTGCCATAATGATTATCGGTGGTCAATTTGGAAATCAATAGTACTCCCTTTATCTCCCATTTTGAGGGGTGACCCCCCTCATAAACCTCGAACACATTACCATGTCATAGTTACATATGATGGCTCTATTATCACTCCAGGAAACCCTCCTAGGTTGTAGCTCGGAGATGCTTGGTAACATATAATATTCAATATTGTTCTCAGAACTATTGGAATGGATGATGGTTTGGATCAAGCTAGATAACCATTTCAACTATGTTTTTACTCAAGACATGCATGAACACCCTCAGCTTACAAGGCTTTAGACCACTAATGCTCAATAGTTTGTAGATTCAATGAATGGATGGAGAATACTAACCATACTAGCAGATGCATATATATAAACACATATGAATGGCTAGCTACATGCAGCAAATTGGAACATTGATTGTACTGGAAGATGCATATATAATAACACATATGAATGGCTAGCTACAAGCAGTAAAGAAGCTTGCAAATCTACTTTATCAACGCAGAGATAAGATGACAGTTTTTTGGCACTAGATACAGAAGAAACATGAATAAACTATCCAAGTACAAGCTTAGAATAGAAGAGAAATGGACATTGAACATATAACAGCAAAAGAATCTTGTATTACTAATGAATGCAGATGAGAAGCTTGAGTAGCAAAGTCTCAGTAGTCCCCAGAAGTTGAACCCTTATTACATCTAGTTTCCAGCCTTTTATAGGCCTTTTACAGTGCTCTTGAGCTCTTAAAGGCTCAGATTGTTAATCTATCCTATGTGTCCCTTCACTGTTTGATTCCCTGAATCGACAAGCATGCTTAGAGGTTTTTTCTCCTTCTGACAGAGGAATAACCACCTTCGGGTATTCTGGCAAGGATCTCTCTCATGCTAGAGATGCCCCATGATCTCTTTGGGTTGATTTGGGTTGTGTCGCGTTGTTGATGCTCCATGATCGATTCTGTTTGTGGGCTACATTGTGTTGTGTTGTCACCTTTTCCAGCCATTTCTCTCTATCTCTCAGCCTCTTTTAGGTGATGGAATGGCTATTCAGGCCTCTATGATCTCTCTAAATGCTTAATAGTGATTATTTTCTGTTCTATATAGAAAACCCTATAATACTAAGAAATCCCACCCATTCTGCTTCTTTCAGACTTCAAAAGTCCTCAATCATGGTTTATTTATATATCGGGTCCGCCCTTGGGTCGCTTTCCCCTATCGCAAGTGGCCTGACCCTGTGTTTCCCTTTGTATTGAAATACTTTGAAAAACACGGGAAATACATGAAAACGGCCTCCCTCTGGACTTCAAATTTTATATATTTCACTTCCCAGACCCTTTCGGGTCCGGGTTTCATCGCAATCGGTGCTGCCCCAAGCTTCCTTTTATATTTCATTTAAACAATGAAAATACACAAAAAAATATTAAAAAATGGGCTTTTGCGGACTCGAAACTATATATATTTTGCTTCTGAAACCCATCGGGTCTGGGTCTTATCGCATTGCGCACATATATGCAAAGGCCCCGCTCCATGGTGATGTTCTGTTGTGATACAATGATGCGATCTGATTGCAATCGCACATCGCCCAAGCCAGAGGTCCATGGTTAGCACTCATAGTAATCCCCGAGAGTGATATTCGCGATGTAACGTGGGTCGTTGATCTACACGCTTGATCGACGGTCCACATTGATTCACCGATCATCATCACCATTTTCATATCATCTTCACTGGTTGCAACTGTCTGCGACCGCCAATTGCAACTGCCAATCCGATCATCGGAGATTGCTAATCGGCAGTGCCTTACGCCCAACCCGAAGTCCTCTCTGCTTGCCATTTTGTGATTTGCTGCATAGATCTAGGTCATTGATCAGCCAGATCTAACGGTTGCTATGCATTCTTGAGTTTAAGCCTCCAATACATGGTTTTTTCATGATTTTGAAGTGTTTTTAGCCTCCCAATAATGCATTTATGCCCTTCCAAGGGCTCTCCTCCCTCGCTTGTTTCGATTTTTGGATGATCTTAAGCACTTTTGAAGACCTAGGGAGCGCTTTGGAGCATATTTGGATCCATTTGCATGATTTTAAGCAAACTTTGGAGACTTTGGGAGTGTTTTGGATCCATTTTTTGGCCAAACGCCAACAAAGCTAACACTAGCTCCTTCTGGGGATGAAAGCCTCCTTGTGAGGTTTCAAGAACTACAGAACAAAGCCTTTCCTGTAAAAAACAAGATCAAATATTCCTCCTAGTGTTGCATTGGGCATGGAGTCTATTTAGCATGAAATAAAAACCTGAAAAAACATATTTACAATACCAAGGCTTGAAAGCCTTAACTGAAATAAAGTTTGAAGAACATCCCATTGATTGGGCCATCAAAAACATTTCATCCTTCCTTTAATTCATCCCTTTTGAGAAAACAGTCACCAAACTAATAATTGACCCTTTTTACCTTTCTATCAAAGGTTTCTTTCTCTTGGTCAATGTGCATATTAGCAAATTCATCAAAGACCTGAAAAATCCTATTGATTTGATCATCTACTTCAAAAACTTTCCAGCATTTGGTATTATCAGGCAGAGATGGTCTATATTTCCCCTGCTCTCTGTATGCTTTTATCCTTGATGTTTTGTTTGGAAGGTTTTGTACACCTGCTGAATGATAAGGTCTACTTCATACTCTGTTGTGTCATTTGTGACCTAAAAAGTTAATATAAAATATGAATCAATGTATTTCTCTATGGCGGACAAAAGGAATTCACCTATTCCTGCAGCTTCCTTAGAGCAAGCCCCATCAAAGAAAATGTGCCAAATCTGTGGGCCTTCTTCCTCTGTGATCTAGCAAACTGGTTTTTTAAGCTGTGTACAGGCCAACTGATAAGGCTTGGTAATGTCAAGATCGAGCTTATCCATAACAGCCTTGGGCATTGGATTATGGCTAGCTCCAGTGTCCAGAAGGCAATTATGAAGGATTTTATCATGAATAGTCAAAGAGACATAGAATGATGGGGAGTTGTCTTCACAATTTCTAATCATTGGTCTAAGAATAATAGTTGGTTGTTCATCTTGCAAATTTATATAGTCAGTGGAAGCTTGGATGGCATTAGGCTCAAGAGCCTCAAGGATAGATTTCTTGAAGGACTCATTCTTCATTGGTTCAATCAAAGGCATAGGTATTCTTAGCTTCTGAATTTCTGATTGAAAATTGAAAGAAGAAGGGGACTTGTCAAGGCCTCTTACCTCTATGGTTGGAGCTTTGAGGATGATAGGATCAACTGTTGGTTGCTTCTGCTTATTAGCTTGCTATTCTACAGGGACAACAACTTTATGAATAGGAGTCTCCTTGGCATTATTCATTTTGGACCTCAAATTATATTTGTGTTGATCTTCAGTTTGTAGAACAGCTTCACCATCCCACTATTGGCTAATCTGGTCATTAAATAATGACTTCTCATAGGCAGCTAAGGTCAAAAAGGGGGCACTGCCTTTGTCTTCCATACAATGGATCTCATCACCTTCTTGATACTGCTCTTCTTCCATGACTGCATTTTGGAAAGGGGCCTTCACCCTTTGGTTTTCATTTGCATCTTTGTTTCTTTGCAAGATCTGCAACTACTCATTTGCCCTTCTATATGGATTTGGATTTGGAGGAGCAAAGGTATTAGGAACCCTACCTTTCCCAAAATGTTGCTCAACCTTTAATTTGGAGACTTCAGAGGCTAATGACTCTATCATCTTGTCTATTTTATCGTTCTTGGGATCTAAAGATGATGAAGGCTCGCCCCTCTGTCTCCTTCTATCAGCATTACCTTTGATCTTTTCCGTAGCCATCATGTTTGATTCTACTTCCAGGGCTGCATCTTTCATATCATCAAAAGAAGCACATCACCTCTTGTTGAGTCCCAAACTTGCATCTTCCCTATATACCTTTTCAACCTTCTTTTCCATTTACTTGACCCACCAAGCTGTCAAACCATTGCATATTAGTTTAAAAAGAGCTTATAAAATGGTTTCCTAACTATGTTTGTGACTGCTGTTTGATTTAGATTTATGTTCAATCAACTGCGAAAACTTGTCACTTTCTGCAGCCAGCTCAAGTTTCCGCAACCATTTTGTTGAAGACTATGTTACAGGTGTCCAATGGAGAATCCGGCCACATGGGAAAGCTGCAAATGACATGTACATGGAGTGTGTCCCCTTGGTTCAGCCGAATCACTCACAAACCGCCATGGCCAAATACGGTCAAAGGAGTGGTCAAACCAAGAGTTTTGCAGTGGCACGGCTCTATTTTGCCCAAGTGAAGTTTTGCGTGGCAATATCCTCAATCTCCGGAGGTGTGCTAACACCTGTGGATCAATCCGTGAACCAAATCGAACAGCGACCACTCCATAGATTTATTTGTCATGATTACCATACTGCTAGATATCAGGACGTGGAGATTTACGTGTCTGTTTGGCAACGTAGAATTTAGGAATCAGTTATAGCACCTTCAGTTATAAATAACGCGTTATCATACGCTTGATAGTTAGCTTTTACATGTAATCTTGACTGTGTTTACGATCCCACTATGTCGTGCTCTATTTCTATGTTTTCACTGCACTTTAATATATGAGAAGACAGCATTCTTAAGTTCAATTTGTGACTAAGTATTGATTGGCCGAGGTTGCAGAGGGCCCCTGTACACCAAGGCTCTGTATTTACTGTATAGTTTCTTACTTGATTTCCTTATGTTACTGCTTTTATAATCATTTGCTTGTATATATTACGTTGTCCTGATATTTATACTAACTGTTGTTCATATTTTCTTTTATGCTTTCTCATGATCGCTAGCTGATCAGTATTTTTCTTTCAGGTTCTTGTAGGCAGCCCGGGAAAATTACATAGTTTTAATGACTAATGACATGAGATCATCTTATCCTTTCTGCTGATTCATTTACTGAGTTTTAATTCCAACATTGTCATTTCTTTCAGTTTTTCTTTGCTTATTTACTTTTCTGCAACTTAGATATCATATTACTCATTTGTTTATGATGTCCTTCCTATAGCCAAGCAACTCAAATAGTGAGGAATCAGAATATTACTTGATGTAGTATGATTTAGTTTACTTTCCTGCAAGTTAGTGATTAAATTACTTATGTCATTTTCAGGAATTGAAATATGAATGAGTAGTTACATCTTAGTTTCAGTTTATGCAATTTCATTTCCTGCAATTTAGATATCATATTACTTAACTTGTTTATGATTAATTCCTATAGCCAGAGTGAGTCGAAAGGTGAAGGGTCAGAATATGGGTTGAAGTAGTGTGATTTAGTTTTCTTTGCTTTCAGTCTTTGAATTGCTTTGAGTTCAGTTTTTATTTTCTTTTTATACAGTAGTAAGGATACTAGGCTTCATTGTCACTAGTTCATTGTTTTGGTACATTTTTATTTTCTTTTGAGAATTGATTTCATCACAACCAGTTTGAAACCTTCTTTTTGAGAACTTTAAAGTTTGGAAAGTCATTGTAGAAATCACCATTGCCATCCATACTTGACCTTCAATTCTGCCATCTCACATTATGGAATCCATAGAAGATAAACCCAAAAACTCAAAAACGACAGAGAACTAAGAAATCAGTTATCTTGCATATACAGTGCACTTCACTTCAACAGTTTATGACTCTCGAATTGACATTTTAAATAGCAATTTAGGACACACTAAATTGACCAAAAATTTTGGCGCCGTTGCCGGGGAAGTGAAACTAAGTAGCCAATTTCTTAAAAAAAAAAACAAGAAAATTTCAATGAAGGAAAAATTGATAACTTCTCAAAGTATGCTCTCCTCTTGCACCTAGTGTGATCTGGAGGATCAGAAAAGAGAGATTTATTGGTTTAATAATTTCTTGAGTATGCTCTCTTCTTGCACCTAGAGTGACCTGGAAGATCAGAAAGAGAATTATTAGCCCGACTTGAAGAAAAATAAAATAAAAAATGACATGCATAGAGCAAGAGATTCTAGGGGAAGGTTTTTAGCTAGGGCCAAGAGTTCGATTTTTAAAACTCCATCTACTTCAAGGAATAGACAAGAGACACCTCCATCATCTCCAACTCACACTCCTAGCCTTAGGATTCCTGGAATTCAAGAGGTAGTAGTTGAATTAGGAGACTCTCCCACACCATCCATCGAATCTGAATTAGGAAAAGACCCTTTCTTTACTTCTACAGGAAAACACATTGTAATTGAAGAAGTAGAATCACCTGAAGAAGAAGAGGGGGAAATTCCTCCTCGTTCGCCATTAGTAGAGGAACCAGAGGACTCTGAAGTCTCTAAGGAAACTATCATGACAGAGGAAGTAGTAAACGGATTTGGTAGAGGTAGAGGTAGAGGAGGAGGAGGAAACAATGGAGGAGGTAGAGGTAACAATGGGGGAAATAGGGATGGAGATAACTCATTCGGATTTCCTATAGTTGATGAGGATTCTCAAGCAACAATGAAAAACATCTCACCATCTGTCCTCCCAAACTTTCATGGGTTAAGAAATGAGGATCCTGAAACATTTCTATTTGAGTTTGAAGTCGTGTGTCGAACTTATGATTATCTGGAAGACTCTCAAAAAACTCAAATTGTTCCCTTCAACATTGAAAGGAGCTGCTTTGAAATGGTTCATGGGATTAGTCACTCAATCCATTAGGACTTGGAATGATATGAAACAAACATTTTTGGATAGATACCTGGATTATTGTATGCCCACCAATCACAAGGATGAGGTATTCAAAATGGTGCAAAGAGAAGATGAAAACTTGGAGGATTTACTTGAAAGATTTCAATACAACCTGAAAAGAGAAAAAATGAATAACTTAGATGAGGAAACCTTGAAAGCCCTTCTATTAAAAGCCATTAGAGATGAATGGATAGATATTTTGAACATGATGGGAAAAAGAGATATATCTCAACTTCCACTTCATGATATAGCAAATCTATGTGTCCATCTCTCAAGGGGAAAATCTAAAACTGGAAAAGGGCCTAGAGATCCTTCTCTCATTAGAGCAAACAAATCTGCAACTGGATCAGTAAGTAGGGTTGAGATTGGCAACATGCTTGATGAATTCAAAACTGATATCTTAGGGAGTCTTAGTGAGCAACTAGACACCCTTAAAATACAAAACAAGCAGAAAGCAAAAGCTGAAGCTTTGGCCATCTTTTGCCCAAAATGTAGAAAGAAACATGCTCTAAGGGAATGTCCCTTGGATGCAAAAGTTGTAGAAACATGTGTGATTTGTTCAGAAAACCATGAGACCAAGGATTGTCCTTCAATTCCTGGGCTCAAAGCTGTCTTTCAAGAAGATCCAAATTCAATTAAGTCTCTCTGTTTTTTTGCAAGGAGACCTTGGCAGGGGCAACAAAATCAAGGATTTAATAACTCTATGAACTTTCAACCCCCACCAAATTGGAATCCTTGGCAACAACCTTGGTCCCAACCTCAAAATCCTTTTCAATCATGGGTATAAGGTATGCAAAATCCTTATGGGAGATTTGCTCAATTTTATCAATATCTTCCATCTTTTCAAAATCAACAAGCTCCACAAATTCCAAATCAAAATCTACAACTATCATTTCCATTTCCACAACAACAACAACCTTCTCAACAGAATCCAAATTCTCAACTCTTGCTTCCATTCCAATAGAAGACAAATCAACTACCTTCCCAGCCATTGCCGAACCCCAACAATAAAAACCCTCAAAATGTTTACATGGTAGAAGGACAACAATTTCCTACCTATATGATTGTTCCTCTCAATGATGTACAACTCAGATCTGGTATAGTTTTAGATAAGCCTTCTATAGATGCTCAAAAGCAAAGCATTTATGAGGAAGATTCTCTTGAAGCCAATAAAGGTTCTGAAGCATCTCTTCAAAACCCAAGCACTCAAAAAGAAAAAGAAAAAGAGTCAACCCCCACAACTCCTATAGTTGAGCAACCTGCATCTTCATCCACAACTCCTTTTCCTGAAAGATTACAAATTGACAAAGGGGTGGAAAAAAAAATCTTGTTGCCTGACTATGGTTTTCTAGATGAATTAAAGAATGTCTGTATCAAGATTCCCTTGTTACAAGCCATTAGAGAGATTCCTATTCTAGCAAAAACAATAAAGGAGTTGAGTCTTAAAAGACCAGGAAGGAAACCGAGAGATACAAGAAGAATCCACCTGGTAGGAAAAATTGCAGATATCATGATGGGAAAAATTATTATGCAGAAGTATGTAGATCCCAGTAGTCCAATTGTCCAAACACATATCAATGGGGTAGAATTCCAAATACTTTGATTGATTTAGGGGTTGCTATCAACATTATGAGTAGACAGACTATGGAATAGCTAAAACTTCCTAATCTTCTTTTTACACCTACTTTACTGCAACTTGCAGATCGATCAATTATCAAACCAGATGGTGTATTATAAGACATTTCGGTCTCCTTAGATTCTTGGAAATATCCAGTAGATTTCATGATTTTAACTCCCAAGAGTAATTTAGGAGGACACCCTCTCATCTTAGGAAGACCTTGGCTAGCCACAGCTGATGCTTTTATCAGTTGTAGATCTGGGGATATGTATATTTCTGATGGTAATTCGACAAAGAAATTCAATCTGTATCCTCCAGCAAAAGCAATTACAGAAATAGGAGATAATGAGTGGGTTGATGATGAGGATAATATACAACCTGTCTTTACCATTTCTGAAATCAGTGAAGATATTCAAATTCTGAACACATTAGAAAACTTTGAAACATCTTCAGAATATGACCACACACAATTTCAGTTAAATTCTGACATTGAGTATCTATCATCTAGACAAATGTCTCTTTTCTCTATGGAAGAGTTTGGTAGTTCTGCCATTGAGATCTTTCCAGGTAAAACATTGAATATCAACAAAAACTTGGAAAAATCACAACAGGGAGAGCTAACCAAAATCTTGCAAAAACATTCTACTGCATTTGCATGGGAGTATACCGATATGAAAGGTATTGACCCTAAGACCTGCATTCATCACATCTATATCGAGGAAAACAGTATACCAATCAGACAATCTTAGAGAAGGATGAATCCAAACCTTAGAGAGATAGTAAAAGAAGAGCTTCAAAAACTACTCAATGTCAACTTCATTTATCCAATTTCAGATAGCCAATGGGTTTCTCCTTTGGTTATAGTACCTAAAAATAATGGTAAATGGAGGGTATGCATTGATTACAGGGAATTGAATAAAGAAACTTTGAAGGATCACTTTCCTTTACCCTTTATCGATCAGGTATTAGATACTTTAGCAGGCAAAAAGTATTTTTCATTTTTGGATGGTTTTAGTGGCTATAATCAAATTCAGGTAGCACCTGAAGATCAAGATAAGACCACAGTTACCGGTCCATGGGGAAATTTTGCTTACCGAGTACTTCCTTTTGGATTATGTAATGCACCCGCAACATTTCAAAGGGCAGTACTAGGAATATTTTTGATCTAATCCATGATTGTGTAGAGGTTTATATGGATGTTTTTACAGTTTATGGTAATTCATTTGAAGAGGCATTAGAGAATTTGGAAAAAGTCCTTATAAGGTGTAAAGAAACAAACCTTTCATTGAGTCATGAAAAATGCTTTATGATGTTTACTGAAGGTATTGTTTTGGGACATCATATTTCAGGGGATGGGATTAAAGTTGATAGATCAAAAGTTGAAGTCATCTCCAAGTTTCCTATTCCAAATTGTCAAAAAGATGTTAGAAGTTTTCTTGGATTTACTGGATACTACAGAAGATTTATCGAAAACTTCACCAAAATAACATCTCCACTCTTCAAATTACTTACAAAAGACTGTGAATTCAAATGGGATCCTAATTGTCAATTTGCATTTGAAACTTTGAAAACAAAAATATCTGAAGCACCCATTTTGAGAGGGCCAAATTGGAAACTTCCTTTCCATATTTCTACAGATGCTTTAGATACAGCTCTAGGAGTTGTGTTGGGTCAAAAGGATTTAGTTCCTTATGCCATTTACTACACCAGTAAAAATTTGACTCCCACCGAGTTGAACTATACTGTGACTGAAAAAGAGTTCTTAGCTGTTGTTCATGCAATCAATAAGTTTAGACATTATATAACAAGCTATGAAACTTTTGTCCATACTGATAATTCTACAATTAGATATCTAATGAACAAACCTGTTACTAATGGCAGAGTTACAATATGGCTCTTACTTTTACAAGAATTCAATATTACTGTGTTGGATAGACCAGGGAAACAAAATACAGTAGCTGATTTCTTGTCTAGGATCCAAAATACTAATGAAGATTCTCCTGTAGAGGATAAGTTTCCAAATGAATATTTATTTGCAGTAACTACTAAGACTCCTTGGTATGCAGATATTGCTAACTATTTGGTTACAGGGAAGCTACCTCCACATTTATTTCCTAGTGAAAAAATAAGAATTATTCAAGAGAGTTCGAATTATTCATGGATTTCTAACGAATTGTTTAAAACAGGACTAGATTGTGTGATCAGAAGATGTGTTCGGGAAGATGAAATGTCTGACATCCTCAAGGCATGTCATGATGAACCATGCGGTGGAAACTTTGCTGACAAAAGGACAGCCTATAAAATCCTTTCTTTAGGATATTATTGGCCTTCCCTCTTCAAAGATACAAAACAATATGTCAGAAGGTGTGATAGCTGCCAAAGAGTTGGGAGACCGACTCTTTCAAATGAAATGCCATTACAACCACAGGTACTCATCGAACCCTTTGAAAAATGGGCTTTAGATTTTATTGGACCCATTAATCCACCATCTAAACAGAAGAATTATATATTGGTATGCACTGATTATGTCACTAAATGGGTAGAAGCCAAAGCATTGCTGTTTGCCACTGAAAATTCAGTTGTTAATTTTCTTTATGAGGATATTTTTACTCGTTTTGGTGTCCCAAGAGAAATTGTGACAGATCAGGGAAGTCAATTTACATCTAACTTGATGGAGAAGCTGATGGAAGAATACAAAATCAAGCACAGAAAATCTACTCCTTACCATCCATAAGCAAATGGCCAAGTGGAGTCTACAAACAAAGTTCTTGAGAGCATCATCACCAAAACTGTCCATCTACACAGAAGAGATTGGGCAGAAAGGCTTCCTGAAGCCTTGTGGGCCTACAGAACTACATGGAGAAATACAACAGGACATTCTCCCTATGAACTTGTTTATGGGAAAGAAGTCCTACCCCCCATTGAATTTCAAGTCAAGACTTTCAAGATGGCAGTTCAGTTGGGGATGAATCTATCAGAAGCCCAAAAGCATAGAATGGAGCAGCTGAATGAGCTAGATGAGATCAGACAAGAAGCAATTTTAAGAACTGATCTAGTTCAACATCAAAGAGCTAAGTGGCATGACAGATACATCAAAGAGAAAAAGTTTCAAGAGGGATATTGGGCACTACTATTTGATTCCAAGTTTAAAGACTTCAACGGTAAATTTCAGACCCATTGACTTGGGCCATATGAGATTGACAAAGTCTTTAGCAATGGAGCAGTAAGAATCAAGACCATTGATGAATTTCAAACTCCTCTCATTGTGAATGGCCACCGAATGAAAATTTATCATAAGCCACTCTCAAAAGAGGAATTTGTCAAAATGTTTCAAGAGAATTCTGTAATAAGGATGGTGAAGAAGAATCCTTCTTCCCCACCAGCCTAGCCTTTGTTTCTTTCAGTTAAAAAAAAAAAAAAATTGTATAAGACTGAAAACCAATCACAGATTGGCGGTCTTATACAGAAAATGTAGAGTGAAAATCAGGGACACCTGACACTCTATATTTTCCAAAAAAAAAAAATCTTCTCTCCTTTTTCCATCTTCACTCCACCTGATTTGCCATTCCGCTCCATCTCCATCTCATTTTCATTTCACTTCACTCTGCTTCATCTCACTCCATTTCATCAATAAATGTCCCTTTCAGGACCATTTTCACTCAGTTAGTTATTATCTAACTATCTTTGTTCAGCTAAGTGCGTGATGTGTCAGTTTCTGCAGCTGGTAGCAGTTTCCGCAGCCAGAAGCAGTTTCCGCAACCACCACTCTGTTTTTCAAATCCACAGTCAAAATGTTAGTGCAATAATCATGAAAATGCAGGTGTGATTGAGCATATGCTATGAATACATGGAGCATCTCCAGACATCAATGAAGAGCAGTTGTTTAAAATCTAATGAGCAACAAATGACAAGGTTTCCAAAGGTATGAGCAAAATTTTTTTTCAAATAGCAATTAAAGTCACGATTATGCATAGTTGTCAAACCATAAAAGCTCTACTATGTGCAATGATCGTCACGATAGCTCCATTACCCACTACCATCCCATGATATTATTTCGCACACCATGCATTCATTTCTTAACGGTCTCATGATTGATTTTCGGGTTTAAACTCATATTCGACTACACTTTCATTCACCACCTGTAATCATGAGATGTGACCTATCTCATTACGGCTCCTCTCCACCGCATTCTCCGCAGCCATTCATTAAAACGTGTAACATTTCGTACACAGCCGTTTAATTCAAAATCTTGACTTCACTCCATTCCCTTACCATTCTATTAAGACCATATTCTTCACATACGTCTGCACTTCATCTTGTGAACTCACTACGGCTGCTCATCCTCTGTTCCACCTGTAATTCCGAAGCACTCCCGTTACCTGCTATCCATCTACCGATTGCAGCCACTGTATTTTGCCATAAACCCTGCAACCGAGCCACCTTCCCTCTACTAAACCCTCACACGCAATTGAATTTTCAGTTGAAATTCAAAACAGAGGAAGGAATGGGATGATTACTAAGGGAAAAACCAGAAGGACCTAAATATTTAGAAGGTCACCCTCAAGCAAAATATTTGCTGAAGAAAGAAAAATGGTTACGCTTTATCCAAAAATTTAAGGGCCATAATAAAGAGGTAACCAAAGCCTTTGCATGGTCTTTCGATGGCCAGATGGTGGAAATTGGAGACTTAAAGCTCACTGTCACTGAAACAACAGTAGCAGCTGCCACAGGCTTACACCAGGAAGGTGAGCGATGGTTTAAAAACAAAAGCGTAGACGAACAGGCATGGAGAATTATGCTATGAAACCCAGGTATGGACATCACTGTGTTTACAAAAGGAATTCATGTTCATGCATTGAAAGAAGAATGGGCCAGCCTGTTGTTAGTTATTCAAAAATTTATCACTTGCGAAGGACACTTTGGTTCAATGTACATGTACCATGCTAGATTGTTGATGAACTTCTTAGAGATTCAAACTCTTAATTTGCCTCATTTCTTACTGCTGAGTTTGAAAAAGATGAGTATCACAGTCCAAAAGCACATAGGAAATATAGAACCTCATCTATATCATCATGGACTTGTAAAGATTCTCATTGAAGACCAATTGAAGAAAAACAAAGATACCTGGGAACAATTCTTAATAAGAAATTACTTTCAAGAGTCATCTGAGGCATCTGAAAGTAGTACACCAAAGACACCAAGAAGGAGTAGGAGAAACGAAAAGAGTGCCATAGTCCAAGACTCTCCTACTACCGAAATTCAAGAAATTGGTCAAAAAGAAAAAGAGAACATAACTAAGGACAAGAAACAGAGAAAATTGAAAGGAAAAAGAAACATAGAAGAAGTCTATCAATCACCTGAGCCATCTATAGAAGAGGACTATCAAACATTGTCTGAGAGATTAGTGCATCTTCAAGAACAGGCTGCTATAGCAAAGAAGAAGGAAAAAGTAAAACAGAGCATAGAAGAAGGGAGTACTAGTCCACCGTATTTGAGAAGAAGAAACAGGCTTAGAGGAAGTGGGAGTAAAACACAAGTAAAACGGCCCCACTTCATTGACTTGGGTGGGGAAACACCCGAGAAACCTCCAGCTGGCCGTAGTCCACCTCGTCCTCAACCAAGTATTGAAACTAGTCCTCCACATGTTGATGAAAGCCCTTCTCGGCCAGAGCTAGAAAGCAGTCCTCCTCCTCCACAAGACTTTGAAGTCAGTCCAAGAAAAACAACCAAAATAGATCCCAGTCAACGGGAGGTGTATGACTCCCTTGAATCTTTAGAAAAGACAGCTGCAGGCCCGAGTACCACTCTGCCCCACATGACACCAGATGCTTAAGTTCAATCCTTAAAGCAAGAGGTGTTTGAATTAGAGGTTCTAAACAGGCATATCAAGCAAGAAAATGAAGCACTTAAGGAGCAGAGCAAAGTAGATAAAATTATTCATGATAATACTATGCTTCATTTGGGACTATGGCAAAAGAAGAACAAGAAACTAAAGAAAAAGTGCAGAAAGTTGAGCAGAGAATTGATCAATCTCAAATTCAGATGTCTGATAAGGAAACCAAGGATGGTGGTAGCACCAAGAAAGAAGAAAAGAGGACTAGATGTCCTAGCATAGGCTTCAAAACATATGAATTAAAGGGGAATGACTAAAATTTTGGTTGCATGAGGACATGCAACACCTTCACAGTGGGGGTATGTTGAGTCCCAAACTTGCATCTTCCCTATATACCTTTTCAGCCTTATTTCCATTTACTTGACCCACCAAGCTGTCAAATCATTGCATATTAGTTTAAAAAGAGCTTATAAAATGGTTTCCTAACTATGTTTGTGACTGTTGTTTGATTTAGATTTTTGTTCAATCAGCTACGGAAACTTGTCACTTTCTACAGCCAGCTCAAGTTTCCGCAGCCATTTTGTTGAAGACTATGTTACAGGTGTCCAATGGAGAATCCGGCCACATGGGCAAGCTGCAAATTACATGTACATGGAGCGTGTCCCCTTGGTTCAGCCGAATCACTCACAAACAACCATGGTCAAAGACGGTCAAAGGAGTGGTAAAACCAAGAGTTTTGCGGTGGCACGGCTCTGTTTTGCCCACGTGAAGTTTTGCGTGGCAAGATCCTCAATCTCCGGAGGTGTGCTAACACCTGTGGATCAATTGGTGAACCAAATCGAACAGCCACCACTCCATAGATTTATTTGTCATGATTACCATACTGCTAGATCTCAGGACGTGGAGATTTACGTGTCTGTTTGGCAGCGTAGAATTTAGGAATCAGTTATTGCACCTTCAGTTATAAATAACGCGTTATCATACGCTTGATAGTTAGCTTTTACATGTAATCTTGACTGTGTTTATGAGCCCACTGTGTCGTGCTCTATTTCTATGTTTTTACTGCACTTTAATATATGAGAAGACAACATTCTTAAGTTCAATTAGTGACTGAGTATTGATTGGCCGAGGTTGCAGAGGGCCCCTGTACACCAAGGCTTTGTATTTACTATATAGTTTCTTACTTGCTTTCATTATGTTACTACTTTTATAATCATTTGCTTGTATATATTACGCTGTCCTGATATTTATACTAACTAATGTTCATCTTCTCTTTTATGCTTTCTCATGATTGCTAGCTGATCAGTATTTTTCTTTCAAGTTCTTATAGGCAGCCCGGGCAAATTACATAGTTTTAATGACTAATGACATGAGATCATCTTGTCCTTTCTGCTGATTCATTTACTGAGTTTTAATTCCAACATTGTCATTTCTTTCAGTTTTTCTTTGCTTATTTACTTTTCTGCAACTTAGATATCATATTACTCATTTGTTTATGATTTCCTTCCTATAGCCAAGCGACTCAAATAGTGAGGAATCAGAATATTACTTGATGTAGTATGATTTAGTTTACTTTCCTGCAAGTTAGTGATTAAATTAATTATGTCATTTTCAGGAATTGAAATATGAATGAGTAGTTACATCTTAGTTTCATTTTATGCAATTTCATTTGCTGCAATTTAGATATCATATTACTCAACTTGTTTATGATTACTTCCTATAACCAGAGCGAGTCGAAAGGTGAAGGGTTAGAATATGGGTTGAAGTAGTGTGATTTAGTTTGCTTTGCTTTCAGCCTTTGAATTGCTTTGAGTTCAGTTTTTATTTTCTTTTTATACAGCAGTAAGGATACTGGGCTTCATTGTCACTAGTTCACTGTTTTGGTACATTTTTATTTTCTTTTGAGAATTGATTTCATCACATCCAGTTTGAAACCTTCTTTTTGAGAACTTTAAAGTTTGGAAAATCATTGTAGAAATCACCATTTCCATCCATACTTGACCTTCAATTTTGCCATCTCACATTAGGGAATCCATAGAAGATAAACCCAAAAACAAACCAAAAACTCAAAAACGACAAAGAACTAAGAAATCGGTTATCTTGCATATACAGTGCACTTCACTTCAACAGTTTACGACTCTCGGATTGAGATTTTAAATAGAAATTTAGGACACACTAAATTGACCAAACACCTCTCCCTCAATAGTAAACAAAAGTCAGAATCAAAGGCACTGGCTTAGATGATTCCAGCAGAGGTAGTGGTGGGTTTTACTTGAGCTAGTATCTTGTTGTACATGTGGTTAAATCTCTTATTAAAATCAAACAACGGCTCACCATTTTCCCTTTTTAGGTTCCCAAACTCAGTGTGGTAGTAAAGGAGATCCTTCTTATCCCTCCAATGATTTAGAAATGCATCATCTAAAACCTCAATATCTACTATAGATCTTGGGGTTAGTTCTTTGAACCATTTTATAGCCTCTCCATCTAGGCTTTGGACAAAGACTCTCATCCAGACATCATCTTCACTAATGTCCAGGTTATCAGCATAGCTATAGAATGACTCAAGATGTTCTTCAGTTGAAACACCTTCAGTCCCAGTGAACTTAGACATATACTTCTGATATTCTCCAATAGGCATAGCATTCAAAGGGGTGGGCAGTATTAGTGGTCCATAACTAGCATCTATGATTCTTTCCATTTTGGTAGGTGCTTGTGGACCTGCCATAGCTGTGGTGGCTAAAAGAGTACTGGCAGTCTGAATAATAGAGGGCTGACGAGTGACTGAGAAGACTAAAGGAGTATGATGGATAGTGGGTGAGGTTTCCTTTGGGCTTACAACAAAAGGAGAACCTAAAGAATGAGGAGCTTTATGAATCTCTGAGAGTTTTTCTTCACTGCTAGTATTAGATGCTATACTCTCAACATGTATTCGTTCTATTAAACATCTTTCTTGAAGAGATATAGGAGATCGTTTAGGTTTACCTGAACCTGATGCTCCTTTCTGCAATAACTTTCTTTCTTTGATTATCTTTTCAGGGTCAGGTACTCGGTCAACTTGTGACTTCTGAGGATTTCTCTGAGTATGCCTCACAAACTGAGCCAGAACCATGAAGTGGAATCGCCAAAAGGTTCATCCTTTGGTAGAGTCGCCAGATAGATGATTACAACCAAAAAAGTGCCCAGAATTTGTATATCATCAAAGTTGGATCTCTGTTGTTTCCCAGGGAAGCTGAGCTTCAGTTTCCTCTCGCGGCAATGGCGCCAATTATGTTATCACTCCAGGAAACTCTCTCCTAGCTTGGAGCTCGGAGATGCGTGGTAAAATATAATCTTCAATATTGTTCTCAGAACTATTAGAATGGAAGATGGTTTGGATCAAGCTAGATAACCATTTCAACTATGTTTTTAATCAAGACATGCATGAACACCCTCAGCTTACAAGGCTTTAGACCACTAATGCTCAATAGTTTGTAGATTCAATGAATGGATGGATAATAATGACCATGTTGGCAGATGCATATATATAAACACATATGAATGGCTAGCTACAAGCAGCAAATGAGAATACTGACTGTACTGGTAGATGCATATATAATAAAACATATGAATGGCTAGCTACAGGCAGTAAAGAAGCTTGCAAATCTAATTTATCAACACAGAGATAAGATGACAGTTATCTGGCATTAGATACAGAAGAAACATGAATAAACTATCCAAGCGCAAGATTAGAACATAAGAGAAATGGAAATTGAACATATAACAGCAAAAGAAGCTTGTATTACTAATGAATGCAGATGAGAAGCTTGAGTAGCAAAGTCTCAATAGTCTCCAGAAGTTAAACCCTTATTACATCTAGTTTCCAACCTTTTATAGGCCTTTTACAATGCTCTTGAGCTCTCAAAGGCTCGAAGTCTTAATCTATCCTCTCTGTCCCTTCACTGTTTGATTCCCTAAATTGGCAAGCATGGCTTGGAGGTTTTTTCTCCTCTTATAGAGCAATAACCATCTTCAGGTATTCTGGCTGCGATGGCAAGGATCTCTCTCGTGCCAGAGATGCCCCATGATCTCTTTGGGTTGATTTGGGTTGTGTTCCGTTGTTGATGCTCCATGATCGATTATGTTTGTGGGCTGCATCGTGCTGTGCTGTCACCTTTACACTTCCAGCCTTCTGTCTTTGTCTCTCGACCTCTTTTAGGTGATGGAATGGCTATTCGGGCCTCTGTGATCTCTTTACAATTCTTAATAATGATTGTTTTTTGTTCTATACAGAAAATGTTGTAATACTGAGAAATCTTGCTCATTCTACTTCTTTCGGACTTCAAAAGTCCTCAAGCATGGTTTATTTATCTATCGGGTCCACCCTTGGGTCGATGTTGCCTATTGCAAGTGTCTTGGCCCTATGTTTCCCTTTGTATTGAAATACTTTGAAAAACACGGGAAATACATGAAAATAGCCTCCCTCCAGACTTCAAACTTTATAGATTTCACTTCTTGGAAACTTTCGGGTCTGGGCTTCATTGCAATCGGCGCTGCCCCAGGCTCCCTTTGTATTTCGTTTAAACAAAGAAAATACACAAAAAAATTATTAAAAAATGGGCTTTTGCGGACTTGAAACTATATATATTTTTCTTCTGAAACCCGTCGGGTCTAGGTCTTATCGCATCGCGCACATATATGCAAAGGCCCCGCTCCATGGTTATGTTCCGCTGTGATACAGCGATGCGATCTAATCATAATCACACATCACCCAAGCCAGAGATCCATGGTTAGAGCTCATAGTAATCCCTGATAGCGATATTCGCGATGCGACGTGGGCCGTCAATCTGCGCTTGATTGATGGTCCACATTGAATCATCGATCATCGTCACCATTTTCATATCATCTGTGCTGATTTCCACTGTCTGCAACCACCGATTGCAACTTCCGATCCGATCATCGGAGATCGCTGATAGGCGGTGCCTTACGCCCAACCCGAAGTTCTCTCTGCTTGTCGATTTGCGATTTTCTGCTTAGATCTGGGTCGTTGATCGGCCAGATCTATCAGCTGCTATGCATTCTTGAGTTTAAGCCTCTGATACATGTTTTTCTCATGATTTTGAAGTGTTTTTAGCCTCCCGATAGTGCATTTCTTCCCTTCCAAGGGCTCTCCTCCCTCGCTTGTTTAAATCTTTGGATGATCTTAAGCACTTTTGAAGACTTAGGGAGTGCTTTGTAGAATATTTGGATCCATTTGCATGATTTTAAGCAAGCTTTGGAGACTTTGGGAGTGTTTTGGATCCATTTTTGGGTCAAATGCCAACAAAGCTACAGGCTCCATTATTTTAACATACGGGAATCTACCTAGAACCTACATGTCTTTTATTGGATGTTGGGAGGGGACCACCGTAGCAATCAACGGTGGAGATTTTCCACCCGAAGATCCTATGGTATGCACAGCCCCTACCCTTTTGACGTCAACGGGAGGGGTACCCCTCGGGCATGTCATTGATTTGGTTATTGAGATTGACGATCTAGATCTCAATCAACCCCCTAGTTACATCAACATGGTGGGGTACCCCCTACGCAAATCATCGATCTCCCCACCTAAATCATAGCCATCAAATTTAGATAGGTGTTCGGTGGACTGCTATGGCTGGCGGCGTGGCATATTTGTAATTAAAATGCTTGGCCGACATGTGGTATTATATCTATCTATCTATCTATCTATATATATATATATATATATATATATATATAGAGAGAGAGAGAGAGAGAGAGATAAGTGGTAGATCAATTTATTAATTTATAAAATGGGGTTAGTCAGATCTGAGTCGTGTTCTCAGGTCAAAATGGGGAAGCCATAAACTTAAGTTAATAATTCAAAACCCTGGAAAGAGAATTAATAAGGAATATGATCATGCATGAACAAAAAAAAAATTACCCCATTCTTCTGACAGCGTAAGAGGAATTGGATTAGCAGTAACAACCCCTCCCACTAGAGTAAGTGGGGTGGTGGTCATTATAAATAGCCAATTCGTTGTCTCATGCAAAAGAAAAGGATCAGCTAGGGTGGCTTTACAACCACCGAAACTAACCACCACCGTCTAGGGTGTATATCTCAACACCTAAACTAGGAAATATATCAAGGTTTCTCCCTCGTACCATAAGCTACTTGATCCCTCAAAACAATTAAAAATACATCGATACTCATTCATACCCCAAACGAACACCCATCTTCTTTTAATAATTTTTCCTCTTTAAATACCATGGGTTGTTGAAATACCATGGTCAATATGATGGATCATAAAAATACCATGGAAATTCTCTTTATAACCCTTTTTACTTAATTATTCATTTCACCTTTGAATGTTTCTTTTCTCTCCATGTGAAAATAAATAATTAAATTGATCTTCTTGGAAAGGGACATTACAGTCCTCCCTTCCAATGATTGCTTGCCCTCAAGCAATCTATAACATCACTACTAGGATCCCAAAATCACCTGTAGAATGCTCCAAAATATGGTTGTTATACCATCTTAGCAACAATAAACCCAACATCATTGTCACACTCTGTCATCCTGCAAAATAACCTTTTATTATGTAAACTATTCCTCACAAAATTATTAACATCTCAAGGACATATTGGGAAATTGACAGTCCCATTACAGGAAGGTTTTATGTTCCAAAATTACTTGTCCCAAGAAATCTAAATATGTATTCCTATGTCCCATACTACCATATAAAATCCCTTAATCCAACTGAATTACGTCAGGTTGTCGCATTCTACCATATTGCAAAGTGATTCTCCATAATATGAATCAATGAATAATGGTGTTTTACTATTGCTTATGAGAATCCCATTCAATCCTAGAGGTTGAGATATCAAGATACACTGGCTAGCTATCCAAAGTGACCCTCCACAAATAAGAGATGCATCAACAACTGACCAAGCATCAAAAATAAACTCAACGAAAACCAACATACTACCATTTACAAGTTCAATTTCATCGTCTTGCGGTGAGCTGGCTTGAATTCCTTGAAAATATTTCTTTCAAATACATTTTGTGCACTCCCTCAGTAGTTAAATTGTTCCCTGGAAACCATCCCAAGAAAATTCAAATCAAATATAGGGTTTCCCATGTAAATGTTTCCACCAACATAAGCAACATTTCTAGTTTGATTTCTACCAAACCATCTCAAGTACCCCACAAGGCTTAAGCGTGTTGATGTATTATGTTGTGCAATACATAGTTTAATCAAAATAATTGATATACCTATCTTCAAGCAATCCTCTTTGATTCTCAAAATATTTGGTTCAGGTACATGAGTAGTTGCAATCATAACTTTATAATAGATTTTTTTAAACCTTGTTTCTATGCAAACTCCTGTATTTCTAATCATCAATTTTTCATAGGGAAACCTTGATTTTAGATCTAAAACATCATGTAGATTCAATAGATGACATCCAAACATACCGCTTGGACCTTTCACATATGAAGAGTGAGACTTTCTGGATAAAATATCTTGGAGGGTATTTGCTCGTGATTACTATAAAAACTTCCATTAACTTTACTAAATGAAAGTGGCGTACAGGAAGGATGAGAAGTTCCACATTCCTTTCTATCAGCTCCAACCCTTTTTCCATAGTCACAAGGATTTCTTGTTGAAGGGAAAATGACATTTTCATCTCCAGATATATTTTTGGAAGCCTTGTAAAAAGTGTTATCTATTTTGGAAAAAAATAAAAAATGAATCAAGAATTATCATGTGACCTATATATTGGTATAAGTTTCTTGCAACAACCTCCATCTCATAAGGGACTATATGCTTTTTATAAGTGTTACTTTCTCCGCCTGGTAATGAGACCAAACTCCTTAAATACTCTTATAGACTATTTATTGTTGAAACAATTACTTCTACTTCATTTGTAAGATTTATTAAAGGTGAAACTAAATCACAAGAATACATTTGACATTGTCTCACAATTTATCAGTGCTTGTTTCATTTGTACCCTTACCCCTCTTAAAATAGACAATACTGTAGGGGGTTCAAGCCCTAGCCCACTAACATATAAAGAATTTTTAAATGTAATTTTTCTTGGCCATATGGACCTCTACAAATAAGTGCCTAGCATGAGATACTCTGAAAATACAACACATTTTCATTGTTGTCAACAAGAACTTCAATCAATGAATTCCCCAAGCCTCCTTTAGAAAGAGGAATCTCTACCTAGGTCATGATGGAACACTACAAGGGAAATTTTATTCCATGATATATTCCACATATGTATCATTGGCTAATGCAAGTTGATTCATGTCAGCAAGAGAAAGGTGAATATAAATAACATCCTCCCATCCAAGATGATCCTCTTTGAAACTACATTTAATTTCCTCCAAAATAACGCCCAAATGATTCTCAAACCTTGCATAGGTTTGAAGCTACCTTATAGCCAAAAAGCAATGGTAAGTATGTCATTCCATGTCTCTGGAATAATCAAACTCCTTGTATTCTCAATCTCAAGGTCCACTTATGAGTTGTCTAACTAATTGTCATCTTTACAATTTCCAATCATATCATTCCCTTCAACTATAATGACCCAATCTATGACATAATTATTCATAAAGGCCCCACCATTTCCTATTATAGAAGCCATGTTTTGTAAATTTGGGTTCCAGTTGGGATAATGAAGGATTTAGAATCCAAACAAGAGCAATAAAATCCCAATAATGAAGTATAATTTGAAACTTATCAATAAAAATTCTTACATTCTTCAAAAGAGAACACTCATGAGTAAAGTTTCATACTTTACACCCTATCCACAAACGTTTATCCCATAAATTTCTTTCAAGTGCAGAAAGTAGGGTTGTAAAGATGCAATATCTTTTCCTAGATGTTGGTTTGGATGCCAACCCATGGCAGTGACCTTTACATAGGTAGCCTCAATCCCTATGTTAATCATTTCCTACAAAACTAATTATTGCTCATGTTTCTAGAGAGATTCCAAAGCTAATTCAAAGTCATTGTCTACTAAGTATGCTCCAACCAAATCCTCAATTATATCAGCAATTGACTTCATATGTAACAAGTGGTGTTTTGTGCACTCTACACTCAAAAAATGCTTGTACATGCCTTCGTGAATTGTCTTCTCCACATATGGAGTACAAAAAAATTTGTAGGGGAAACCAGGAGAAAAATACTTCTTTGGATCAAAATACTCATCTTGGGTATATGCCTGGTAGATAAAAACACCATCTGGTCTAGAATGATTATGTTATTTTTGGTTCCATTCCTCCATCATTTATCCAACATGATTTTCTAGTTTTTGTAACCGTTTCCAGTATTGCTTCTAAAGGCTCGTGTGCTTCCACTTGATTTAGTATTCATTTTGATGTGTTTGTTTGCCTGGGATTTTGTAACTATCCAACCTTATGTTGAAAATAACAGCATCAAAAGTCATTCTCCAATGGGAGGCCTTACATGTCCACCCTAAGGCTAGCTAGGGAAGATTTGGAGAATCAATCAATCTTGTGAGCCACTACAAAAGTCAAGGCGAAGGTAAAATCCTTATGAGCTTTGACACAAGTCGAGATGAAGGAGTTGCTAGTGGATGCCTGGTAAGCCATGTGCAAAATCTAAGGGAATGTCTTGTGAGCTCTTTGATCAATAGTAAAGACTCATTCTAGCAATATTTGAGATAAATGAACAAGTCGTGTGAGCTAGTACTGGTATGATGGACTCCTTGTCTTGTTGTGATGTGATTACCTAGGACCTAGCCCCTCCTAGGCTTACTCCAACAAGTGTCCAAGTTGTAGTACTAAATGATCACATGGAAAAGACCTTCTTCTTATTGTTATCTTGAACATAAGTACTTAAATGTAATTGTAGGTGAATGGAACATATTGATTGATAGAGTGATAAAATGTCTATGTAAAATCCTTGAGTCATGTAAAAGTGTTTCTCATGTAAAATCCTAGTCCTATTGACTATTTGAGATGTTAAATGTAGCATTATGATGTAAAGGCTGAAAGCCTAAGTTTTCCTAAGTTTATAAACACATTACTATATTAAACAATATAAAATTAGAAGAGGGTGTGGAAGGGGCACTTGTGTCTGGAGAGAACAACTTAAGTTGTTAACCCCTCTTCCATGGAGTCTTCTAGAAGGATCATGAAGCTTATCCAATGTCAATCCAAGATTAAATTTGGGTGCTCTATTTTATCCAAAAGAAATGATAGGACCACGAGAAAGAAACTTTATACACAAGTTCTTTTTCTGCAAGTTTTCATCTACTCTCCAAGGTGCACCTATCCCTCTTGAGTACCCAAGGTTTCAAGTTCTCATCTATTAGATATAAGTATTAAAAGTTCAACAGTCATTTTGCCCAGATCTGGTCTATTTTTCTACAGTACACCTAAGTAATCTTCAGATCTACTTCATACAAGCTCATATCTAGTCTGGGTTGCTTGAGATTTGATATCTTTGGCTCAAGGCGAGTTGATCTAAGTCATTTACACATGCATGCAATAAGTTTCAAGTCAGATAATGCTTCATTTGTCTCCAATCCTCCTCTATCCCATGAATTATATTATAGCACCCTTAAGAAGGGTTTTGTACCTGCAAATTTGTTCAAGAGAAATAAAGTAAGAAGGTCTTTGTTGGGGTTTTCTCCCTTATTGGGTTTCCCCAAGGTAAATATTTCGTATTGATGTGTTTGAGTATTTTAACAGATTATTTCAGTTACTTATGCATTTTGGTATTCATATATAAATAATTTAAAGTACTCACATTCATATCCAGCAGTTAGATTTAGCATATCTAAGTGAACAGCAAGTAGATCTAGCAATTTGAGTGAAAATCTAAGTGAACAGCAAGAAGATCTAGCAAATCTGAGTGTCTAGAAGGTTGAAAACCTTAGTTTTGAGGTTTCCTTATAAGTTTTTTTATCATTTACAATAACCTGATTTGAAGAACCTAATTTAATGTGTACTTGAAAAGTTAATTTATGTTGTTTATATTTTCATCTATATATGTCACTGCTACAAGTTCAAAATTTTAATTTTGTTATTGAAGTAATTCAAGATCTGGATTATTTGATAAAGTAACATAGGATAATAGTCATCTTGAGTTAATAAAATTTTAACATGGTATCAAAGAAGGGTGTGTAGAGCTCTGACTTGCAGCATTCATACTCCACATAGATTGGAGGCTTATTTTTCCAGATCTACACAAGGTTTATTTGCAGGTTGGGTTATGGCTTCCTCCTCCACTATTGTTCCAAAGGAAGACTAATTGGAAGGGTCCTCCAACTTTCATTTTTGGAAGATGAGTATCACTAACATCCTTCAAGAGCAAGAATCGCTCCACTTTATCAATTCTGAACCAACCCTACCTCCATTGTTGGGGGTGCTACCTTTGATAGAAACCAGGAAAAAGCAAGGAGAATTATATTTGATTCTATGAAGGATAATGTCCTCGGGGTAATGACAGTTGCAATGACTCCAAAACAATGTATGGATTCAATTTCCAGTTCGAATGAGAAGTCTACAACAAGTCAAGTGAGATACTTGAAACATAAACTAAAATTCCTAAAGCTAGAAAGGGGAGAGACTATTACAGATTTCTACTCAAAGATTAAGTAGATACGAGATCATATTATAGTAACTAGAGTCAAAGTGGAAGATGGTGATTTGGTGTAGGCCATTTATGATGGCCTTCCTTCTTTTTGGGGAACTTTCCTTTCAAGCGTAAGTGGAAGAGCTAAACAACCTACTTTTGAGAGACTTTGGCATGATTGTGTCGAAGAATAAATTAAAGTAATGATCAGAGAAGGAACCTCCAAGGATGAGATTCATGCACTTGCCACCAAAACAAGGAAAACAAGAAGGAGACCATCCTTTCAAAGGACTTCCACTCCCAAGGATGATCAAAAGGAGAAAGGTAAAGTGCATTATAAAGGTAAATGAGTTGATATTTCAAATATTAAATGTTATAATTTCAACAAATTGGGACACATGGCTAAAGACTGTAGGTTCAGGAAGAGAGGTAATTATAACAAAGGAAAACAATATGCTTCTATTGCTGAAGAAGAAAATCCAAGAATAAGAACTAGGAGTGCTTTCCATGAACAAGAATGTGAAGGAAGTAAGGAATACTTGGGAATTTCAACTCTCTCTGGTTGGGTGTCTTCCAAGCGATAAATGTGGCTGATTGGTAGTGGTGCCTCAATCCACATGATAGGTTACAAAGATATCCTTTTTTTTAACAAGTTCATCTATTTTGATTTCTATTCCAAAACGAAATTGGAGCAATATCCCATTACATATAGTTTATTGGAGTTTAACTCACTTTTAGTGGAAGTAGAGAGAGCACAGTCCCGATTACCCCGGGCATTGGATCCAAAATAGCTCGTGTTTCCTACTACATTCTACTGACACTATCTTACAAATTGAATAGGAAAAAGTATGCCTTTACAAAAAATGTGTAAAACTTATGATAAATGTTGAGAATTCTGCAATAGAATCATTGATGTGGTCTTCTAGAACTGATTGACTGATGGTTCTTGCTGAGACTTGATCTTGTTGCCTTGGAAGTTTGAGTTCTCTCCAGTTTGGTTTATCATGAGTCCCTTGAGATAGTTGATTGATTCCTCAATGTGGGAGCAATTGTATTTGAGTGAATCAATTTCATTATTCTTTTCATTAAGCTGCTTTTTTAGGAGAGAGTTCTCTGACTTTGCTTGCTACCTTATTTCCTTCACTATTTCATGGAGTTGGTATATCATGAATTTGTTTTCTCTGCACACTATACACTTGTCATTTTGGGAAGCTTGGTCTAGTGGATTCATTTCCATTGTTGCGCAAAGGGGAGGACTAACTCTTCTCTGATGTCTGGAGGTAAGAGTAGGGTGAGAGATCTGCAAAGGGTGCTCCCTGATGGAAGAAATTGAAAAGGAAGACATAGGCTGAGAGATGAGGCAGAGAGCAGCTAGATGACAATGAGGCAAGATGAAGAATGTGAGGATTGTTGGATAGAGAGATAGCAGGCCTACAGGAGACGGAGAGAAAGGAAAGCTGATGCGCAATGGGAGAATGCAGAGAGGGAGTCACAGCAGTAGGGAATAAATCGAGACTGCAGGGGAATTAGGAGCCATGACAGGGGATGAAGAAGGGAACTGAATAGAGGTAGATATAAGGGAGAAGACATAGGGGAGCCTGAGGAGAGGATAAGGGTGAAGAGAAGTCACGAGAAGCCTGAAGGGGCTCATCAGACTTAGAAAATGAGAAATACGAAAAGGAGAAGATGAGAAATACAAGAAGGATATGAGAGAGATCTGAATTCAGAGGAGGAGGAATATTAATAGTTTTGGTCAAACTCCTATCCATAAATCGAAGTGACAAGGACAGGATTTCTCTAAAGGAGCTTTCATAGGATTGTAATATGTATAACATCTTGTTGAATACAAGATTCACCAGGAGCCTGTGCCACTACCAAGCTGGCCTTTATGTTAGCTGAGCTATTATTTTCTCTCAGAATTTTCTTGAAGGAGACTTGGCCCAAAGTTAGTATATTTTGCCTGATTCTTGTTATGGATTGGCTCATAGCAGCATTTGTTGGGTTTATTCTTTTAACCATAGCTTGAATGATTATAGTTGAGTCACCCAATATGACTGGATTCTGAATATTCCTTTTTTAGGATCATTGTGCCCAACAAAAAACCATAGCCCTCTGCCTTATTGTTTTTGTTTTTTCCAAGACCCCATTCATAGGTGATAGGGCTTTTTCCACTTGGTTCTAGGAGGGTGCTACTCGCTCTAGCTTTGCCCGGATTTTCCTTTGAAGTGCCATAAAAAAAGGCAGGGTCTATTTAAATTTTTCATCCAAAGGATGAATTCTTCATTTTTTAGCCTTATTTTCCAATTTTGTAGTGTTGGCTTTAAATTTGGGGTGCATGGCCAATTAAGCCTTCTAATTGCATAGTTGATCCAATTTCTCTCGTCTTGCTGAAGTTGATTAGTATCAATTGGTTTCATTCATTTTGAGGAAAGGAATTCAGATGTAAGACCCCAAGTCCTAGCCATTATTTTGTCAATGACTATAGGGCGGTCATTGAAAATTTGTTGGTTTCTTTCTCACTACAGCTGCCAGCATAGCAAGGTAGCGAGACTTTTCCAATACCTTTTGTTGGAGTGCTTTTTATAATAGAATATGGATACTCCCTTTTCAAATTTTTAAAGAATTCATTAAATTGTCGGGTTAGATTCAGATTGATCTCCAGGGTACTTACTAGGAGGTTCCAACATTCTCTTACAAAGGAACAATTGAGGAAAAGGTGTTGAATGCTTTCTTCAGCCATTAAGCATAGAGGGCACCTGGGGGGCCCTAAAAAACCCTTTTTTAAGGTTATCCACATTAGGACTTTTCCTTTTAGAAGAGTCCAAATGAAACTTTTTACCTTTGGCAAGCTTTCAGTTTTCCACATTGTTCTCCAAGGTGCCCTTACAAAGAGATCCTTACAAACTACAAGAAGAAATCATTTGGTGTTCAGGTGGATTTAGGAGATGAATCCAATCATGAGATTATTGGAATTGGGTCCATATTGATCTGAATTTAAACAGGAACGCAACAAATTATAGATATAACCATAAATACATAGATGCAGTAGAAATAACACTATCTTTCATTAATATCAAATAATAAAATATGCTTACAAACAGAATGGAAATGAGACTAGCTCGGGCGATGGCAGCTTATCTCTAAGAAGAGATGTGGCGGCTACATGCCTCTGAACTAAGTTACAATGAGGCTTAAGGGCCTTTTTATTATTGAACAATAAGAGAAAACCCTAAACAACGAAAACCCTAACCCGAGGAGATGTAACACCAAGAGTTTATGGGCCCCGTTGGGGTTAGTTAGGCAACCAACTTCCCGGGGTCGTAACTTGGTCATGTTATCTCCATTTGATGCGCATGATACCTCATTGGAAAGATATCTCTGAGGAATAAAACTAAAAATGTGATTTCAACTAAATTTCTTGGAAGAATATTGCAAAAAAAAGGTTGTTTAGGGCCTCAAAACGGCTCCGGAAGTTCAGGACCCGAAAAACTACCAAAAATAGTAAATTGTGCTACAATTAAGGAAACTAAAAAACTGAAAGAAACAATGGTGGGGGTCCACGTGGAATAGGTAGGTGGCCACCAATATCCACCTGGATCATTCCTCCCCCCTTAGGAAGCAATGGTCTCCATTGCGTTGATTTCCTCCATGAGATGAGGAAACTTTTGTTGAACTTGGTCCCTAGTGAGCCATTTTCCTTGGTGCAGGAGCTGGCTAGATTTGACAATTCGATACAGTTGGATCTTCTGCTAGAGTTTTCTTTATTTGTGTGTCCATGATCTGATCACTTGCAGCTTGTTCCATGCAGTCTGGATTAAACTCTCTTGGTGTGAGCTATTCTGCAATGTCAGATGTGTCCAATAATGGTGGAAAGCATGGCCGAAGGTGATCCACATTGAACACTAGGTGTAGGGAAAGGAATGGGGAAATGTTAAACTCAAAATCACTATCTCCCACAGCCTTGGTGATGATGTATGGCCCATATCAAAGAGGGCAAATCTTGCAGTGGGGCCTAGCGAAGTGTTTCTTCTGCAAATGTAGCCAAACTTTGTCACCCAACTGAAACTTGTGTGGAACCCGATGTTGATAATGTCACTGCTTGTACTTAGCATTGGCTTTGTCCCATATGTCATGGACCTATTGGCAGATGTGTTGTGTTAGGTTCCTATACCAATAGGATTCATAATTTTGAATGGCTAAGGTTAAGCCTTGTAATATGTACATGCCTTTGCTTTCTGCAAATGTTTTCCATATTGAAAAATAAAAAATGAAAGAAGGGTATGTCTTAAAAGAAAATTAAAGGACAAAAAGAATAAAGGAAAAGGTCCAAAAAAATGAAAAATATGAACTCCAAAAAAAAAAGAGACCATGAAAGTGTGCAAGTCTAAATTCCACTACTATTTACTTTATGAAAAATAATGATTGTGTGCAGCTTGTGATTCATCCCACAATCCAGGGTAATCAAACTATTTAATCTTGATTATACCATGCTTTAAATTTCATGTTGATAGTTAGAGAATAAAATCTGGCCAAACAGTGTAACCTTAGCAGATAATTAGATAGGTAAAGTAAAAGGAGCTCAACTGTTTAATCTGAGCCCTTGGATGTAATAAGGTTAGATTTAGTTAGATTACTATTGTAAAGAAAAAGAAAAATATTTGATAAGGGTTTGCTAGCTCAAATGCACCCTAATAAAGTGAAGTAAAAATGGTAGGAAAAGTAGATGGGTAAGTAGAAGAAAGGTTGACATAAGCACATTTATCATCTTTCAACATGTATTTCAAATGTGAATGGGCAATTAAGCATGCATAAGGTTTACAAAGTCAATTAATTAACTTCGTCCATTCATTTCACCCCTTTACTTTACTAATTTCCCATAAATAAATTCTAAGTACTTAAATCCTTTAAGTCAAATAGGCTCAGAGCATTTCTCTAACTTCTAGAGGGACTGGACCCTCGGCTTAATGACTTAAGGACAACAAGTACTAGATTCCCCCTCATCAAAAATTCATCTCCCTTCATTCCCCCTCATTTCCCTAGTAAAACCCCTTTTCCTAAGGTTAAAACACTATTTTCCTAGGGAAAGTAATCACCCCCATGTAAAACCCCTTTTTCCCAAAAACCCACAAAAACACTTTAGCCTAAGTTATAATGCATATATGCGAAAAGAAAACAAATCACAGAAAATACATTATGCTTAGCGCAATTCATTTCCGTCGTTTTCATATTAACTTCTAACTTTTATATATTAATTCCCATTAATACCCTTTCCTGTATGTATATATTAAATCCATTACATTAATATCCCTAGACCTAGTTTTAACTTTAAAACTACGAATTTCAACAAACCCCGACAAAGTTCATTAACTAATCGATTCGCGATTACGTTAAGTAAAACTCCGCAAATCACCCCTATCGCCTAAGTTCTTCATTAAACCATGCTTAATCACCATACCGCCACAATTAACCCCCCCCCCCCCCCCCCCCCCCCCCTTTACCCTTCATGCTCGTTCGCAGCATGATCACCGTCCGATCTGAAGGCCCACATCCAACGCTCATAAGCCATTTTGGGTGGGATCATCCGCCGAATGATACCCACCTGAAAAAGTGGTTTTCCGCCCAGCCCCCAATGCTACGTGTCATTCAATGAATGGAATCGGGCAACCCCTCCCGAATACCACCAAGCCCACAAAAGCAGTGCGAAATAAACTGCTTACCACCCTCTCGCTAAATGAAAAAACCGTCTACTGTTCACTTTGCGCCAAAATTCAAAAAAATCAAACCTTTACTATTGGAAATACTTTGGGGGGGGGGGTGAATCAGTATTTCTTTTCAACTGTTATTTTACCAGTTAAAACATTTATATTCAGAACACAAGATGAACAACAAGAATAAATTCTTTTATTAATATAATCTTTCCAATAAAATAGATACAATATATATATATGATTCCAATCTATTGCCAAGCACCAACTTGGACTTTTGTGAGGCTCCAACCTCCAGAGCACCAACTCTATTTTTTTAAGGCACCAACCTTGGACTTAGGAGCACCAACTCCCAAGACACCAATCCTTCTAGTTCTGAGGCACCAACCTCAAGGGCTCCAACCCTCTACTGTCAGGGCATGTTTGATAGTAATGTTCTGCTCCCAAAACTCTTCTTTACTGAATTCTGTCTATTTACAACTTCACTGTAGTCTCCATGCTACAGCATCAATGGAAACGAATCTTCGTATGAAGAATTCTTTACAACTCTTCATACTGTCCACACAGAGTCTGCAAAATTTATCTCATGATTATATCAAATAGCCATCACAATCTCTGATAATGTCTCCATACAGCTTTAGTGAGTCTACTATTAGCTGCACTAAGCTCTGCACAAGAACCAACTCTCTGTTTCAAGCCTTTGTTCTCATTGTCATGGTGAATGCTTCTAGCGTGACTACTGCACACTGTTCTTGCTATTGCAATCTCTTACTTCCCAAAAATACATTCACATATGCTTCAATACTAGTGTTGGCTAATGTTCCCTTCAAGCGATATCAAAGGAAACTTTATTTATTATATCATAGAATTTTTTTTCAGTATGCATTATGTACCTGATTAATTCATCACAGGTCTGAGTCTTCATAGGGTAACACGATCAACAGAGTTGCTCATCCTTCAACTGCCTCCTGTCCGGCTGGACCTTCATCTTCCTTCTGTCCTGCTGGACCTTCGGCCTCTTTCTATCCTGCTGGACTATCAGCTTCCTTCTTTCTTCCAGTTCACCAACCACCAACCACCTTTTTTTTTCTCTATTATATAAGCCTGATATGCTGACCTTTGGCTTCCTCCTTGCTCACTTGAGCTTCGGCTTCCTCAACGCTCACTCAACCTTCTAGCTTCCCTCCTCTTGTCACTTTAGCTTCCTCTGCACTAACTTGATTCTTTGGCTTCCTGATCTATGGCTTCCTCTATCTATTCAAGTGTTCCAACACTCACAGGACACGTTAATTCGGAAGAGACGCGGAATTACAATAGTGTTTCATATTAAAAAAACATCAGAGAGGCCCTTTTTAATATCAATACAATATACATTAATTATTCACGGAAATCACATTCCTTTAATCACAATCGCGGCTTCCAGAGGTCTTTTATAAGTCGTTCCCATACCATAGTCGATGGCCGATTACCCCTACCAGATTGCGATATTATATTAAACTGCTTTTAATAAGTTCGTCGGGTCCATAGCCTTATTGCAATCGGTGCTTTGACATCCCTTAGAGACTAGCGATACAGCGCGGATGCGATATTACATTTAGTCAAGTTAAATGGTGCATTCGAGTCCACGTTATTTTCGCAATCGGCGCTTTCAATGTGGCAAGGATTTACAAGAGGCTGGAGATATGGCAGATGTGATATTTCAATAGGCAGTTTACAATGGAGCCGTGGGTCCGCATGTATTATCGTAATCAGAGGTTTCGGGGGTGACAGCCCTTCATAACTGTGATTAGCAATTAAATCGCGACTGTCGATTTGGCACTCAATCCGACGATTATCGCTTAGCCTGATCACCAACCAGTTCGCTCAATCTCCACCATTGATCTCCTTCCACCAGATCAATGGCTGATGCCTTTTCCCGATCAATCAACTTGCACGACACTTTGTGACCATTGATCTGGATCCGCTTGATCTAACGATCCAAAACAATTTCGGGTGAGACACAAACACAGAGAATACCTGCCCAATAAAGCGGTTTTTCTCTCCCCTCGGCTTCTACGTGTCAAACGGTTAATGGAATCGGGTGACTACCCTTCAATGTAGCTTACAGCTTTTTTTCTGCCCGAAATATCACCTATGGTTTTGAGAAACCACCTGTTCGTTGATTATCTTCTGCTCTCTTCCACCATGCGATGACCGTTGATCTATGAGATCCAACGGATCCTGTGCACTCTCTGTCTGTTTCCTCCTTAACTTAATCTCGCTTGATTTTGATGGACTTTGTGTTAAAACCACGGTTTTTTCCACACACTGTTTAAAATGCCACATTCATATATCGATGCATTCACTTAATATTGGATCGTCATCAATCCATTCAGTGGGAATACAAAGAAATACCTAGTTAACTGTTGAACCCGGATACACAGAGTAACGAGAGTCCACACCAGGCACTAGTCTTGCCCTCTTGGCTCAATTACAGCAATAAATTAACCTCTGTCTCAAACCCCCTCTAACACTCAACCTCTCGCTTCTCACTCAAAACCTAATCATCTCAACTCCCTTGACTTTCCGCTCTTCTCTGGTTTGATATGGCTCCTCTGTTAACTCCTTTGATACTCTGCACTTCTTCTTTGGCATATATTACATGCGATACTCTCGATATGGCTCCTCCTCAATCTCTTGCCCTTACACTAACTTGACTTTCCTGTGGCTTCCAATACCGCTCCAATGCCTCTTCTCTGCTTTGATAGCTCTTCTCTTATATCTCCTATGACTTTTGATATTCTCTGCAATGGCTTGACTGTCTTGGCTTTCCTTTGGTTTCTCCTCATGGCTTCTTGCTCCTGTTTCTTCACGAATCTGCTCTACTTCTCCTTGGCTTCATATCATCATTTAGTATCCTAGAATATTTCCATATTGACGTACTCCTATTGCTTCATGGATCTGCTCTACTTGGCTTCACATCATTGTTTACTGTCCAGAATATTTCCATATTGACATCAATGACAACATAGATTAACATTTACCCGTTTAAAAATGAAAACCCCAGTTTTGCTTGTTTTCGCTTGTTTGTGCAGTAAAACCGTGTGTAACCCTTATACGCCACCTGAAGCCTCTGCTAACCAATTCAAACATGGTTTACCTCCCGAAAGCACTTTGGACTCACTCCATAGACCTAAAAAGCTCGATAAAGCTATTAATGACCCTCCTTGTCAACCCAACGTTTTCCTAACAGTTTGTTTTATTTTACAGGTGATCAAAAGACCACAGCATTGGATAAACAATCTTAATACTATTCATAAGACCTATTTACTATGAGATTGTTATCAAATCTATTCAAACAGAGATAGAAAATAAAACATACAGTTAAAAGACAAGCAGAGGGAACATGGAATTAAATGATTTACTATTGAAATAGACAGTAAACACCTAAAATATACAGTGAAGGTAAAAGAACACAATAAATAATATTCAAAGTGTATCAGGGTTAAAAAGTATCAGATTGAAGACCAAGTCAAGTAAAGCAGCTAGCATGAAGACAAACAACAGGGAAGATGGTTACAAAGCATACAGATTCATGTCAAAGTGAAGATAGATGAAAAACAGAGTGGTAAACAGTAAACAATAAAAGTAAACATGGAGGCAGTAAGGGCTAAACAGAGATGAAAACACTTTCACCAGCAACTATGAATTTTATCCAATGTAAAAGTGAAAATAGTTAAAATAAATTTAAGGTTAAAAGATGAAATTAGAGCAGAAATGGTACATTCTTCAGAAATTTCCTGTTTAAGTCATAGTTTTTAAGAAACTAGTTCGGTCACTCCAAGATGAAATTTGAGAAACTGAAGAAGGTTTACGTTTCTAAAAGTATAATATACAAAAACCTATCTCTTTTTTTAAACAGGTATTACCAAAATCGAGATAAGTGCATGTCTTCACAACCTATTTTTCGGACCGTGCAAAGCCCTGTTTTTGACATATTTTTGCAGAGCTTATTGTGAACAGTTGGAGCTGAATTTTTGGAAACGGATAGAGGTTTATCTCAAAAACATAATTATATACAATAACCTCTTTCACTTTTTACATATCTATCTCTGATTGAGATATACAAAGGTATCAATGGACCCTAATTTTGCAGAATTGTTGGGGCAAAATGCACAAAGAAAGGATGCAATTAGTGACTTGGATGCCTCATCATCAATTAAGAGTTGCTATCAAATTCGAATTTCTCTTATTTTATCACCATAAATCCATAAACATAGTGCCAAATAGAGTCATTAGTTTTGAGTGCCCTTTATTTGAGTTTTATTAATGTAAAATAGTTTGAGATATTTGTAAAACCAATCTTGATATTTTTTCAAGATATTTCAGTTTAGAATTTGTATAAATACTTCTTTATTTGAAGTATTGGGTGGATTCTTATACTTTCAATAGAATTTTTTTCAAATACTATAAAAGCTTTTGTATCACCGACTGGGCCAGCATGATGGATTGATGAATAAAGATCATATATTTCAAGGGATTCATGTGTAAAGCGAAGTACAAATGAGTAATTTTCTTGTGTTGTTTTATCTCCCTTAAATTTGTTTCATAATCTTAAGTGTTTCAGAAGTCTGAATGTCTAACTTGAATATTATTTTAGAATTTTCTTGACTGCACTCTGTCTTACTGTTATACATTCTTAATGGTTTCTCCTAAACTATCTTAGCTAGGGAATTATTAACTGCTCCTTAGCTTTCGTAGTTTCTCCTCTGGTCTATAGTAAATGATTCTTAATTGCCCTTTACTCATGATTCACTGTTGTTCCCCCATCTTAGCCTTGGTTTAAGGATTCTTGATTGCCCTCTCACCCCCGTTAAGACTCATTTCACCATTTAGTCCAAGGATTTGTACTTCACTCTGCTATCTTGCCCCTTGAACATTCCCTTTAGTGATTTAACTCCAGCTTTGCTGCCCCTTCTTTGACTCCATTGCCCAATGGCCTAAAGGCATCAACCTATCAACCTGTTTTAAGGATTCCACCACCAAATCTTCATACAAATCAAAAACCCCCCCGAACTCTAGAACTAGCCTAATATCTAAGCAAACATAGCTAAATTATATAGAGAGAGCCCTCTCTGAGCCATAGGTTGGCTAGAGCCTATGCTTAAAAGTTGGTTTGTGGTTACCTCGAAGCCTTCCCTTCTTCCAAAACTTCTAAGGAAAAGTTTTGAGTGATAACACATTGAATGTATTCAATGAATCTATTTGCCTTGTCGGCTTCGGACTGGACATGAGTCGAATCTACCTGAGTCACTACAAATCGTCTGGCCACGTCAATGGGACATAGTGGCTGGAATCCCAAGCCCACCTGAAAACGGTTGTGGCTAGTCAAGCTGTGGAGAGCCTGGTTGTAGTTGTGTTGGACATAGGGGAGGCTCTCATCCCATGTGCATGGATGCTTTGAGTTATACATGCGCAAAATGTCTGCGATCTTCCTTTTGACGACCTCTACCTGGCCATCAGTTTGGGGATGGAAATTTGTGGACTTAGTGAGATTGGTGTCCATCATCAACCAAAGACTGGACCAAAATGTACTAAGGAACCTATTGTCCTGATCTGATATGATAGACTGTGGGATCCCAAAGTGTACCCGCACTCATTCAAAGAAGAGTTTAGTAATGGCTTTTGTTGTGATACTCTTCTTGCAAGCCACCATAATGGCCATCTTCAAGAATCTGTCGACGACCATAAAAACATAGTCATTGTCATGAATAGTAGAAGGAAGGCCTGACATGTAATCCATGGAGATGGATTCCCAAGTTCGACTAGGGGTAGGCAGCGGAGTATAGAGATATTACTTCTTGATGGTCGGTTTGGCAATGTCGTAGGCAATGCAGGATCTGATGTACTTCCTGACATCCTGTCAAAGATTCGGTGAATAGAAATACTTCTTTAGTACTGCCACCATTTTCTCGACCCTGAAATGCCCAGCGGCCCGACTATAGTGTGCTTCCCAAATCATCTTTGCACACTCGCTTGAAGGAACAAAAACGTGTCCCATGTGGCATAATAGAGAATCCTACAGGTGAAAATTTGGAGCTTGCTGACCCTCCAAGAGCGTATGGTATGTGTGGCCGAATTCTAGGTCTCTTTTGTAGAGAAGCAGCCAATCAGAAGTCTTGCACCCACAAGAGTTGAGCACGGTGGTTAACACCATGATCGGTGGTCGATTGAGGCAGTCTGCAACATTATTTGTGTTGCCCTACTTGTCCTTGATATTCAAATCGAACTATTATAGGTATGTGGACCACTTTTGATGGCGATCATTCTGCAACTTCCCTTGCCTCTGTATGAATTGTAGGGGTTGGTGGTCTATGTGGATGACTGTTTCCTTCCCCAAAATGTAATGCTTCCATTATCATTAGGCCTGCACAATGGAATACATATCTTTGTCATAAGTGGGATACTTACGGACTGTGTCTAAAAGTGTCTCACTGTGATATGCCACTGGATGCCCCTTGTTGTTGGGAAAAGTATCCAATACGGAATGACCCTATCCCACTCTAAGGGTGATAGTACCTCAGCAACAATCGAAGTAAAGCTATCTAAGATTTCTTCTTTATGAAAGTAAAATAGGGGAGAAAAGGATCCACTAACCGATGTCTTTCGCTAATGGTTGATCCAATCTTCTCTCCTTGCTGCTTGCTCCCAGCTCCTTGCTCTTTCACTGGCCCAGCTACACCAAGATCCTGCAAAATGGCAAGAGAGGGAAACTACAAGAAGCATACATTCATAATTGATTCAAGGATTAGAATAAATCAAATACACAAGTATAACAATACACCATTGAGACACATGTATATAGAAGAACCTCAAATGCTTTATTAATGGAAGAAGTAAAGTTTAGGAAGTGATACAACCATCAAAGGCCCAATCCAGCATCACCTCCCAGCAGAAAGAAATCTCCTCTTCACCTCCTTCAAAGCAAATCACCCAATAGTTCTATACTCAAACCAACAGCACTTCCTTACATTCACAAGATTCCAGCCTCCCTAGACCTCATGAGAGAGCTCTATATATAGGAGTTTTGGAGAAAGGATGAGTCAGCTTGTAGCTGGCATGAAGCTGACTAGTGTCCTCTCCCACTTCAGTTATTCTTCAGTTCTTGAGTCCACTTGGAGGTTCTTGCTTCCACTTGGAGATCTAGACCCTCTTACTCATCACCAGTCGAATTCCTTGATCCAAGTGTCATTTTGGAAGCTTCCTGGGCATTGACACCTTGAAGAATGACTGTGCCACTTGTCCCAACTCGCCCAGCGCAGGTAGCCTTCTTTGCAGTTGACCTTCAGCGTAGGTAGACAGTGGAGCAGTTGACATTCAGCGCAGATGCTCAGTGGAGCAGTTGATATGATCCAGAATTAGCTTGTTTTTTAGTGTTTTCAGGTGGAGAACTGATATTTAGTGTTGTGGTTTGCTGACCTTGTTCCTCTAGGGGTAGGAACAACATGTTTAGGGACTTTGGATCCCTCAGATTATGGACATTTCATGCTTCATGCTGTAAGGCACAAAAATGTCTATAACAGTTGCCCCCTAAAGTATGAGGTCGTTTATCGGGTGAAATGCTTTATCAGGAGGATCCGAAGTTCATTCAATCGCTGAGAGGTGACCTGTAATAAAATACAATACAATACATTATTTTTCATTCTGCTTTCATGATCTAGCTGAGGCGGGCATTCCCATGCTCAGCTTTATAAATTCATTTTGGTACATAGAACAGACGATCGTCTGTTGCTAGACTGATAATTCTCTGCTGAAATTATCATCCTTTGAGTAGGATGATCATCTGCTGCAATGATGTACATATCAAATGTCTTTATATTTCCTGAATATATATCGCAGCCTGGATGGATGAAACTAGATCTGGGGTCTTCAAACTCATTCGATCTTCACTCTAAGTACAAGTCGATCCATGTGAGAATTGCGCTGAAGTCGAACATGGAAAGACATCGCTTGATTACCGGTCAATGATGTAAACCGTTAACAAGCGCGAGAGGAATCACCGATAATGATAATGACCCTCAAGGTACTGCAGTACAATTCACATGGTGTGAATAAAGGACTTGGCGTCGAACACCATGCAAAATCTTCTGGTCGAAGGTCATTGATGTATACCTGTCGCCGGAAGTGAGAAACTTGCCATTGAGGCATGCAAGCTTCAAAGTACTGAGGGGGTTGTTCCTAGATCAACCTCTTGGATAATGAGCTGAAGTCGAAAAGAAGCGATCTGCCAAAGGAGGGCCTTAATGAATCCCACATCAGTGACACGGAACGGAGCTAATGATTTTAATGGAGGTGAAAACAATCTGTGACATATGATTCAGGGTGGCGATCATGGATGGATGAAGGATAATGTATGGCAGTGGATGGGACACGGTTGACTCTTTCTGAACAACATCTCTTGAACATATAACGACACTGATGCGATGGATCGGTAGCATTACCCCAAATGTGGATGGTTTGGCGAGACCATGGTGATGAGACCGGTGAATGAAACAACCCAACCTGATGTGACACGGAGGAAAAGTGTCATGTTCAAGAGCGACTTGCTACCATTAAAGCTTTGAGGTTCTCCCAATTTTTCCCCAGTCATTTCTGACCAGTACCTCTTTATTTTTGTCAAGCTTGAGGAGGATAACATATGCTTGTTCTATAACCTGCCCTTCAGGCAAGCCCATCGCTATGTTTTAACGAGCCTAGCGATAGGGAAACTCGTTCTCGTCTAAAGACAAGTTTGTCGCTATTTAATCATTTTAACGAGTCTAACGACAAGGAAAACTCAGTCCTTTTCATTTTTAGAGAGTCTGAAAAGGTACAGAAAGTTAACTCAAAAATTCCTTTTTCGTCATCTAATCCCTTAAGTCCGAAAAAGTATAAAACAATACAGAAGGGATGAGTTTTCGATAATTTTAACGAGCCGAATAAAACAAGCGCTCGACCTTTTTGTGCAATAATCCCTCAGGTCCAAAAAGATTAAAATCTAGAGGAGGGATAGCTCTTCCGGTCCTTTTAACGAGCTGAAAGGCCAAAACTCGACAATCTTTTCATATTTTACGAGTCAGTTGAAAAGAGCTCAAAGAAGACTCGTCTTTTGAGGAACGAGTGATATACAGGGATAGCAGTAGATTCCAAGTACAGGTTGGAATTTTCCAATCACGGCAGTGTCACAAGGATGGCTAGGTGAAATCACTCTTCGCAGTTGTTCCTCAAAATGGGTAAACAATCATATGGAGGTGAACGATCGGCCAAATGACAGTGGAGGTGGCAGGTGCAAACACGACCAAGGCTTTTATGGCTGATAAATTTACGATCACAGAGGTTATTTACCGGAATAGGTTCATTTTTTATTTAAAAATGAGCTTAAACTCTGGGGGAAACATTGCTCACTGCTTTTATTTATTTTTTAACGAGCATGAAGACCGCGTTAAAACTGCTCGGATCTTGCGTTTATTTTTTAACGAGCATGAACTTTATGCTAAAACTGCTCGATATACCAGTCATAAGATAAGAAATGTCTCCTGTGAGATCTCTATTTTTTAAGGAGTTTCATCTTCACTAAGCTTTACTCCATCTCATCCTTTCTTTATGCAAGTTCGGAAATGGCTAATCCTACGAGTTTAAAGGGTTAGACCTACAGGTTTAAAGGGAGGACCTAAAAATTTAAAAAATAAATAGTCGCCCCTTGCTTGCATTCCAAAAGGTTGCATGCCCCCGGGTATAAAGTACAATTTCAAGGCTGCCCCTACTTATCCATCAAAACATTTGTTTTAAAGGGTGAGGCTTGCCTCTTTCTGGTTACCCAAAGATTGTTTCGTTAATCTTTCAAACAAAACATTTCCTCGGCACTGTCTACCGAAATAGACAAGGGTGAATGACATTTGTCAAACACGTAACCTTGACAAAAGAATCCTATTCTAGAACAACCCCTCTTCCATCCACGGACGGGGTACGGACTAGTCATACTCTTTCGCGGAAATTCTACCTTATACCCAAGGTTTTCTCTGCCCTAAGCAGACCAGGATGCATGCCCCCTGGGTTCCAGTCCTATCTTTCCGAATCACTCGCACTCATTGGGAAGAAGGACTGGGGGTGGAGACATTTCTTGATTGAATAGACCATTCAGGGTTGGTATATGACTATTTGTGATGCGTGATCCCGGAAATGAAAGTTGGTCTACGAGCTTGACCATTCTTCCTTCGTGTGGAAAACACATTACTCTAAAGAGTGAGGAGACTATTGCTCCCATGCAATATATATAGTCTCGTCCAAGGAGTAGGTTATAATCCAAGGGTCCTTAAACGACCATCACGTTCATTTGAACGGTCTTCCCTTTCAATGTAACAGGCACATTGGGGAGGATCCCTAATGGTCGACTGGTTCCTTTATCGAAACCCGAGAGATTTCTTATCTCAGGTAAAAGCGCCGGGGAACCCAGTGCTTTCCAAGCAATAGAGGAAAGGATACTCACAAATTCCCCTTCATCAATGATAGTTCCAGCCATTACCATTCTGTATATTTGGACGATGATTCTGAATGGCATACTGGCTGGCAACCGGGGTCTGCCTAGTTGATTCCAATCAAAGGATACAACCAGGTTGCTTGGTGGTGGGACCGAATATACGGCCGGATATGACCCTGACGATGTTCCTTTCTGTGATAAAGGAATGGGCGCATTGCCCTGATTCTCATCAGAGTCTGTGTTGATGAAAAGAATCTGGATGGTGTCATCCTTATTCTCTTCGGTGAGGGTGTCATTTGAAGATGAATCTTCAGTGACGGTGTAATTTGAAGGTGAAACTTCTTAAGGAAGAACCGGGTCAACTGCCGTTTCGACCTTTGGACTTTCGTCCGGTCTAGATTCAGTAGGTTCATTTTCAATGACTGACGCTTCAGCTGACCACTTGAGCGGGCCAGCTATATTTTCAACCAACGAAGGACTTGGCACGAGTTTTTTGTATCCAGGAGGAAGTCTCAACGGTGAAACCGGACGATCTTCCAAAACTCTCTTCGCTTCGTCTAAGAAGGGACAACGATGGATGGCGTGATCGCCTTCACACAGTCTGCAGGGGGATCTTGCTCCCCCTCTTTGTCTTGAACCTTCACTTTCGCTGGTTGATGGTAAGCATTCAACATGGCTATCAGAGGTTGATGCTCTCGAATTGTGCAAACGAGGGGACCAGTCCCTTAGTATCCGGGGAATACAGGGACAATCTCTATGGAAGTGGTCTCCTTTACATATGAAACATGGCGATTTGGGCCCGGTCTGTGCTGTGTGTGGATTTTCATTAGATGTCTTTTGCTTGCCCCCAGTCGCCTTAGACTCCTTCTTCTTCTTTTCTTTCTTCTTCTTCTCCTTCTTCTCCATGGGAGCTTGGCTTTTGCCGGCTCTACCTTGCGAAGATGAAGGATTGGATGAAGAGTTATAAGAAACAGAAGGCTGGTGGGTAGCTCTGGACTGATCTAATTGTTGACTCGACTGTTCAGGAACCATGGTGTTCTGAACTACATTGGTTGAGAATAGCCATATTGGCAGGCCAATTGTCAGTCCTGGAAGCGACAATGTGGCCATGTGGGGTGCACCAACTTCTCCCCAAGAGGAGAAAGGACTAGGATTTCCATCATGGGGAATTCCTTGGTTGGGGCGTTCCATGTTCTCAACCTACAGATCAACGCATGAATAGGAGGTGATTATGTTCCATTTAAAATAAATTTTATAACGACGCTTTAGACACAACTTGCTTTTTCACTTTTTAAGAGTCGAGAAAAAGCTAAAGATGACTCTAGTCTCCTTCGATGTTTTAACGAGCCCGAAGTGACAAATGCTCGGATGGACTTTTTCAGTTATAGAGTTTGAAAAAGGCCAAAAGAAACTGCTCTGGAGTTCTAGGCAGAGGGTGTGCCAAACTTTTCGCAAAACCACAGAATATGTTTTACGGTACGAGTGGTCGATCTTCGTGAATGCTGTGTTCACTGCATTGCGATCAGTAGGGCGGCCGACACGGCTTCCTATGGATAAAGGCTTTGTTCCTATAGGGGTCTCCCAATATATACGTGACGGTGCGTGGCAGCACAAGTCCGTATTGATACTTATCGCTTCACCGTGGAGGAATCACCCAACCACTCAACGCTAAGATATCACGTTTAACGACGCCGGAACATGTCTCTAGCTTAGACCTCTATGTGTTTGCGTTATGTTTCAATGCGTTGCTATGTAAATTCAATTTATTTTAAGGTTGATCTTGTTTAGCAGTTTGCCTTTATGGATCACCACGAGATGTATAATACAACTTCCTAAATGCAGTCTAAGATGATAAGCAAGCTTTTCAATCTTTCAACTTTGAAAATCTTAACTACTGAGGGAAAAGAAAGACATCATCTTTTCACACAGATCATAGAGCACACACTAATGCACTTTTCCCTAAATCAACATACAAGCTGTCAAAATGCACATGCACAATGCAGGTATTTCTTTTCTCTTTCTTAATGTTGGTGCAATACAAAAAGAAAGATGTTGTATAATTTTGAATTTAATTTCAAGTGAAAGCAAACAAGCTTTGTCCAAAATCAAAAGACACCTTAAGATTAACTTGTTTCGACACTAGAAATATATAAATTCAAACCATATGACGAAAGCAAAAGCTCAATCAGCTATGAACAGCAAACAAACTAACTCTTAAGATCAAAAACGACACTTATCACAGGTCTAGATCTAAGAGGCCACAGCAAGACTAGTTCACTTTCGTTATGGGAAACTGCAAATGATATAAGAAATACACAAAGAACAAACACAGTTTCTTTATACAACCGAGGCGGAATAGTGGCAAGGAAAGTTGGTTTCAGATAGGTACATTGACTGATAACAGGCTGCAAAAACAGGGATGAAAACAGGGCAACAAACAGGAGGGAACCCCAGTAGCACTAGGCAAAACTAGTTCAGCGCAGGTAGTACACTGGCAGTTTGACCTTCAGCGCAGGTAGCCCCTTCGGGACCTGCGATGAAATGCAGACTGCCTTCACAGTGTCTGCAATGAAGAGATAAACTTTCGTTTTTCTCAGTTTCCGAGTCACAGATTGCTCAAAAATTCACAGTTTTTGGCCAAATCAAAAGCTATCAATCAAGTACACACTAAAGGGTAATTAGGAGGATGAAAAGCTATCACTAAGAGCTGTTCAGAGTCCTTGTGGATCAGCTCTTCAAATCATAAACTTGCCCAGAAACTGAGCTAGAGTAGCTGCCCTCTACTTTGCATTTGAAAGATCCAAATGCAGTTCGATTCGGTACTCCTTGTGTTTATGAAATGAATAGCAAAAACACAAACAACCAACAAGATACAATCCCCAGTGGAGTCGCCAATTTGTTGTTGGGAAAAGTATCCAATACAGAATGACCCTATCCCACTCTAAGGGTGATAGTACCTCAGCAACAATCGAAGTAAAGCTATCTAAGATTTCTTCTTTATGAAAGTAAAATAGGGGAGAAAAGGATCCACTAACCAATGTCTTTCGCTAATGGTTGATCCAATCTTCTCTCCTTGCTGCTTGCTCCCAGCTCCTTGCTCTTTCACTGGCCCAGCTACACCAAGATCCTGCAAAATGGCAAGAGAGGGAAACTACAAGAAGCATACATTCATAATTGATTCAAGGATTAGAATAAATCAAATACACAAGTATAACAATACACCATTGAGACACATGTATATAGAAGAACCTCAAATGCTTTATTAATGGAAGAAGTAAAGTTCAGGAAGTGATACAACCATCAAAGGCCCAATCCAGCATCACCTCCCAGCAGAAAGAAATCTCCTCTTCACCTCCTTCAAAGCAAATCACCCAATAGTTCTATACTCAAACCAACAGCACTTCCTTACATTCACAAGATTCCAGCCTCCCTAGACCTCATGAGAGAGCTCTATATATAGGAGTTTTGGAGAAAGGATGAGTCAGCTTGTAGCTGGCATGACGCTGACTAGTGTCCTCTCCCACTTCAGTTATTCTTCAGTTCTTGAGTCCACTTGGATGTTCTTGCTTCCACTTGGAGATCTAGACCCTCTTACTCGTCACCAGACGAATTCCTTGATCCAAGTGTCATTTTGGAAGCTTCCTGGGCATTGACACCTTGAAGAATGACTGTGCCACTTGTCCCAACTCGCCCAGCGTAGGTAGCCTTCTTTGCAGTTGACCTTCAGCGCAGGTAGACAGTGGAGCAGTTGACATTCAGCGCAGATGCTCAGTGGAGCAGTTGACATGATCCAGAATTAGCTTGTTTTTTAGTGTTTTCAGGTGGAGAACTGATATTTAGTACTGTGGTTTGCTGACCTTGTTCCTCTAAGGGTAGGAACAACATGTTTAGGGACTTTGGATCCCTCAGATTATGGACATTTCATGCTTCATGCTGTAAGGCACAAAAATGTCTATAACACCCCTGTTGAGTAAGGACTACCCCAATAGCATAATCAGAGGCATCTGTCTCGATCTCAAATAGTTGTTGCAAGTCTGGTAATGTGAGCACTGGTGTAGAGTAGAGGTGATGTTTCAACTCTGCGAATGCCTTCTATTGAGATTTAGAATTTCACTCCCCCTTTGGTGACTTGACTCAAGGGCCAAGTGATATGAGAGAACCCCAACACGAACCTACGATAGAAATTGGCAAGACCCAGAAAGCTGCAGAGCTATGTTAGACTGGTTGAGGCTAGCTAATCCTGAATGACTTGGATCTTTGTTGGATCCACATGCACCACCCGTTCATCAATAATGTATCCCAGATACTGAACCTGGGTCATGCCAAAAGTGCATTTCTCCAAATTGGCACATAGCTTGTGTTGCCGCAGTGTTTGGAGAACCTGTTGGATACAGTGGAGGTGTTATTCACAACTCTAGCTGAAGATCAGGATGTCATCCAAGTATACCACTACAAATGAGTTGGTGAATGGCCACAAGATGTCATCCATAAGCCTCATGAAGGTTGCAGGAGAATTCTTCAACCTGAAAGGCACAACCAACCATTAAAAAAGGCCCTCCTTGGCTTTGAAGGTATTCTTCCACACATAGGAGGGTTCGACTGGTACTTGCTGATATCCGAACTTCAAGTCGATCTTGATAAAATATTTTTCCCCTTTGAGTTGGTCCAGAAGATCATCAATCCACAGGATCGGGTACCTATTCTGGACAGTGATCTTGTTCAGCAACTGACAGTCAATAAAAAGTCTCCAAGTCCCATCCTTCTTCTGTACCAACACGATCGGGCTCCCACAGGGTGATGAACTCGGCCGAATGTGACCTTTCTGTAGCAGCTCCTAAATTTGCCTCTTTACTTCATCGTTTTCTAGAATGAAGCGTCGATATATTGGTCCATTTGGTAACATTGCACCTGGGGTCAGATTGATGGAGTGCTTGACTTGACAGTGTAGAGGCACCCCTGCGAGGGAGGTGAAGATGTCCTCGTACTCCTCCATGACCTTGTCCATCTGTTGTTGTCGTGTGGAGGGGCCCTGTCTGGAGGTCATGGCCACTGTATTCTTCTTTCCTTGAGGGTGTATCATTAGGAAAATGAATTTCCCTATCTTTTAAATGATCTTATTGCATTGTTTTGTAGTAACCAGAGGTGGCAGTAGGCGGTGCTACCTTTGGTATCTTGTACAACTTATTTCCCAATGTAGCAATAACAACACGAGGCCTTGACTCATACATAGCATGTTTCTTCCACAAGTATGGTTGGCCTAATAATACATCACAAACATCAAGGGGAGAAATGTCACATAATACCTCATCCGTGAAGGGATTGATGTTGTATGGAAGGCGACATTGTTGGCTCACGCGCAGATCCCATCCTTGGTGAAGCCACCCGATGGTGTACAATTGTGGGTGTGTTGTGGTCAGTAAGCCCAACTACTTCACGACCTCTGCTACAATGAGGTTATTTTGGCTCCCACTGTCGATAATGAACCATAGCGAGGAACCCTTTACCCACATTTGGGAGTGGAAGAGACACTCCTCCTCTTCTAGATCTTCGGGTTCCTCCTTCTGGATCTTCGTGGTAGTGACGGTGGCGTTGGGTTCTGCATGAATAATATGCTTCCCTTTGTCATTCCCATTGTTGGGTTCTGACTCAGATTCAGAACATGCATCTGATTCTGAAGCCTTTGGTTCAGCCACCAGTGACTGCTTGGCCTAACACTCAATTGTGTTGTGGGTGGAGCTCTTATGGAGCTCACACCACTTTCTAGTGTCCTTCTTTGGCTTCGCAGTGTTTTCCTTTATCTTGGGTTGTCCCACCTTGGCCTTTTCCTTTTTTATGTGGTTTGGGGGCACCTTTCCCTTACTTCATATTCGCAGATCCAAATTCTCACTTCTTCTATTTAAACTTATGCTCAATCTTGACAGCGTATCGGTACGCTGTGCCGAGCGAGGAGATGTACAGGAACTCCATCTCGTCCTGGATGTATCTATGTAGGTAGTCATGGTACTTGAGTACCAAATGTTTCTCAGAGTCCTTGATACCCAACTTTGTGCGAAGGATATGAAAAGCATTGGTAAACTCTGGCACATCTTGATCCCTTCCCTGCCGCAACATCGTCCACTTTATGTAGTTTTCCTCATAGCTCCTGACAGGGTAGTACTTCTCCTTGATGGCATCCTAGAATAAATTCCAAGTGGGAGCAGCTAAAAACAATTAGGTCGTACTTTCATCCTTCTACTCACAATAGGTTTCCCACCAGTCCTTGACGTGGGCGACGGCTTTGAGAAGAGAAAAAGTGATATTTTCTCGGTTAAAAAAATCATGAACAGAAAATATCCTTCTACTAGATTCAACCATTTATCTACTATGTTTGCATCTATTTGGCCCTCAGATATGGGAATGTCAAAGTTTACTTGTACCTTAAAAGGTGTGGAGCCTCCATAGTGGTTGTTGGATGTGGATGCGCCACCGGCGGGCAACTGTTGAAGGATCTGGGCAAAGTTATCCATCATCGCGTTCCTTTATTTCTTGAGGGCCTCCTTAAGAAATATTTTGATAAGATTTGTTTCTCGCTCATCTTTCTTTTCTTCCCCCATGGGAGGCCATCAGGATTTCCAAGGCTGGTCTAGCAAAGGTTCGACTAGTTCGAGCCTTAACTCCTTATATCGCAACCTCGTTGGGGACATTCAAAGAAAAAAAGAGAAAGAGCAGATCGCTCTGATACCAATGATACAAATTTAAACAGGAATGCAAAAAATTACAGATATGACCATAAATACATAGATGCTGTTATGAAACCAGCTCAAGAAAAGATAGAAAAGATAGATCAACGCCTTAGAATTCAGCCTCTTCGAGGGGGCAACCTCCTTTACATTACATAAATGAACAATTATTGGATGATTCAAATGAAAAAACCTCCTTTCTATATATAGGAGTCTAAGGAGTCACAATATAATCCAGTCGACCTAACAATAATAATATAAAGCCACAAAAATAACAATAGATGGATTCTATGGGGCACAGTAATAACAATATGGGGGCAATAGGGGCACAACAATATTAATAAGGGGTATAACTACAATAGTAATGGGGTAATCACTAGTATTATGGGGACCCAACATGCCCCTCTCCTTCAAAAAAGTGTTGTCCACAACGCTTGAGTAGTTTTGGATACTTCTGCATAAAATTCTCATCCTCCCATGTGGAATCTTCAGCGGATAAGTTCTTCCACTTGATAAGATACTCTGAAATTGATCGATTTTGTAGCTGTCGAGTTCTTGTTTCTATGACTGCTTCTGGTTCCAATATAATTTTTTCTTCCTTGTCAAGTTCTGGCAATATTGTTTGAACTGGGAGCTTGTCGCCTATAACCTTCTTTAAACATGAAACATGGAAAACTGGGTGCAATCGAGAAGCTGCAGGAAGCTCCAATTTGTATGCCATAGTACCAATCTTTTGCAACACCTTGTACGAACCATAATACTTTGGTGATAATTTATTATCCTTCTTAGCTTGCTTGAGGGACATTTGCTTATATGGTTGTAGCCGTAAGAATACCCAATCACCTACATCAAAACTTATTTCACTGCGATGTTGATCTGCCTGTTGCTTCATTCTATTCTGTGCCAACACGAGGTTATCCTTTAAGAGTTGGAGGACTTGTTGTTGATGTTCAATGTGATGTTCCACAGCCTGAACCTTAGAATTTTCTCTTAAATATGATGTGATGGATGGTGGTTGATACCCATAAAGTTCCATAAATGGGGTCATTTTTGTTGCTGTATGGAAGGAAGTGTTATACCACCATTCAGCCAGAGGCAACCATTGGACCCATTGTGTCTGTTTATCATATACAAAGCAACGAAGATGTCCTTCCAAACATTTGTTTACTATTTCAGTTTTCCCATCAGATTGAGGATGATAAGATGAGCTATGAGCTAACTGAGTACCAAGACAAGAAAATAATTTTGTCCAAAAATTTCCAGTGAAAATGGGATCTCTGTCACTTACAATAATCTTTGGGTTTCCATGTAGCTTTTGAATTGTTTCCATAAATGCAGTAGAAACTGTACTGGCTTTAAATGGATGTGATAATGCACAAAAGTGTGCATACTTGGTAAGTCTGTCAACTACCACCATGATGACACTCTTTCTCTCATACTTGGGTAAACCTGTGATAAAATCCATTGAAACCTCCTCCCAACGTTGGCTTGGAATGGATAAAGGTTGTAATAGACCTGGTGTCTTAATTGTTTCAACTTTATTTTGTTGGCAAACCAAACATTCCGCCACAAACTTTTGAATATCTGATTTAAGGCCATCCCAAAAAAAATCCTTCTTAACCCTGTGGTAAGTTTTTAAAAATCCTGAGTGCCCTCCTAAGGGAGAAGTGTGCAATTCCATAATAATCTTTTGTTTTAGCTGGGAATTCTTACAGAGGTATAAGCGATCTTTGTACCATAACGAATCATTTTTTCAGCGAAATGTATCAGATGTACTGGAATCTTGTTGTAAATTTCGAATAAGTGCCCATACTTCTTCGTCATTCTTCCATTCCTCCCTTGCTTCATTTATCCAATCTGGTTGGATAATAGAAATGGCGCACAACAATGCTTCCACATCCTCATCCTTTCTTGAGAGTGCATCTGCCACCACATTTTGCTTCCCTTTTTTATAGATGATTTCAAAGTCATAACCCAACATCTTTGTGACCCACTTTTGTTGCTCTTCAGAGGATAATCTTTGTTCTAAAAAGTATTTAAGGCTATCATGATCCGTTTTTACCTTGAAGTGTCTTCCCATTAGGTAGGGTCGCCATTTCTTAAGTGCATGGAGTATTGCCAACATTTCCTTCTCATAAATAGCTTTTCTTAAAAACTTTCCCTTGATTGGATGACTTTCAAAAGCAATGGGTCTTTCATCTTGCATTAGAACAGCACCAATTCCATTTCCTGAAGCATCACATTCCACAATAAAGGTTTTTGTGAAGTCCGGTGTAGCTAAGACCGGTGCTTGGCACATTGCCTCTTTAAGATGTTCAAAGGCCTTTGTTGCTTCCGAAGTCCATGAAAATGCATCTTTCTTCAATAATGTTGTTAGAGGTGCTACTATTCTCCCATAATTCTTAACAAACTTGTGATAATACCCTGTCAACCCGAGAAATCCTCATAGATGCTTTATGGATGTGGGGATTTTCCATTCCTTAATGGCTTTAATTTTTCTAGGGTCTACCTTAACTCCTTCATGAGATACAATATGACCCAGATATTCCACCTCCTGGACTCCAAAGAAACATTTGGATCTTTTTGCATATAATTGTTTCTCCTGCAATAGTTGTAGCACCTTGTCAACATGTTCAACATGATCCTTCCAAGACTTGCTGTAGATTAGTATATCATCAAAAAATACTAACACAAATTTTCTAAGGAATGGTTTGAAAATTGAATTCATCAAACCTTGAAATGTTGAAGGTGCATTGATAAGGCCAAAAGGCATGACCAAAAATTCATAATGACCCTCATGAGTTCTAAATGTTGTTTTCGGAATGTCTTCAATCTTCATTCTGATTTGATGATATCCTGAACGAAAATCCAACTTGGTGAAGTAAATTGATCCATGTAATTCATCCAGTAATTCATCAATGACAGGAATGGGGAACTTATCTTTAATAGTGAGCTTGTTGAGCTCCCTATAATCCAGACACTTGCACCATGATCCATCCTTCTTGTGCACCAATACTACTGGAGCAAAGAAAGAACTTTGACTTGGTTGAATTATACCAGCCTCTAGCATTTCTGCAACCATACGTTCAATTTCACTCTTTTGGACATAGGGATATCTGTACAACCTGATGTTTGGAGGAACACTTCCTGGATTCAGATGAATAGCATGATCATGATCACGCATAGGTGGGAGACCTTTGGGAGTCTCAAATACCTTGGAATGATTGTCCAGGACTTTTTGGAGATCTGGAGAAATAGATGATTCTGATGTGGAAACATCTAGCGAACATAATTGTGCAATTACACCTCTTTGCTCCTTTTTTAGAAGCTTTGTCATACCATTAGAGCTGATTATCTTTCCTAGTTTCCCTACAATACCCCTTAATTCAACTTCCTTTCCTTCCGTAGAAAATTTTATGAAAAGTTCTTGAAAATTAAAAGCTATTGTACCCAAGGATTGTAGCCATTGGACTCCTAGTACAACATCAACACCTCCCATTGGAATGGAAAGCATTGGGCTAGTCAATACATATTCTCCCATGGATAGCTTGATATTATCGTACTTTCTAGAGCACTTTATTGTTCCTCCATTTGCAATCATCACTGGACACTCTGGTGCTGGATATAGGAAGCAATTCAATTCTTTTGCTACCTTACAATGAATAAAATTGTGGGTGCTTCCTGAATCAATCAACACTATTACCTTTTTCTTCTTGATTTGTCCTTATATCTTGATGGTTTGAGGAGTGGTAATTCCCGCCAATGCATTACAAGATATGGTCGGATTTATTTGTTCTTCATCTAGGCTTTGTTCCTGGAGTATATCCTCTTCTTTGTTCCTCGAGTATATCCTCTTCTTTTGACCTTTCTTGCTCCTTTTCTTCTTCCTCTTCACAATCTATGTAGAATAATTTCTTCTCAGCACACTTATGACCTTTAGTGTATTTGCTATCACAACTGTAACAAAGCCCTTTTTCTCTTTTTTCTTCCAATTGTTGTGGTTTCAACCTTATAGGTTGTGGAAGACTAGGGGCAACAACACTTCCGTCTTTATAGTTGTGAGTGGTATGCTTCCTGGTTGCCATAATTTTGCTTTCCATTTTTCTTGCTAACCTGAATGCCTTCTCTAATGAATCAGGTTCCCAAAGGCGAACATCATGTTGGATATTATCCTTTAAAGACCCTATGAACACATCAATCATATGCTCCTCTGGAATATATTTTACCCTTATGTTCAATTTTTGGAACTCCTCAATGTGCTCCATTATTGAACCCTTTTGTTTGAGACTTATCAATTGGCTAAAAAAACTGTTTCTTTTTGTATCCTCATAATGTGCTATCAATTCTTCCGTAAAAATTTCCCAAGTGATAAATTTTTTACGAGAGCAAAGCCATTGATACCATACAAACTGATTTGGTTCCAAATATAAAGTTGCCATACATACCTTTTGTGTGTTTTGCACATTATTGAGATCGAAGAATTTCTCCATCTGTAATATCCATGTTGTGGGATCCTTGCCATCAAACTTCCTCATATCGATTTTTGGAATATGGTGGGTCTTCGATCCAACATTAGAGTCTATGGAATCATGATTAACATTTCTTTTGTTCTCATCATGAGTTTCCTTTACTACCCTTTCACCATTAGTGACCCTTTCTTGTAGCAACTTCTTCAATTCTTCCATGTTTGTCTTCAAATTTATCTTCAAATAGTCCATCTTAGCTTCTACGCCTTTCTTTAAACCATCCATCTTAGCTTCTACATCTTTCTTTAAACCATCCATCTTATATTTTGTTCCTTTTTGTGCAAGTGACACTTGTTGCACTTGGTCTCGTAATTTTGCTATATCATGTTGCATTTCTTCCTCTACTTCATAAGTCATGCTAGAGCTTTCAGGTTGCTTACTAGGTGTTTGCATTTTCTTTCCTCGGGGCATCAATTACCAATAATAATGCTTTACTATGCCCTTTGAATTCCTTCAAACCAAGCTTACGCAAAAATTAAAAAAAAAACTACACACCTTTTTTCACTTTGTAGAAGCCTGATATTGAATCTGATGTATATCGGTAATTTTGAATCATCCAGTTCTGAAATTTCGATTTGTAGTAGCCTTCTGTGTCCTCTTTCCAATTCCACTAGTCTGATCCAAATTGGATTCTCCAAGAAAGAGTTATGCACAATCTCCAGCAGTGACCTGATTGTAGACTAGTTCAGTAGAGCGAACTTGTATGAAGTTCCACGTGTCACTGTTTCAACCTCTGACTTTGAAAAATATATACAAGAAAACTACAGTTCGTCCTATTTCTGTATCTTCTTGCGAAATTTCAATCCGATGCTCAGAAAGAAAGTTATGATGATTTTCCCCAGGTCACCCGTTTGGAATGTAATTCAGGAATCTGCAAAAAGACCAACTTCCTCAGATCATATCTCCGTAAATATAGCGCAAAAAGATCTGAAATTTAGACCCAAGGTTCAGCGCGATTTCTTCTCAAATGGGTTTTTTTTTCAACTTCTGAAACGTCGCATAAAAAAATTTATAGCGAAAATTCCACGATGACCTGTTTGGAGCAGCAAAACCCTAGAATCCAAAGCTCTGATACCAAATGTTATGAAACCAGCTCAAGAAAAGATAGAAAAGATAGATCAACGCCTTAGAAGTCAGCCTCTTCGAGGGGGAAACCTCCTTTACATTACATAAATGAAAAATTCTTGGATGATTCAAATGACAAAACCTCCTTTCTATATATAGGAGTCTAAGGAGTCACAATATAATCCAGCCGACCTAACAATAATAATATAAAGCCACAAAAATAACAATAGAAGGATTCTATGGGGCACATTAATAACAATATGGGGGCAATAGGGGCACAACAATATTAATAAGGGGTATAACTACAATAGTAATGGGGTAATCACTAGTATTATGGGGACCCAACAGATGCAGCATAAATAACACTATCTTTCATTAATATCAAATAATGATATATGCTTACAAACAGAATGGAAATGAGACTAGCTCGGGCAATGGTAGCTTATCTTTGAGAAGATATGTGGTGGCTACATGCCTATGAACTGGGTTACAATGAAGCTCAAGGGCCTTTTTATTATTGAACAATAAGAGAAAACCCTAAAGAACCAAAACCCCAACCCGAGGAGATGTAACACCAAGAGTTTATGGGCCCCGTTGGGGTTAGATGGGCAGCCAACTTCCCATGGTCGTAACTTGGTCATATTATCTATGTTTGATGTGTATGATACCTTGTTGGAAAGGTCTGTCTAAGGAATACAACTTAAAACATGATTGAATGATATCGCTTGGAGGAATATTACCAAAACAAATGTCGTTTAGGGCCTCAAAATGGCTCCAAAAGTTCAGGACCTGAAAAACTGCAAAAAATAGTACATTGTGCTACAATTAAGGAAACTAAAAAGTTGAAAGAAACAATGGTGGGGGTGCACATGGAATAGGCGAGTGGACACCAATATCCACTTGGATAACATATACTTACAGCTAGATTTAGGACCTATCTTGCATCTTAATGATGTTTTACATGTATCAAACATGAAGAAGAACATTATTTCAGTATCTACCTTGGAAAAGAAAGGCTTCAGAATTTCCTTTATAGATGAGAAATCGTATCTATGGTCAAAAGAAAAAGGCATCTAGGAAGCTAAAGCAATTGGAATTTGAGAATGTGAACTTTACAAGCTCACTGGTTATCCCATTCAAGTTCTTGTTCAAAATACTGTCAGCAACAGCGGGCTTTGGCATAGGAGGTTTATCGATATCTTCCACAAGGAACTTCCAGATCTGCATCACATGCTAGGAGGCTTGACCCATATTTCACTTTCAAAAAATGAAGTTTGCAAAGTGTGTTTGCTTGGTAAAAATACAAAGAAATCATTTAATAGTAGTGATAGCAGATCTAAAGATATCCTACTACTAATTCATTCTGATATGGTCCTATGACTTGTCCTTTTTTGAGTGGCTATTTGTACTATGTATCTTTTATTGATGATTTCTCCAAAAAATGTTGGGTGTATTTCATGAAAAACAAGAATGACACCTTTGCTAAATTCAAAGAATTTAAGGCCCTAGTGGAAAATCAAATTGATAAGAAGATTAAAAATCTTAGGTATGATAATGGGGGGAGTATGAATACCATCCTTTTTGTGGATTTTTGTAAATAACATGGCATAAGAAAACAATTGACTGCCCCTTATAATCCTTAGCAAATTCGAGCAACTGAGAGGAAAAATAGAACCCTTGTTGAAGCCTCCAAAGAAATGATGTTTGACCAAAACCTTCCTATCTCTCCTTGGGCCAAGCTACCAGGAAAATTTTTTACATTAAAAACCATATCCCTCATTCCATTCTCAAGGATAAAACACCTGAAGAATCCTTCATTGGAACCAAGTTTGATGTAAGCCACTTTAGATTATTTGGTTTCCCATTTTACATTCATGTTCCGAAGGACAAGTGGTCCAAACTAGAACCCTCGGGGATAAAAGGCATATTTTGGGGATATAGTGAGTCATCCAAAGCCTACAAAATTTATATGCTTGGTCAAAGAAAAATTGAGGTGAGTTGGGATGTCACCTTCCATGAAGAATCAACCTTTATAATTTCAAAACAACTTCAACTTGAAACCGAAAATGAGCCTACCTTTCTTTCTATTGAAAGTTTAGGTTCAAGGAGTCTAAGGGAGAGAAACCAAGATGATCCCATGGATCATGACTTGTATCTTGAGCTTGTTGAAGTCCTACAAAAATTGCTTGAAGGAGCTCCAGTTAAAAGAAAACAATCTTGGGCTAGGGAAATTCTACAAGAAGCTGAAAAGATAGTTTCTCCCAAAGGCACATTCAGGGAAAGAAAATACCTCATAAGTATGGTGGTTATGTAGCTCTTGTCAGCAACTTAAGTGAATCTGAACCTTCTACTTTTTATGAAGAAAATAAATTACAAGTCTAGAAAGATGCAATTCTCGAAGAATATAAATCTATAATGAAGAATAATGTATGGGATATTGTTCCAAGACCTATTGATAAATCAGTTGTTTCATCTAAGTGGATATAAAGGATTAAACATGTTGCAAATGGTAGCATTGAAAAGTTTAAGTCAAGTTTTGTTTCCCGTGGTTTCACCCAAAAGGAAGGTGTTGTGGAGGTAAATCCCCTCTGCGGACAGAGGCGATCCCTACTAGCCCAGACCGGATCTAGCAACAATCAAACAATGCTATCACGCAAGTTCCTAATTGAAAATTAAAGGTGGATGATGAGAACCTACTTGGATTCCAACGCTAATATTCATAGAAGAGACATCGCTCTCGTTCCTTTGCTTCGGCTGGTCACGATCCCCACGATCTCCGTGATTGGACACCTGCACATGCAAAGAACAACGCAAATACAAGCATAAAATCCAATAGATGAAATTATATATCAGTCAGAAAAGATACAACTCAACATCAATCATTACAAAGGACAATGAGAGTGGAACCATAATGATAGTCATCTATTATTGATAAACAACAAAGAATAATACAACCATAGTTCTGACGTCAAATCCTCCTTTGGCTGGGTAATCAGCTACACAAGTCTTGCAAAGCTTGTTGGGATGGGAAATAAGCCTCTCTCTCCTTGGTGACAAGAATCTCCTCACTTAGATTTGGCCTTATGGATGCAAAGAAGGCTCTTGCAACTTCAATCTCTTGAAATCCTGGAACTCTTACTATCACTAGCACTAGCTTGCCCAAGGCATAGAGACAAGCTTTTATAGATAGAGGGGAAGGAGATAATATCAATCACAATTTCCATGGGATTGGCTTTATCACTTAGAAGCTTCCATGAAAGGTGGCAAACCACTTCCCTTTTATGAAGATTCGAAGCCAAACCATCCTATCTCAACATGGATTCAGTTGGTGAATGGGTTAAGGAGAACCTTCGGAAGTTTGTTCGTTAAAAACTTTACCCAACTGGGTTGGCGTGAGTGCGACTCTGAGACAGAGCGCCAACTGGCGCACCCTTTGTAGAGGATTTCCCCCATTGGCGCGGGAAGTACACTGCGGACCCGCGCTAATGCAAAAAGGGCTGTTTTTATGGGTATACTGCAGGAGATGTCTTCAGGGCATATGAAGCTCACACTTAGAGGAATATAATGCAAGTGGTTTCAGGTTATGTCACTTCTCACAAGTCCCGGAATGAGTCCTCCAATGTACGGGAGAGGGGAAACGGGGACGGTGATAAACGGTGACAAATTACTGTGTAACAGATGCCCCCTAAAGCATGAGGCCCGAGGGAGAGAGAGGGGTGAAATGCTTTTACAAGAACATGCGTAACTGAAAACACTGCCGCCGGAGAACCTGCGTAAAGAAGTACAACTGATATCTCAAGTACATGATATATGTGGTATGGGCGCAGCCATCCATAACAGAGCACACAAGAATCTAGATCCAAGGTATGGGCACAGCCATCCAGTGAGGATCGATAAATAGACTCAGGCATGGTCACAGCCATCCAGTGAACGAGTCATGTAATGATCATAATAAGCCACAAATCGCAGCCTGGATTCCAACAAACAAAATCCAGGGTCTTGTGCTCCATCTCGACCCGAACAGAGTACAAGTTCAGGCATGCGAATACATGAGTTGGAGTCGAACATGCATGAACATCATTTGATTACCAGCCAATAGTGAAAATTGTTAACAGACGCGAGAGGTACCACCAATAATGACAATGGCCCTCAAGGTACTTTAGGTACAATCTACAACGTGCGAATGAGTGAGCTGGCGTCGAACACCCGTAGAATCATTCGATCAGAGGCCAATGATGAAAACCTCTCGTCGAACACGAAGAACCTACCATTGAGGCATGCAAGCTCCAAGGCACCGGAAGGGAGTCTCTAGATCAGCTTCCTGGATAATGAGCTGAAGTCGACAGGAAGTGACCTTGATCAAAGGTGGGCCATAGTGTTTCCCACATCATTGACACGAGACAGAGGAAGAATGTTGTGGTGAATCAGAATTATGTGAGGTATCAGAGGGAGGTTGTAATTCTGCAGAGGTCAACTTCTCTTGAACATATCGGCGGCACAACAGTGGACTTGGAAATATTTGACATTAAATGATCAAGGGTCATGGTGACAAGGCAATCAGCAGATGTGAGGTCAAATAGGATAACCCAAACCCACGGAGGCTAGTGTAAAACAAGATGAGAGGTTCCCACCCAGACACGAATATAGACAAGTGCCATGTTCAAGAGCGACATACTGCCGACACAATAATGATTATGGTTCCATTTTCCCCACCATTTCTAGCGAGTACCCCGATTGTTTTTTGATGACAAGCTTGACGGGGATAGCATATGCTTGTAAGGCGTCATTACGACAGAATCTAATGTCATTAAGTTTTAAAGAGTTTGACAAAGGAAGAACTCGGCGTATTTTCCTGTTTAGAGAGTCTGAAAAGACAGCAGAAAAGTGAACTCCAGGGAGGTCCTTTTTCGTAAAGTTGTGTCTCGCGAGCCTGAAAAAGTATAAAACAATGCTCGAAAGAATCGCCCGATCATTACGATCAAGGAGTACTTTTCATATGTAGTGACATCGACCTGAAAAAGTAAAAAAGCGATTGATATCACGTCATTTCGTAACCATTAACGAGCCTGAAACGACAAAGACCCGACAATCTTTTGTTTTTTACACGGTCAAAAAAGAGTTTAAAGACGACCGCCTCTTATTTCCATTTAACGAGTCAAGAGGGAACTCGGCAATCTTTTCATCTTTAAACGGTCGGAAAAGAGCTGAAAGTAGACCTTAAAGTAACTTTTTCGTGTGTTTACCGAGCCTGAAAAAGTGTAAAATACAGCTCGTTTCATCGCCTAAGTTGTACAAACACCTGTCGCTGCACAAAAAAGGGTGTAAAATCCATTTTCGACACAAATATATTCATAAAATATTCATGAAATGACTTTTTAAACCTATTGAGGGTCAAAAAAAAATTATAAAATGGGTGAAATAGTAAAAACAAGAATTACTTTTCACTTTTACCCTTTGAGAGTGACATTTGGAGCTTTTGGTGTGCGATCTTCAAGCGACGATTGCGACAAATCCGGGTGACCAATCGGAGCGCCGTCAGTGTCAGGTAAGAGGCCTCTTTCTCTGCTCCATTTCCATACCTTTTTCATGCTTTTTGTTCCCTGATTAAGCCTCTGCAAGGAGGATTTCAAAATTTAGGGCTGCGCCCATTGGCGCGGGTATCCAGCACGGACCCACGCTAATGGGGCGATTTTTCTAAAGGGGTTGCCCTATTGGCGCGACTGTTTTGGAAACAGTCGCGCCAACCGCGCAACCTAATTTTTCCTTTGAAATTTCCCATTGCATTTTAAATTTGTCTAGATTGTAGGCTTACTAGTGTTCTAATAATGATTTATTCATCCTTGTGGGTGCAGGAAAACAGGCAAAATGGTGGTGGAATGGAAAGAAAGGGAACACGATGTCGTAGATGCCTTGGCTATAGAAGATGAGGGATGCATGAACGCCTTAAGAGACTGTGGTCTCAAGAAATTCTTCCTCACATCTTACCTGCGAGCTCAGCCCGAGCTATTGCAGTTCATAGTTGATGCTTGGGATGTTGATGACCAAGTATTCCACTTACGGGACCAAGCATTAGAGCTTGACGTGTCCGATGTGTATTTCATCACTGGGTTGTCATGGAGAGGGGCGAGGCCCATCTTGACCGGAAGTAGACCTTCCGGGGAGAAGATGAGTGAAGTGATGGACCGAGTGTGTCCAGGGGCACAATTTGGGAAAAACAGTGCCAAGGTGGATATCGCCACCGTTTCGGACTTGGTTCTCAGGGTGATACTGTTCACCATCACTCGTGCAGCCGGGGTACAGGCGCCCCATGAGGCGAGCAAGAATCATCTGCTACTAGCGACAAAATGCCTCAACCCCACCATTTTTTACTGGGCCACAGCTATGACCACCAATATCAAGAGGCATCTTACAAAGTGTAAGCGAGGAGGAGTGAAACAGTTCAGGTACGGTTCAATTGTGGTGTCATTCTTCTTGGAACGATTACCCATTTTTCAGATTCAAGGAGCTATAGTGGCTGATCCATTGCCACGAGAGCCTAGGATGGCTCGCTGGGCAGCACTGATGCCCAGAGGAGGAGGGGGCCAACAGATGTCCTGGCAGCCCGAGTTCTTTATATGGCTCCGCCGTTAGCTGATTATGGTGGAGGATTGGCCGTACGCGGGGACTGATTTCACCAAGGATCCAGATCTCCCACTGCCAGAGGGAGAGGAGTGGGATGAGGAGTTGGGTATGATCTCTTTGTTTTTTGATGTTTTATGTATTTTTTGTTTTGTCAATACATGCATGTTCTGATGACAGTTGTATATATATGCAGACGTTCGCCCAGAGCGACCAGCTGGCTTGTCTCCCGTAGCGCGGAGGGTTCGGCCCGCAGCTAACCCTCAAGCAGAGGGTGTCGTGGGGGAAGAGCTAGTTCAGAATCTCGAGGGACTCACTCGAGGGATTATGGATTACGCTAGACTGGCGGATGTGCCCTTTGCATACCAGAGGCACACAGTGGGGGTGTCGAGTCGTATCCATCGTCTGTTGAGACGATTGGTGCGCGCGGTGACGTGCTATCATGAGCACCACCGCGATTAGACTCTTAGGCTTCTTTTATGCATATTTTTTGAGGGACATGTCGTCTCCGGATGTATCAGGATGAACATGTATTATTTTTTGAACTATATAATGCATGTGGCGCAAACATTGCAACACACATATATATATATACATATGCCTATTTCTAGATGGATCTTTCACATGTGATGATGTGTTATATGCTATGCGAATATCTGACACAAAATGTAATCTAATGTATCAGTTGCGTAACAAACGACCCATTGTGAAATGTATTTACACACACGCATATTTTATTTTTACACAAGCTTGAAAACACACATGATAATCACATATGCAAACTATGCTTGGAGATGATTTTATTTTTTATGCAAGCTTAAAAGCACTCACACATATGCAAACTATGCTTGAAGATGATTTTATTTTTTATGCAAGCTTAAAAGCACTCACACACATGCAAACTATGCTTGAAAATAAAGGAATGGGCATGCCCCCCAGCATGGTGTCTCAATTCGAGGTACATGCCCCCCAAGCTTCAGTCCATTGAAAATGGAGTGAAGGTTGACATTACTGTTATTGCGCTCGAATTGCACGAGCTCTTGTTTCATTATTTTAACGATGTTGACACAGGTAAAAGAACTATCCTCGTAACACTTTGTTTCATTTTTTAACAAGGTCGTTACAAGATCAAAACTATCCTCGGGACACAAGCTTGAACCAGGAAGGACTCTGCTTGTTGGAAATGCGCATGCCCCCAGTGCAATGGCACAGGATGAGGTACATGCCCCCCAAGCTTCATTGCATTCAACAAAGTGGATGGAATGAAGCTTTACAAGATCTTAATTGAAAGATGCGATTGGAAAGGGGGAATTGTTTCATTTTTTAACGAGCTTGACACAAGATCAAGAACTATGCTCGGGACTCTTTGTTTCATTTTTTAACGAGCTTGACACAAGACAAGGAACTGTGCTCCGACACCTAGTTTCATTGTTTAAGGAGCTTGACACAGGGAAACAACTATGCTCCATTGGAACTTCACCATAATGAATAAGACGTTGAGGCTCCCAAGAGTGCCATTCTTGATGGAAGGCCAACATCTTGGAAGTCAGGGCCCAATGCCTCCAGGACACTATGCATGATGGCGGAATCACTAGATCCAGGCACGGGATAGGTGGCCACGTAGTTGATCTATGATGGGGCAGATGCAACTAGTGGATGAAAACCAGGAGGGGATGACAACTGTGCAGGAGGCACCCGGGGACGGATGAACGATAATTGATCTATCGTCACGATTCTTCCATCGTGTGGAAAGCAAACCACCCAAAAAAGTGAAGAGACCAGGGCCCCCATGGCATAAACATAGTCACGGCCAAGGAGAAGACTGAAGTCTAAAGCACCTTGGGTAACCGATACGTCTATATAGACAGTCTTGCCTCCCAAAGTAACAGGGAACTGTGGAAGGATCCCTAATGGTTGACTAGTTCCTCCGTCAAAAGCCGTCAAATTCGGTGTGACTGACACAAGCTGTGGGGAACCCAAGGCTTGCCAAGTAGTGGTAGGCATAAGACTAACCGATGCTCCCTCATCCAACACAGTGCCAGGTAGCGCCTTGTTATAGGCATGTACCGTGACCCAGAAAGGCACATGGGATGGAAGGGGGGAGGTAGTCAAACGACTCCAGTCGAAGGAAACGACTGAACTACTTGGTGGGGGAATCATATGATTGACCCCCTGCTCTAAAGGAACTGAAGCAGGACTCTCGGGAGCATCTGGGATAGGAGAGTCATTTCCGGACTCAGGAGGATCTGAGGAGATGAGAAGAACATGGGAGTGATGCTCTTCTGAAACAGAGTGATCGACGGGTGGTGAACTCGAGTCGACACTCTTTCCGACCAATGGTTGGTCTGGAACAGGCTGGGCACAGCCAGGTTCGGGAAGAGGAGGCTGGACAAGAGAAGAATATGAATCAATCTCTTTGTCAGCAAGGGAACGATTTGTGGCTACAGAGAGACGTTGATAACCAACGGGAAGGTGGGGTGAAGGAGCTGTAAGACTTTCCAAGACAATGGAGGCTTTATCCATGAGTGGACAAAGGTGAAGGGGATGATTGCCTTCACAAAGTCTACAGGGGATTCGAATATTCCCTTTTCCCTTACCATTCTCAACTGATAAGGTAGCATCGCCGTGAGCTTCAGAGGATGATGAGGGGCGGGCCGGATCGTGAGACCATACTTCTAGTACCCTGGGAATGCCAGGACAATCGCAAAGAAGATGGTCCTCCTTGCATAATCGACAAGGAAACTTGACCTTCCGCGGAGGAGCGAAAGGGGGCCCAACTTCAGGTGTACTCGAGGGGGTAACTGCACTTGTAACCTCTCCCTTAGGAGCCTTCTTCTTCTTCTTCTTCTTCTTCTTAGCCACCTGGTTACTCAAATCGACACTTTCACCAGGTGAAGTGGAAGATGAGGATGTAGAAGTGGGCGTAGAAGCGGAGAGATCCACCTTAGAATCAACATGATGTTGTTTAGGTGGAGGGACAGATTGACTAGACGGTGAGACGGTAGGGACCAAAGAGGTTGAGAACAACCAAACCGGCAACCCAACAGTTAAACCTGGGAGGGACAACGTTGCCATATAAGGAGCACCAACATTTCCAAAAGGAGCGAAATGACCAGGGTTCCCGTCAAAGGGGGTCCCTGGGTTGGTGAACCCCGGAAAAGTTGCCATCGAGAACGAAAAGAAGCCTACTCAAGCTAACGCAAACAAGATCTAACCGGGTAAATGTGAACGCAGCCGAATAAATTTTAAGACAAAGGAACTGAACTTGACCTTTTCATGTTTTAAGAGTCAAGAAAAGGACAAAAAGGTGACTCTAGTCGCCTTCGAATGTTTTGTGAGCCCGAAGTGACAAGTGCTCAAGTGAGCCTTTTCTTTTAAGGAGTCCGAAAATGATCAAAAGTGACTACTCTGGAGAAACTAGGCAAAGGGTTTACCAGACAACTTGTAAAACTGCATATACACCTTAGCAATCATATGAAAACCAAGGACTTTCCATACGGTAGTCAATCTTCCCGAATGTTGTGTTCGGTGCGTTACGGCTTGTAAGGCGGCAGACACGGCTTCCTGTGGATCAAGGATGATAACCTAGTGGGGTCTCCCCATATACTCAACGGTACGTGGGAGCTCAAGTCCGTGCTAGACCACTTGTTGCGTCACGGAAGGAGGAATCACCCAACCTTAAGTGAAACAAAAGTGACTAGGTTTAACGACGCCAGAGCACGTCTCTAGCCTAGACCTCTAAACAGTGAGCGTTATGTTCCAATGCATTTTTAAGTTCATTCAGTTCATTTTACGGTTGATCTTGAATTAGGTTTCGGTTTTCAGGTCCTACCGTATGTAATCTCTCACAATTCCCTAAATGCAAGCTATATGCCAAAAAGTATCATTTCGTTCGATGAACACTAACTACGAGAGAGTTGAGAACTTTTCAATCAAACAAAATGACCATAAACAATCAAGAACCACTCTAATGCAGCTAATGGCAATAAACGAAACTTTTCTTTAAAGTCACTAATCAATGAAAAGCTCTAATTTCCATTAACTAATTCAACGCAAAAGAGACTATTCGTTTTCTTTTCAATGCAAAGTGCACTAAACAAATTTTGAGAGATAATAACACCGAGTAAAAGAGACAAATTTCACTCAATGATAACGCAATCAAGTTCCCAAAACACCAAGGCAGTCCTTCAAACCAAAAATAAAACACGAAAACCTCTATGAGCTATGTGATCTAAGCCCAAACGAAGCCAAGCGAAATCCAAGCAGAAAAGAAGCAAATCACTTGAATAACAATAAAAAGCTTTGACAACCACTGAGCAAGTGCAAAAGAGTAATCACAAAGTCAACTGGACGATCAAAGAACCCAAGACTCCTATGGAAGGTTTGATGCACAAAGCCACTAGATGCCCTAGGGCTGAAATGTGAAATTGATGGAAAGAGGCAAACACCCGAAGGATGGAGGTCGAAAACTAGTCAAACAAGGATCAAACACACTCCAGTAATTGAAAAAGATGTGGCAAGATACAAATCCAAGCTCAGATGGCTTGCAAATAAGCAAACTGGAAAAGTTGACAGGCCAGGCACGATTGTCAGGCTGTAACTCGCGCTTTAAAGGGATTGGCGCGGGTTGTCTTTGAGCAACATGCGCCAACTGGCGCAACTGTCAAGGAAAAAATCGCGCTAATCAAGTTTTCTAGGTCAAAAATAAAAACAGGCGGTCCAAGGCTTGGTTAACAGTATCCAGGCAGGCCAAGAAGCAAGAGAGCAAAAAATCCAACCCAGAAAGCTATCTAAGCAATCAAACAAGAGAACCAAAGAGACAAGACAACTCCAAGTTGTTTAGTCCGTAAACCAAACCGGAGATTGACTGAAGTGACGTTGGTCTACTTCGCTAATGCAAAGCAATAGCGTTTTGAAGGCTATCTGGCCATACTTCAGGCTCCGTCTAAAGCTTACAAATCAAACAACAAGCTAAGTCCCCAGCGGAGTCACCAAATTGTTGTGGAGGTAAATCCCCTCTGCGGACAGAGGCGATCCCTACTAGTCCAGACTGGGTCTAGCAACAATCAAACAATTCTATCACGCAAGTTCCTAATTGAAAATTAAAGGTGGATGATGAGAACCTACTTGGATTCCAACGCTAATATTCGTAGAAGAGACGTCACTCTCGTTCCTTTGCTTTGGCCAGTCACGATCCCCACGATCTCCGTGATTGGACACCTGCACATGCAAAGAACAATGCAAATACAAGCATAAAATCCAATAGATGCAATTATATATCAGTCAGAAAAGATACAACTCAACATCAATCATTACAAAGGACAATGAGAGTGGAACCATAATGATAGTCATCTATTATTGATAAACAACAAAGAAGAATAAAACCATAGTTCTGATGTCAAATCCTCCTTTGGCTGGGTAATCAGCTACACAAGTCTTGCAAAGCTTGTTGGGATGGGAAACAAGCCTCTCTCTCCTTGGTGACAAGAATCTCCTCACTTAGATTTGGCCTTATGGATGCAAAGAAGGCTCTTGCAACTTCAATCTCTTGAACTCCTGGAACTCTTACTATCACTAGCACTAGATTTCCCAAGGCATAGAGACAAGCTTTTATATATAGAGGGGAAGGAGATAAGATCAATCACAATTTCCATGGGATTGGCTTTATCACTTAGAAGCTTCCATGAAAGGTGGCAAACCACTTCCCTTTTATGAATATTCGAAGCCAAACCATCCTATCTCAACATGGATTCAGTTGGTGAATGGGTTAAGGAGAACCTTCGGAAGTTTGTTCATTAAAAACTTTACCAAACTGGGTTGGCGCAAGTGCAACTCTGAGACAAAGCGCCAACTGGCGCACCCTCTGTAGAGGATTTCCCCCATTGGCGCGGGAAGTACACTGCGGACCCGCGCTAATGCAAAAAGGGCTGTTTTTATGGGTATACTGTAGGAGATGTCTTCAGGGCATATGAAGCTCACACTTAGAGGAATATAATGCAAGTGGTTTCAGGTTATGTCACTTCTCACAAGTCCCGAAATGAGTCCTCCAATTTACGGGAGAGGGGAAACGGGGACGGTGATAAACGGTGACAAATTACTGTGTAACAGAAGGCATTGATTATGGCAATACATTTGCACTAGTGGCAAGGTATACTTTTATTCATACCTTCATTTATTTAACCTTTATATTTGGTTGGAAGTTACATCAAATGGATGTCAAAATTGCTTTGCTAAATGGAAATGTAGAGAAGTAAGTTTATGTTGAACAACTAGAAGGCTTTATTTTTCATAGAAAAGACTCACATGTATGTAGGCTAAGGAAGGCTTTGTATGGCTTTAAACAGGATCCTCAGGTATGGTATGAAACCATGGACAATTTTCTTAAAGATTTGGGCTTTCAAAGTAGTGATGCAGATTATAACTTGTATCTTAGGATGATCAAGAATCAACCTCTATTTGTAGTGTTATATGTTGATGATCTCTTTCTAACAGGAGAAGACCACTTAATTGAGTGGTGTAAAAAGAAACTCACAGAAAGATTTGAAATGAAATATCTTGTCCATATGCATTACTCCTTGGGTTGGAAGTCTAGAAGAATAGAGATGGTATCTTTCTAGCTCAAGGAAAATTTATTGTGGACATCCTAAATAGGTTTGAAAGTATTGAATGTAAGTCAATTGCCACACCAATGATCACCAACCTCAAGAAACTACATGACTCAGACACAAGATAATATTTAGTGGACCCCACTATGTACAGGCGACTAATAGTCTCCTTGTTGTATCTAGCTCATACTCGGCCCAATATATGTTAATCAATGAGTGCACTAAGTCAATTTATGGTCAAGCCTAGATAGAGACATTGGATTGCTAAGAAGCATATTTTGAGGTATTTGAAAGGGACCATTACCTATGGTCTAAGTTACTCTTCTAATGATGGTATTTCTTTGCATGGTTATGTAGACTCAGACTGGGTTGGAAGTCCAATAGATAGGAAGAGCACAACAGGTTATTGTTTCAATCTTCGATTAACAATGATTTCCTGGTCTAGTAGAAAATAGGGGTCCATTTCCCATAGTACAACAAGGTTTGAATATATTGCAGTAAGTGATGCATGCAAGGAAGAAGTGTGGCTCAAGAAGTTGATTTATGGGTTGTACAAAACTTGAATGGAGACTACAGTCCTATTTTGTGACAATCAAAGTTGCATAAAACTGGTTGAGAATCTAGTGGTCCATGAAAGAACGAAGCACATAGACTTGAAGTATCATTATGTAAGATACATGGTCCAAAGGAAAACAGTTAAGCTATAGTACATAGAAACACAAGACCGGGTTGCAGATATCATGACCAAGCCCTTGCTAGTAAAACAATATGCACGCCTAAGAAGAAAGCTTGGAGTTACGGAGAATCCATCCATTGCTAAGAGAGAGTGTTAAAAATAGCAGCATCAGAAGTCATTCTCCAATGGGAGGTCTTAAATGGCCACCCTTAGGCTAGGGAAAATTTTAAGAACCCCCCTAAATTTATATGTATAATAAATGGGTGAATCCCCATGCTACATAGGAAAAATGGAAGGCGATTTTATTAATAATATAATATGTAAATATTATTTTTTTAGCGAATCTCTCACCAAATTATATTATCTTGTAAAATCACGGCGAATCACTAGTACAAAATGGTGAATCGCTAAGAAATATAAGGGTTGTTGCAATATCTTGGCACCAAGAGGGTATTCAAGAAGAAACTGTAAAATAACTTGACAACATTTTTGGTGAATTAGATGAGCTTGACTAGTTACCACAAGCGCACCACTCTGGTGACTAAATCATACAGATCTGGAACTAATTGTTAAAGTCAATTGATTTGTAATTGTTTTTTCTTGTATTGTTTCATTGATTGCAGACAATTAATCATTGGCATACTTAACACCTTTTAGGTGGCCACCGTTGATCTGCTATTTTGTATTTGTGACACATATAGCTTGATTATAGAGATGAGTATTCTTGTTTTATTTGCATCTTCATATAAAAGTCGTGAACTTTTTTCTTCACCATGCATATTCCATGTCCTACACTTGAGGCACTCAGTATGAGGTCATCTACTGTAGATGGCATAGTGATCATCAATCCTTCCTAGTTTTCTCATATACTTCTTCTGACTTTTGACAATAATATTTCAATAGCCAGTTAAATGCAGAAGTTGTTGGAAAGTTTGAAAATTCAATTAGTGTGCAGATTTATTGTGAAACAAAAAGGTTAGCAAAATCTTACTTATGTCACTAATACTTGTGATTTTGTCATAATTTGTACAATATTAATGACATTTTGCTGGGTAGAATGGGTTATTCTTTGACTTTGGATAGAATTTTTCCATTCTAGTGGAATTTAAATGCCTTCTCTTAGGAAAATTCATACCTCTTGTTGGCACCCTATTTTTCCTCTATCTTTCTGTCACTCAAAAGATCAAAGCTTGTTGGACAGGTTTCTTCATGCTAACCTACACTACTGGAGATTCCTTTCAAACTTTCACTATTACATGAGATCGGTCATCTCATACTTATCTCTGGAATAGGCTCTATTTGAGGTTCTCCAAGTTCATGGCTCTAATGTCCATTTCAAAATTTTTCTTGAAAATTTATGAAAAATTAAACTAGCCTTTCATTAATGTCCTTTCACACAACAATCATTGATGCATTTTTTAAACTATCAATATATAATATTTGAACTCGAGAAAGCTTCCATCTCTATCAATCCTGATTATTATGTCTTCCATGGACATAAAAATTTGAAATTTTAGTGCCCCTTGTTATGCAAATCTGACAAGGAATTATTGTTGGTGTTCTTCTAAAAGCCTTGATATCCCATCAATTATCCTCGATGGGATATGAAATTCCACTTTCTCCATATAAGGCCAATGAGGTTGGAAACACTCTCAAAAACCCATAAACAATTAATGGTAATGATTCTCCAAATAGTCATAAATGAGACTGTTTGGATAGAAAAAGTAGAAATAAATGAGAATGTCATTTGTGACTATTTGGAAAATGTCCAGAGAATGTCACTTTTATTTTAAGAATTTGATATTGCCCTTAATTTCCAAGGTCACAAACTCCTCAAATTTCTATCCCATACTTTTTTTTGTCTTAAAGGGTTGTTGAACAAAAAAAATGGGGGCCGTGGCACCCAGGCATCCCCTTCTAGATTTGGTGGGGAGATAGAGAGGGGGTGCGTAGATACACCCCTTTTGGGGAAATGTGTCCCCCAAAATGGGAAATGTTTCCCTTGTTCCCATGCATAGCATGAGATACATGGGGGGCATGTCCCCGTGGCACATTAGAGATAATATGCAACAACAAAAAATCCAAGGTGGTTAAAATGTTGAAGCAGACATCTTTATAGATACGAAAACATGCATTCCCCAAATTTTTAGAAAATTAAAAAATATACATAAACCATCCAAAATTTTAAACTAACAGTCTTTCTTCATTGAAAAGCAAGTTGAAATATAACATACCACATACCAATGTGACATATATGATCTCATCATCTTGATTCCCTCACTAATCTTAGGAGAATTCTTAGTGTAAAAAAAAATTCAACACACAAGTTTTTAACACAAAAGAACAAATGAAGCAACATGATATCAATTAGAGACATTTGAAATCATAAATTAAAAGTATAGGCTCATGGTCTCAATATATTTATGTAATTTCATGTCCATCTTCATCGCTGACATGAGTATATTCAAGTTGGCTTCAAGGGAATTTCTCAAATCCTCTATCAAAGGATCATCTATGTCAGAGAATGAAGCCTTAGGATCCCCTTTGTTTTCCATCATGAAATTCACATTGATAGAACTATCTGTGTCCTTTTCCACATCATCAATGTAAGCATATGTCAAAGATGATTTATCATTTTGCTTCCAATCATTGAACATGACAGTAGAGTTATGTTTAGTGCACATGGTATTCTCACTAGATTCATTTGAATGGTTATCTAATTTTCTCTTTTTATTTGTAGCATGCATATGTGAGTTGCTTAGAAGTTTCTTTGCATTAATCTTCTTATTGTTAGATGGAAGGGTATTCTTATTCTCAATATATTTTCCACCCATAGGATGCTAAAATTGCAGCCTGTTGGTTTTCCCATGTGGGTTTCCAGGTTCAAAATATACCGTCTATGATGCATTTGAGTATATTCAAGTTGGGTTCAAGAGAATTTCTCAAATACTCTATCAAAGGATCATCTATGTTAGAGAATGAAGCCTGAGGATCCCCTTTGTTTTCTACATAAAATTCACATTGACAAAACTATCTATGCCATTTTCCACATCATCACTGTAAGCATAAGTCAAAAATGATTTATCATTTTGCTTCCAATCATCAAACAGTATAGTAGAGTCATGTTTAGTGCACATGACATTCTCACCATATTCATTTGAATGGTTATCTAATTTTCTCTTTGTATATTTACCATGCATATGTGAGTTGCTTAGAAATTGATTTGCCTTAATCTTCCTATTGTTAGATGGAAGTGAATTCTTATTTATCAATATATTTTCCATGCATAGAACATTGAAATTTCAACCTATGCAAGGACATAAGAGATCTCAGAATCCATTCCAATAGGAAATAAATCTTTTAAGCCATGCAAATTTTCAACTTCAATGTCTTCAAAATTTTATAGTCCCTTGCTATCGAGTTGGTGAATGGAGAATGCAAATATACTCCTTAAAACAACTAAACAAATGCTTCTAACAAATAATTGATATGAATTCATTAAAGTGATAGCACATGAGATATCCACCAGCCCAAAAAAGGCAGGTCATTGTTGTATCAAAACCTATGCCATCTTTTTCTTCCCCCTGCAGTGTTACAAGGGAGCTCTAGTTACCAATTCACATTGTTACTCTGTAGGCAGCTTCAAGGGTATAATATTATGAATGGCATTGTACTAGACTGAATAGTTCTACTAGATGTATTAGTACGCGACATTTGGAAACTTGTGCTAACCACTAAAGGATAAATATTGTTAACTTTTTTATTTCCTCGATATCAAAGGGAAACTCGTAGACATCCCCAATCAGAATAATTAAAATTATGTTCAGATTTTAATATTCTAGGCCAACCCAACTTGTGTATATATAGACAATTCAAGTCCTCTTGCATGGATCATTGATTTGTGGTTTGTATTGGCCTTCTTAGAGGTCAACGGGCAAGACAATATTAGCTTCTCGTCTGTCTCATTCTCTATGTATGTTCTTCTGCTACATCAATAAGGATCTCTAGTATCATTATCAGTAATATTCATTTATTCATCAACACTTGCTAGGATAAGTTCCTAAAACTTTATAGTTTAATTGGGGGATATAATTTTAAATAGAATTATGGAATTAAGAGACTTCGTAACTATAATCCTTGTATTGTTGAAGAGATTTCAAAGTCCTTGGGTCTAGTCCCTTAACGAATAAAATTGAACTTACTCCAATTCCCACACTCAAGCCTTTTTCACTATATAATGAAGCAATACTTTTCTCCCCTTGCTATAATTTCATCATCCCTCCAAGTATGCTATCATTTGCATCCTAGTATAAGGAACAAATATATGACTAAGGAAAACTTGTTGGGTTGTGTTATATTCTTTCCACGACTAGCCCACGTAGTTAACCGGGGGTTAGAGGGGGGGAGGTCACAGGGGTTTGAAGGGCACCCGTAACCCCACTTTATGGGGTCTCGGGTAGCACCCCGAAAAATTTTGGTTTTGGACCGTATGTTAGGTTGGGCGAACCCACTTACAGTTTTGTGCATGATTTTCGCACATGTTTTTTGGACGTGATGGTATTTTGGTCCATGGTATTAGACGCCATGGTTTTCGGTCCATGGTATTGGATGCTTCAGCATGTATAAATATGTATTGTAACATTGAAAGGAACATAATGAAAAATCAAGCTGGTAGTCCTGGTTTTGGGATCCAGGGGAAAATCTCTGTGTATATGTGTTTTATGTGTTCTGCTCTTGCATTGTTTATTTTCTGTGTTTTAGAATTCGTATGCAAGTAATTTCTGTACAGGGTTAAAACCTACATTTGGTATCAGAGCAGTTTTGGCTTCAAGGGGACGCCTTTGTTGCTGAGGGGTTTCGCTCAGGCCTATGGTAGACCCTGTTCTGTGGGAGATATGTGACATAAATTCTAGTGGTGAAAGAATATGGTGAGCAGTGGAAAGATAGAGATCGAGAAATTTAATTCTCAGAGTTTTGAGTTGTGGAAACTCAATATGGAGGATTTGTTGGTGGATAAAGATCAGTGGATCACGATAGATCCAGGTACTAAACCAACGGGAGTGTCCAATGAAGAATGGAAGAAGATGGATCGGAAGGTAAAGAGCATAATATGATTGTGTCTCTCAGATTCAGTATTGTTGAATGTATCAGGGGAAGCTACGACGAAGGCTTTGTGGGACAAGTTAGGGACTTTGTACCAATCTAATTCTCTGGTGAATAAACTGTTCCTGCGAAAAAAAGTTGTATAACTTGAGGATGAAAGATGGAGACTTGGTGACAGAGAATCTAAATGCATTTAATATTGTGGTAAGTCAGTTAGCATCTGTTGATATTAAAATTTCAGATGAAGATAAGTGCATCAGTTTGTTGTGTTCTCTACCAGATTCATGGGATAGTCTGGTTAATGTAATAGGTAGCAATGAAACTGCCTTGCAGTTTGATGAAATAGTCTCAGTCTTGTTGACGGAGGAGATGAGACGGAAAAATGTGGAGAGCCAGAATGGTGATGCCTTGTCTATATGAGGACGGTCCATAAACAGAAACAAAAATAAGTCATCGAGTGGGAGATCTAAATCTAGAGGGAGATCTAAATCTCCAGGAAAACATGTAAAGGTGGTTTACTGGAAATGCGGAAAGGAAATCCACTTCAAAAGGGACTATAAATCTAAAGCTCCTGACAAAGGAAAGGGATCTGATGAGGTTCCTTCTGCAGAGGTGAAAACCACCTCAGATAAAGGTGGGGATGTGTACTTGGCTTCTTCAAGTACACATGCAGATCAAGAGGCGTGGTTGATTGACTCAAGTGCATCCTTTCACTTCACTCCCCATAGAGAGTGGTTTTGCAAGTATGAGAAATATGATGGTGGTGATGTCTTCTTGGGGGATGATAGGAAGGCTAAAATCGTTGGTCGCGGAAAGGTAAAGTTGAAGTTGCAAGGTGGAAGAGTTAGAACACTTCCAAGTGTTCTACATATTCCTACATTGGCCAGAAATCTAATTTTTGTAAGCAAGCCGGATGATGCAGGTGTAAAAACAGCGTTCGAGAAGGATACCTGCAAGATGGTTCGGGGAGCACTAATATTGATATGGGGAGTTCGGATTGGAACTTTGTACAAGCTGCAAGGTATCACAGTTATTGATGGGTGAAATAGTTCTGTGGTTCTTGAAAGTGGAGCAAAAAATCTAGTGGTCTCTAGAGAGAAGACCATGTTGTGGCATCAAAGGCTTGGACATATTGGAGAGAAAGGCCTTCGAATACTTCATGGTAAAGGTATGGTAGAAGGTATGAGTAATAGCTCTCTGGATTTTGATTTCTATGAAAATTGTGTATATGGGAAGCAGAATCAGGTGAGTTTCCCCTCTGGTAGTAAGAGGGCAAAACAGATATTAGAACTTGTGCACAGTGATGTGTTTGGACCTGCGAAGGTTCCATCACTGGGTAAGTCTATGTACTATGTATCATTTATAGATGACTTCTCAAGGAATACATGGACAGATTTCCTTAAGAAGAAACCTTAGGTCTTTGACAGGTTTAAAGAATTTAAGGCTCTGGTGGAAAACCAGATAGAGAAGAAGATAAAGGTGCTGAGGACAGATAACAGTGCAGAGTTTTGCAGTAAGGAATTTAAAGAATTCTGTAAGAAGTGTGGTATAGCACAGCAAAATACTACTCCATATACACCTCAGCAAAATGGAGTTGCAGAAAGAATGAATAAGACGTTGATGGAAAGGGCAAGAAGCACGCTCAGTGATGTCGGGTTAGGACAGGAATTCTGGGCAGAGGCGGTGGATACTGCATGTTACCTGGTCAACAGGTCACCTTCATCAGCATTGGAGGATAAGACTCCACAAAAGGTATGGACTGGTAAGAAACCCTCTCTTTCACATCTGAGGGTATTTGGATGTGATGCATATGTACATGTTCCAAAGGAGAAACGAACCAAGTTGGATAGTAAATCTAAAAAGTGCATCTTTATTGGGTATAAGGATGGTTTAAAGGGTTATAAGATTTGGAACCCAGTCACACAGAAGGTTGTGTATAGCTGAGATTTGGTGTTCAGAGAGGTTAAACATGTTATTAAACATGAAGTCCAACGAAAGGAAGCTGCGAAGATAGAGTTTGAGCTAAAGGAGGAAGAATCAAACTCTACAGCAGAGGAGGAATCAGAATATGAAGAGCCACAAACTCCGACTGTGAGAAGATCAGTTTGAGATAGAAGGTAGCCTGAAAGGTATAGTCCATCTTCTTTCTGTTCAAATTTTTCTTTACCTATTACTGACGATGATCCCAGAACTGTGAAGGAAGCAGTAGATTCAGAGGATGGAAAACTCTGGAAAGAGGCCATGGTTGATGAAATGGCATCTTTGCACAAAAATTAGGCTTGGGATCTGGTGGAGTTTCCGGCTGGGAGGAAACCCATTGGCAACAAATGGGTGTTCAAAAAGAAGACAAATGCAGTAGGAAAAGTGGAGAAATAAAAAGCTCGATTGGTAGCAAAAGGTTATTCCCAGGTGCCGGGAATTGATTTTGGTGATATTTTTTCTCCTGTTGCCAAGGTAAATTCTATTAGATTACTTTTATCTGTTGCTACTGCTTTTGATTTTGAGGTAGAACAAATGGATGTGAAGATAGCATTTCTTCACAAGGATTTGGAAGAGGAGATCTACATGAAGCAACCTGAAGGCTTTGCGGTGAAGGGTAAGAAAGAACTAGTATGCAAGTTAAAGAAGTCTTTGTATGGGTTAAAAAAGTCACCAAGGATGTGGTATCAGAAATTTGATACATTTATACAGGGGCTTGGCTTCACCAGAAGAAAAACAGATCACTGTGTGTATTTTAAATTAATTGGTGACCGTGTTATTTATCTGGTCTTGTATGTGGATGATATGTTGCTGGTTGGAAATGACAAAGAAATTATCCAGGATTTGAAGACCCAATTATCCTCCAAATTCGACATGAAAGATCTTGGTGCTGCAAACTATATTTTGGGCATGGAAATTAAAAGAGATCGGGAAAAGAGGAAGCTTTAGTTAAACCAGAGGAAGTATGTTGAGACAATACTGCAGAGGTTTAATATGCATGATAGTAAACCGGTGAAGGTTCCTATTCCTATAGGTGTGAGGTTATTTGCTGAGCAGTGTCCCAAGACACAAGAGGAGGAAGAGGACATGTCCTGTGTTCCATATGCAAGTGCAGTCAGTAGCCTGATGTATGCAATGGTCTGTACTAGACCAGACATTGCACATGCAGTGGGAGTATTGAACAAGTTTATGTCAAAACCAGGGAAGGAGCATTGGACAGTAGTGAAGCGGGTTTTGAGGTATTTGTGTGGCACTAGTGATTATGGTTTGTGCTACCAAGGAAGACCAAGATTGGACAGAGTGTTGGATATTCGTGGCTTTGTTGATGCAGACTGGGTTGGAGATCTGGATCAGAGAAGATCTACAAGCGGGTATGTGTTTAACCTATTTGGAGGTGCATACAGTTGGATGAGTAAGAAACAATCTGTAGTGGCACTATCAACTACAAAGATAGAATACATGGCAGCCACTCATGTAAGCAAGGAAGCAGTTTGGTTACAGAGATTGTGTTCAAGTATGGGGTTAGTACAGGAATCTATAAGGATAGACTGTGACAGCCAAAGTGCAATTTTCTTGGGAAAGAACCCTGCATATCATTCAAAGACAAAGCACATTGATGTTTAGTATCACTTTGTGAGGGATATGATAGAAGACAAAAAGATGTTGCTGGTAAAGGTGGACACTTTGAAGAATACTGCAGATGCATTGAAAAAATCTGTGGGCTCTGAGAAGTTCTCTTGGTGTAAAGAAACAATGGGCTTTGCAGGGGTGGATAAATGACTAAGCTCTCTTGTGGCCCCCTATGGAAAGAAAACAACAAGTGGGAGAATGTTGGGTTGTGTTATATTCTTTCCACGACTAGCCCACATAGTTAACCGGGGGTTAGAGGGGGGGAGGTCACAGGGGGTTTGAGGGGCACCCGTAACCCCACTTTATGGGGTCCGGGGCAGCGCCCTAAAAAATTTTGGTTTTGGTCCCTATGTTAGGTTGGGTGGACCCACCTATGGTTTTGTGCATGATTTTTGAACATGTTTTTTGGATGCAATGGTTTTTCGGTCCATGGTATTGGATGCAATGGTTTTTGGTCCATGGTATTGGATGCAATGGTTTTCGGTCCATGGTATTGGATCCTTCGGCATGTATAAATATGTATTGTAACATTGAAAGGAACATAATGAAAAATCAAGCTGGTAGTCTCAGTTTTGGGATCCAGGGGAAAATCTCTATGTATATGTGTTTTATGTGTTCTACTCTCGCATTGTTTATTTTCTGTGTTTTAGAATTCGTATGCAAGTAATTTCTGTATGGGGTTAAAACCTACAAAACTATTTTCCCCTTGTTGAAATTTTGTCATCCCTCTAGAGATGCTACCATATACAACCTAGAATGAGAAACTAATAGTGTTCCAAGATGGCCCCATATAGTCTCTTTAGATGCAGTTGGTATTTCTACACAGACAAAAACATAGAGACATGATTTAGTACGTCCTTGGAATTTTCTCTTTTAGAGACATGGAAAATATTCTTGCTTAACTTTGTAAAATACAAGAAAGACATGATCTAATAGACTCTACAATTAGATTGATAGAAAGCTTGCTCACTTATGTTATTGATATTGAAAAGGTTAACACACTAATTCTACATCACCCTGACTCAAATTTGTATTCTTTTTGGATATCCTGCTAATATAAATTTAAATTTTAAATAACCGTATGATTTTTGTAACTTTTAAAATATAGTCCCTTTTCTAATGGATAATTGAAAATGACTTGTAACATTCTCCAATGAAAGTTCCTCGAATTTCATAATCTTTATGATTTTCTTTTGAATTCTCCTGTAAAAACTTCAAAAAACAATGTTTCAGGAATTGGAAAAATTTCACCTACAGAACCTCTCACTGCTAGGTTGAGCCATGTTAAGGAAGTTCTAACTTACTATATATTCCCAACCGATCCACTGTAGAAACAAATTTTTGAAGAAGTTACATGTTCCAGTGAACTCGTGCCCTCTTAATACAAGTAAAGTCACTTGTAACCTTATCAAAAAATTCCCCACCACTCGTATCCTTCCTCCTTTTGGAAGAGGTGTCTGGTGATCACTTATTTCACAATCCTCACATTCTCCCAAGTCAACCTTGAGAGATTCTCTGACCCATATATGCACTACATGTTGCCAAATGTTTCTTATCTCCTCTAACCTTATAGACTTAATGAAGTAATCATAGGCTTCATCAATGATTCCTTTCATACAACACTAATATCTTCATTTGTTGACATCACTACAAACATAATAATGCAAGGGAACATGTGGTTTAGCATGGCTCTACTAACCAAACTAGTTGAATCTTAACTTCCTCCATTAGATATACAAAAATAAAAGGGAAAAAATAATTTAAGTCAATCAGAGAAAATAGTGGAAAATAAAAATTAAAAACCTAATTCCCATAGTCAAACTATCAAGAAATGTTTGGAAGAACTTCAACAATAACTCCAACTACATTGAAAATGTTTTGGTTTGTTCATAAATTTTATGTGGCAAGCTATCTAGTGGGGTATTCAGATTTCATGTTCTAGAAAATGAAAAGCTAATACTAGAGAGAAGGGAAACAAATTACTTAGTACAAGAAAAGCTAATCCTAGAGAGAAGGGAAACCAACTACATAGTACAAGAAGATCTAGTCCTAATCCAAAAATTTAAAGAAGCCTGAACTTGTCCACATTTGGTAAGTACACCTTACACATAACCATATTGTAATGGTCTTAGTTTTCCTTAACTATTGATATTTCTTGGGGAATTCACATGCATGTTGTCACTGACACAATATACAATAGTAGTGTCTCTGAGAAAATACCCTACTAAAAGCATATGTACACAATTGTAGTAACTATGAGAGAATCATAGAGTATCCAAATTAATATTGGTTGATTGAGCTTATGATCAAACTATTCCATATTACAAATTCCTCATCACACGTCACAACATCAGCATTAAGACATGGTGTTGAGCATGACAAACCATTCCCATGAAGCCAGGATAGGAGGGATAAGACTTGCATAACCCTGTACACACTTAAATTAACCCACATTATGTCAAATAACTACTTGGCATTAGGAATCTGGTTTTAAGGTAGGATTATGGTGTTGTCTCTTAATGTGGAATTTATTTCTCCTTTTCAATTTTAGGAAAGGGACGCAGCATTTTCTTTTGGTGAGCTCTGTCACTCTAGCTCCAGTTCATCCCATACAGTGCAGACCATGGTTGTGTCTTTGGCAAGGCTCGTAGTCAATTCCATCTCAAAGTTTCTATATTTTCCAGCTCTCTGTATTCAATTGAGCTTAGATTTCACGTTTTAAAACTTGATGGTGGGTCTTGCTTGGGCAAAGAATCAAGCACTACCAAATTCGGCCTCGAACAATCAAAATTAGCTCTCAGGTTGGAATTCTCTCCCTCACTGGTTTGCATCCCTGAAATTGAAAGCTCCCTCACAACACCAATGGACTATCAAGAATTAAGAGAAATGTGCCTCGCTCTACAAAGGCACGAAAAGGCAGTCACTGCTTTGAATTCCCAATTCTGGTCTCTCCTTGACAACTTGAGCAAGCAGGAGTGTAGTGCCAATCTCAAACTTGAATTTTTAATGAGTATGTTGCTCCAGCAGAGAAGTCAATTGGATGCTTTGCAATCAATGATTCCAGAGCTCAGCTGCCAGAAAGGAGTCAATTTAGTAAAACAGTAGGATGAAATGTCAACTAGCTCATAAAGAATCCAATTGGCGCTAGCACTGACCAGTCAGGATGAAGAACAGTAGAAAAGGCCTCCCCATGCATCCAGAACAAATAAAGGCAACAGAGTACCTGACACTCTTCTCAAGCTCTGCTATTTTGTTACAAAAGTCATGTCTGGTTATAACAACAAACACTAAGTTTCTCTACTCCAGATCTATTACTGAATCACTGATCAAATGGAAGCAACTTCAACATGAGGAATCAAACGGGGGTCTAGTACTTTCCTCCAAAACTATCCCCGCTTGCACATATGTTGAGGCAAAGCATCTTAAAGAGTAAACTTGTGCTGACCACTAAAGGATAAATATTGTTAGCTTTTTGCTTTCCTCGGTATCAAAGGGAAACTCGTAGACATCCCCAATCAGAATAATTAAAATTGTGTTCAAATTTTAATATTCTAGGTCAGCCCAACTTGTGTATATACAAACAATTCAAGTCCCCTTGCGTGGATCATTTGTTTGTGGTTTTTATTGGCCTTCTTAGAGGTTAATGGGCAAGGAAAGCTTAGCTTCTTGTCTGTCTCATTCTTTATGTATGTTCTTCTACTATATCGATAAGGATCTCTAGTATCATTATCAATAATATTTCATTATTCATCAACACTTGCTAGGATAAGTTCCTAAAACTTTATAGTTTAATGGGGGGATATAGTTTTAAATAGAATTATGGAATCAAGAGACTTCGTACTGATAAGCCTTGTATTGTTGAAGGGATTTGAGAGTCCTTGGGCCTAGTCCCTTAATGAATAAAATTGAACTTACTCCTATTCCCACATTTCAGCCTTTTTCACGATATAATGAAGCAACACTTTTCTCCCCTTTCTATAATTTCATTATCCCTCCAAGTATGTTATTATTTGCATCCTAGTTTAAGGAACCATATGACTAAGAAAAACTATTTTCCCCTTGTTGTAATTGTGTCATCCCTCTAGAGATGCTACCATATGCAACCTAGAATGAGAAACTAATAGTGTTCCAAGATGGCCACATACAGTCTCTTCAGATGCATTTGGTATTTCTACACACACAAAAACATGGAGACAAGATTTAGTACATCCTTGGAATTTTCTCTTTTAGAGACATGGAAAATATTCTTTCTTAACTTTTTAAAATAAAAGAAAGACATGATCTAATAGACTCAACAATTAGATTGATAGCATGCACATTTATGTTCTTGAGATTGAAAAGGTTAACACACTAATTCTACATCACCTTGACTCAAATCTGTATTCTTTTTGGATATCCTACTAATATAGATTTTAATTTTAAATAACCATATGATATTTGTAACTTTGAAAATAAAGTCTCTTCTATGGTGGATAATTGCAAATGACTTGTAACATTCTCCAGTGAAAGTCCCTTGAATTTCATAATCTTTATGATTTTCTTTGGAATTGATCCTGTAAAAAACTTCAAAAAACAATGTTTCAGGAATTGGAAAATTTTCACCTACAGAACCTCTCACTGCTAGGTTGAGGCATGTAGAAACAAATTGTTGAAGAAGTTGTATGGTCCAGTGAACTCGTGCCCTCTATGTCACCTATAACCTCATCAAAAAATTCTCCGCCACTCGTATCCTTCCTCCTTTTGGAAGAGGTTTCTAGTGAATCACTTATTTCACAATCCTCACATTCTCCCATGTCAACCTTGAGAGATTATCTGCCCCATATATGCACTACATGTTGCCAAATGTTTCTTATCTCCTCTAACCTGATAGACTTAATGAAGTAATCATAGGCTCCATGAGTGATTCCTTTCATCACAACACTAGAATCTTCATTTGTTGACATCACTACAAACATAATAATGCAAGGGAATATGTGGTGTAGCATGGCTTAGCTAACCAAACTAGTTGAATCTTAACTTCCTCCATTAGATATAAAAAAATAAAATAGAAAAAATAATTTAAGTTGATCAGATAAAATAGTGGAAGATAACAGTTAAAAACCTAATTCCCATAGTCAAACTATCAAGAAATATTTGGAAGAAATTCAAGAATAACTCCAACTACTTTGAAAATGTTTTGGTTTGTTCATAAATTTGATGTTGCAAGCTATCTAGTGGGGTATTTAGATTTCATGTTATAGAAAATGAAAAGCTAATCCTAGAGAGAAGGGAAACCAATTACTTAGTACAAGAAGATCTAGTCCCAATCCAACAATTTAAAGTAGCCTGAACCTATCCTCATTTGGTAAGCACACCTTACACATAACCATATCGTAATGGTCTTAGTTTTCCTTAACTATTGATATTTCTTAGGGAATTCGCATGCATGTTGTCACTGACACAATATGCATTAGTAGTCTCTCTGATAAAATACCCTACTGAAAGCATATGTACACAATTGTAGTAACTATGAGAGAATCATAGAGTATCCAAATTAATATTGGTTGATTGAGCTTATGATCAAACTCTCCCATATTAAAAATTCATCATCACATATAACAACATCAGCATTAATACATGGTGTTGATCATGACAAACCATTCACATGAAGCCAGGACAAGAGGGATAAGACTTGCATATCCCTGTACAAGTCCCCTTGCATGGATCATTGATTTGTGGTTTGTATTGGCCTTATTAGAGGTTAATGGGAAAGACAATCTTAGCTTCTCGTATGTCTCATTCTCTATGTATGTTCTTTTGCTACATCGATAAGGATCTATGGTATCATTATCATTAATAATTCATTATTCATCAACACTTGCTAGACAAGAATTTGCAAATTCAGATATAGATCAGAGACAGTATAATTTATATTTATTCTTAATTGACTATTAGGGCATTTTCTACAAACCACAACTCTTGGCACATTGAAAACCCTATTCACAGTATAAGCAATTTTCTCAATTCTAGATTGTTCAATGCAAGGAGAGGAATTTATTAACTTTATAGTGGAATTTAAGCAATGAGTACAATACCGAAGGTCCATCAAATGGTGCTTGTGGAATGTATGTGCAGTCTCCCTTGGGGCCAAAGCACCATCCATGATAACTGCATTTCAAATCCCCTTCTTCAACTATCCTTCCTTCAGACAAAGGAGCCCTTCTATGAGGAAAATTTTCATCAAAAACTTGCCAAGCCTGGCTGCATTTTTCCAACCAAACAACGATGTCAAGGCCCATAATAGTGAATGCATGAGGCACCCTCTTGTCCATCTTCTGACTTCTACTTTGGCATCATGTCAAACAACAGATTTGAAGCCTATGCTCTCTTGCAAGGACTCACTCTTGCCAAGAGTTCTCAAATCCAAAATCTCACTATGTTAGAAGACTCTAGCCTAATTATTTAGCATATGCTATTCAACTCTAATCCTACATACCCTCGTTTGTCTTCCATTTTGGAAGGAATAAAGAAAAACTATAGTTGAATTTGAAAAGGTGAATTTGTATCATATCCTTCACGAGCAGAACGCCATGGCGGACTCAAAAGCCAATAACACATCAAGGAAAAAGGGGTATATTGTATGTTGATTGAGCTTATGATCAAACTATCCCATATTATAAATTCCTCCTCACACATCACAACATCAGCATTAAGACATGGTATTGAGCATGACAAATCATTCCCATGAAGCTAGGATAGGAGGGATAAGACTTGCATATCCCCGTACATGCTTAAATTAACCCACATTATGTCTAACAACTACTTGGCCTTAGGAATATGGTTTTAAGGTAGGATTATGGTGTCGTCTCTTAATGTGGAATTCATTGCTCCTTTTCAGTTTCAGGGAAGGGATGCAACATTTTCTTTTGGTTAGCTCTGGCACTCTAGCTCTAGTTCATCCCATATAGTGTAGACCATGGTCGTGTCTTTGGCAAGGTTCATAGTTAGTTCCATCTCAAAGTTTCTATTCTTTCCAGCTCTCTATATTCAATTGAGCTTAGATTTTCCATTTTGAAACTTGTGGTGGGTCTTGCTTGGGCAAAGAATCAAGCACTACCAAATTCGGCCTCGAATAATCAAAATTAGCTCTCAGGTTGGAATTCTCTCCCTCATTGGTTTGCATCCCTGAAATTTAAATCTCCCTCACAGTGCCAATGGACTATCAAGAATTAAGAGAAATGTGTCTTGCTCTACAAAAGCACAATAAGGTGGTCACTGCTTTGAATTCCCAATTCTGGTCTCTCCTTGACAACTTGAGCAAGCAGAAGTGTAGTGCCAATCTCAAACTTGAATTTTTAATGAGTATATTGCTCTAGCTGAGAAGTCAGTTTGATGCTTTGCAATCAATGATTCCAGAGCTCAACTACCATAAAGGAGTCAATTTAGGAAAATAGCAGGATGAAATGTCAACTATCTCACAAAGAATCCAATTGGAGCTAGCACTGAGCAGTCGGGATGAAGAATAGTAGAAAAGGCCTCTCCATGCATCCAGCGCAAATAAAGGAAACACAGTACCTGGCACTCTTCTCAAGCTCTAATATTTTGTTACAAAATTCATGTATGGTTATAATAACACACACTAAGTTTCTCTACTCCAGATCTATTACCGAATCATTGATCAAATGGAAGTAACTTCGACATGAGGAAACCATAGAGACAAGATTTAGTACATCCTTGGAATTTTCTCTTTTAGAGACATGGAAAATATTCTTGCTTAACTTTGTAAAATACAAGAAAGGCATGATATAATAGACTCTACAATTAGATTGATAGAAAGCATGCTCATTTATGTTCTTGAGATTGAAAAGGTTAATACACTAATTCTACATCACCTTGACTCAAATTTGTATTCTTTTTGGATATCCTGCTAATATAAATTTAAATTTTAAATAACCATATGGTTTTTGTAACTTTGAAAATATAGTCTCTTTTCTGATGGATAATTCCAAATGACTTGTAACAATATCCAGTGAAATTCCCTCGAATTTCATAATCTTTATGATTTTCTTTGGAATTTCTCCTGTAAAAAACTTCAAAAACAATGTTTCAGGAATTGGGAAATTTTCACCTACAGAACATCTCACTGCTAAGTTGAGGCATGTTAAAGAAGTTCAAACTTACTATCTATTTCCAACCAATCCACTTTAGAAATAAATTGTTGAAGAAGTTGCATGGTCCAGTGAACTCGTGCCCTCTTAATACAAGTAATGTCACCTGTAACCTCATCAAAAAATTCCCTACCACTACTATCCTTCCTCCTTTTGGAAGAGGTTTCTGGTGAATCACTTATTTCACAATCCTCACATTCTCCCAAGTCAACCTTGAGAGATTCTCTACCCCATATATACACTACATGTTTCCAAATGTTTCTTATCTCCTCTAACCTTATAGACTTAATGAAGTAATCTTAGGATCCATCAGTAATTCCTTTCATCACAACACTAGTATCTTCATTTGTTGACATCACTATAGACATAATAATGCAAGGGAATGTGTAGTTTATAATGGCTCAACTAACCAAACTAGTTGAATCTTAACTTCCTCCATTAGATATACATAAATAAAAGGGAAAAAATAATTTAAGTCTATCAGAGAAAATAGTGGAAAATAACAGTTAAAAACCTAATTCCCATCGTCAAACTATCAAGAAATGATCGGACGAACGTCAACAACAACTCCAACTACTTTGAAAATGTTTTGGTTTGTTCATAAATTTGATGTTGCAAGATATCTAGTGGGGTATTCAGATTTCATGTTCTAGAAAATGAAAAGCTAATCCTAGAGAGAAGGGAAACCAATTACTTAGTACAAGAAGATCTAGTCCCAATCCAACAATTTAAAGCAGCCTGAACCTGTCCTCATTTGGTAAGTACACCTTACACATAACCATATCGTAATGGTCTTAGTTTTCCTTAACTATTGATATTTCTTGGGGAATTCGCATGCATGTTGTCACTGAAACAATATACAATAGTAGTGTCTCTGAGAAAATACCCTACTGAAAGCATATGTACACAATTGTAGTAACTATGAGAGAATCATAGAGTATCCAAATTAATATTGGTTGATTGAGCTTATGATCAAACTATCCCATATTACAAATTCCTCATCACATGTCACAACATAAGCATTAAGACATGGTGTTGAGCATGAAAAACCATTCCCATGAAGCCAGGATAGGAGGGATAAGACTTGCATATCCCTGTACAAGTCCCCTTGCATGGATCATTGATTTGTGTTTTGCATTGGCCTTCTTAGAGGTTAATGGGAAAGACAATCTTAGCTTCTCTTCTGTCTCATTCTCTATGTATGTTCTTCTGCTACATCGATAAGGATCTCTGGTATCATTATCAATAATATTTCATTATTCATCAACACTTGCTAGACAAGAATTTGCAAATTCGGATATAGATTAGAGACATGATCATTTATATTTAGTCTTAATTGACTATTAGGTCATTTTCTACAAACCACAACTCTTGGCACATTGAAAACCCAGTTCACAGTATAAGAAATTTTCTTAATTCTAGATTGTTCAATGCAAGGAGAGGAATGTATTAACTTTATAGTGGAATATAAGCATTGAGTACAATACGGAGGTCCATCAAATGGTGCTTGTGGAATGTATGTGTAGTCTCCCTTGGGGCCAAAGCACCAGCCATGATAACTGCATTGCAAATCCTTTTCTTCAACTATCCTCCCTTCAGACAGAGGAACCCTTCTATGAGGACAACTGTCATCAAAAACTTTCCAAGCCCGGTTGCACTTGTCCCAGCAAACAACGATGTCAAGGCCCTAACAGTGAATGCATGAGGCACCCTCTTTTCCAAATCATATTCTTGGGCTGCAGGATACCAATGCGAAAACCAATTGAATTTATAGTTACCCTCATCTCCATGTTGTTTGTCATCGTTGCTTATTCTCAGAGCTCCCTTGGAAATATTCCTGGAAGGTGACGAATCTGGGGAGCTTGTTAAAGGTTGAGCAATTGTAGATAAACTCAATTTTTTCATTCTCCTGTATCTCCATTTTCTTATATTAATTGTTGGTTTTGGAGATATGAATAGTCTTCTTATCATGTGGGTTGATGATGATATAGAACGTTGATGTTTACTGGAGAGAAAATTGGAAGCCTTGCCATAGATGAAAACCAGAGTTGAAAATAGGGATCCGTTCACCGAATAACCATTGCCCTCCATTTGAAAACCAAAGAATCAGGGCGATCGTTGATTTGGACCAAATCCAACCTCCTAAACCACCTCCAAAACCAGAAAACCCAAAAAATGGGCGATTGCAAATGAATTTAACATTGCAAAGCAAAAAATCGGGCGATTGCAAGGGAATATAATCTCCTAAACTAGGCGAATCGGGCCAAATGAGTTTTTTCATGGTTTATCTGCCCTTTTTTTGGGCTAACTATATGAAATGGGTGTTTTATAAAAAAAATTCCCTTTTAAAATGCAAAACCCCTTAAATTTCGCCCTTGGGCTCAAATTTGCCCCTAAATTTTACCATGCCTTAGGCTAGCTAGGGAAGATTTGGAGAATCAATAAATCCTATGAGCCACTACAAAATTGAAGGCGAAGGTATAAGCCTTGTGATCTTTGATAAGATTCAGGATGAAGGAGCTGCTAGTGGATGCCTAGTGAGCCATGTGAAAAATCCAACATAATGTCTTGTGAGATCTTTGAACAAAATTCAAGACTCATTCTAGCAAGAGTTAAGATGAATGAAGAAGTCCTGTGAGCTAGTACTAGTATTATGGATTCCTTGGCTTGTTCTGATGTGACTACATAGGAATTGGCCCCTCCTAAGCTTACTCCAACAAGTGTCCAAGTTGTATTACTAAATGATCACATGGAAAATACCTTCTTATTGTTATCTTGAACATAATTACTTAAATTTAACTGCAGGTTAATGGACCATATTGGTTAATAGAATGATAAAATGTCTATGTAAAAGCCTTGAGTCATGTAAAAGTGTTTGTCATGTAAACTCCTAGTTCTAGTGACTAGTTGAGATGTTATCATTTAATGTTATGATGTAAAGGCTAAAATCCTAAGTTTTCCTAAATTTATAAAGACATTATTATATTAAAGATGTCAATGTAAAATTAGAAGAGGGTGGGACGCGCACTTATGTCTAGAGAGAACAACTTAAGTTGTTAACCCCTCTTCCATGGAGTATTCTAGAAGGATCATGAATCTTATCCAATGTCAATCCAAGATTAAATTTGGGCACTCCATTCTAGCCAAGAGAATTGATAAAAGGACCAAGGGAAAGGAATTCGCTACACAAGTTCTTTTTATGCAGTTATTCATCTACTCTCCAAGGCGCACCTATCCCTCTTGAGTACCAAGCCTTTAAGTTCTTAGCTTTTAGATATAAGCATTCAAATTTTAGCATCATTTCGCCCTGATCTAGTCTATTTTTCTATAGTACGCCCAAGTAATCATTAGATCTACTTCATACAAGCTCAGATCTATTCTAGATTGCTTCAAATCTGACATCTTTGGCTCAAGGCAAGTTGATCTAAGTCATTTTCCCCTGCATGCAAGAAGTTTCAAGTCAATTAAGGCTTCATTTGTCTCCATTCATCCTCTCTCCCAACGAACTATACTGTATCACCCTCAATAAGGGTTTTGTACCTGCAAATTTGTTCAAGAGCAATAAAGTAAGAAGGTCTTTGTTGGGGTTTTCTCCCTTATTGGGTTTCCCCAGGGTAAATATTGTGTACTCAAATCTAAAGAATTTAAAGTACTCACATTTATATCCAACAGTTATATTTAGTAGATCTAAGTGAACAACAAGCATATCTATCAAATTTGAGTGTAGATCTAAGTGAAAAGCAAGCAAATCTTGCAAATCTGAGTGAAGATCTAAGTGAACAATAAGTAGATATAGCGAATCTGAGTGCAGATCTAAGTGAAAAGCAAGTAGATCTAGAAAATATGAGTGTCTAGAAGGTTGAAAACCTCAGTTTTGAGGTGTCCTTATAAGTTTTTGATCATTTACAATAAGTTGATTTGAAGAACAGAATTTCATGTGTACTTAAAAACTTAACTATTATTGTTTATATTTTCAGCTATGTATGTGACTACTACAAGTTCAAAATTTTAATTCTATTATTGAAGTAATTCATGATTTGGGTTATTTGATAAAGAAACATAGGACAACATTCATCTTGAGTTAAAAAAAATTAACGCCCTGTTCCTTCGGAATGTTTCAAATCGGGAAATAATGTTTTTGAAACTTGAGCTATACAAGGTCAGAATGCCTCTAGTTCTATTGATTTGGATTTTATTTTAGATGTGATAGTTTCATGAATTGTAGGTCTAAGCCTCTGAATTATAATAGCGCCAGCAACTACAATTGTTTCCAGCATAGATAAGTATTCTACCATAGTCTGGAGATACTTCACATTCAACCAAGCATCACTTATTTCCATAACCTTAGTAATTTTAATTTGGTGTAGAATTTAATATCCAGAGTGGTGTTTTGAAACTCATGCTCTAAAACTCATTAAATAGTGGTTTGCAACCATTAACCCAAGAATACAGTGCAACATAATAGAGTGATACCAAATTTTATGCATTTGCATGTCCTAAGAACCAAGGATATTTTGGGCCTCAATATCACGTTCATGATCCTTAGAAGTTAAAATGTGATCAACAAATGGAAATGAGTTAAATCATGTTGTCTTATAATTTTCTAGTCAGCACGACATTTATTTCAATATAAGTCCACCCATCCCATCTTTCGTCCCAACACCCAATGTTAACCACACAGTGTTATCGTTCCATGAGAAGAAAACCTGCTAGAAACAATAACTAGAATGCCAATATTTACTTTAGCAGTCAAACCTCCCCATTCAACCCTATACTTGCCACCTAAAGTGATTTTCTGGTCCTGTTTCTCCCCAGTCCAATTCAAGATCATCAAGTTATAAAGAAGTTTTATGTTTGATCCAATAATAACAACAGTCTCTAAGCTAAATTATTTTAAATTATGACCATCTCAGAGAAGCGAGTGTTTAAGAAACTTGTCCTTCAAGTGCAACAATATGGCAAGTGAAACTGAGACAATTATATCTCCATCTACTAACGTTGGAATGAATTGAAGGGAGTTCAATTTGTTAAACTCTTCACTAAATTGCTTTGCTTACGTAATATTCATTTATTTTGTAACCATTTAATTCTGACTTGCCAAGAACATGAGGTAATATTGGTCCTATGGTTTTCCTGAATATTTCCCTTCACATATATGGTATTTTTCCTTACAATAGTCTATTTGTTCAAATATCAATCCTTGTCTCTATCATAAAATGTAGTTGTGCTATTAAGTAATGGAGTATAGGGATTTTAATTACCATAATCAATTAATAGCGACATTGAATTATTTGTGGCTGAAAAATGTTGGGCCACCTTTGCTAGTATCTACCCCATATTTCCCTTCACTAGGTGAAACCTCTCCAAATTTGATTTTGGCAGTTTCACCTTCTACCCTTGAAACAATAAGATTTGTCTCTCCTACATTTGCAACATGGGTGTCGGGATTTGTTCAATAGAGGTGCTAGTGAAGTTCATCATTTTGTCTTCTGCTACTTTTTCATCGGCATAATTACAAATTATTTTTCTTTTCTCCACCATTGATGATGTACGTGCTTCAATATAATCTACCATTCTTGTGAGATTCCTATTAGATTCTTCAACCTTTCTATTATAATCTTCAAGAAATTTCTTGTTACAATCTTCAATTTCTCTATTATAATCTTCACATTTTCTACTAAAACCTTCATTTTTTTAAATACTTCTGCGAACAGTTTCTCTTGCTGATTTGAAATCATTTATCAAATAAACCCTTTAGGATGGTAGGAAATATAGCTCTAATGCCATTGTAATATTCCCTTAAATTTAATTGGTTAAATTTTTAATAAATGTTTCACAAATGAATACACCATGAATAATTACCAGAAACACAATAAATTTTTGCTATGAAAATTGGTAATGCTTAAATAAATATTACAATTGCAACCTAGAAGATTGGATAGAAAATAATGCAAACCCCAGCTAACTTTATTTATTTAATACTGAGAAGAGATTACATCAATAATGTGCAAAAAATCTTGTATATAATTAGTTGGAAACCCTCATCTCCCGACTCTTTTATTTCTCTCTCATCTCCTCCAGTGAACCTTCTAAAAAAACCAACTTAGCCTCCCATATTGGTCAATTTGGCCTTCTCTTGAAGTATGGAAATTTAGGCCCCTTGAATAGTCAATTTAGCCTCTCATGCAAAATCAAATGATCACCTAGGGTCCTTTTAAAAGCACTAAAACTAACCGCCACCAACTAGGGTATATATCTCAACACCAGAACCAGAAAATATATGAGGTTTCTCCCTCACATCGTAAGCTAATTGAGCTCTTGAAACAATTAACAAATATATACACTATTTCATACCCCAAATGAAATCCCATCTTATTTTTGTAACTTTTCCTCTTCAAATACCATGGGTTGTTGAAATACCATGGTGAATACCACAGGTCACCAAAATACATGGATTTTATTTTTATAACATTTTTTTACTTAATTATTCATTTCACCTTTTAACATTGTTTTTCTCTAATCTAGGTGGCTCCAGAAATAGAAGTGGCTTTGAAAATGCTCAAAACTTAAATTCATCAAATTGAAGTGAAACTAGGACTATATCATATTTCTTGTTGATTTGATTCCAACAGTGTGAACGACACTCAAATCTGAGTTAGTATGCTCAAGATATTCGCGGTCAAAGTTCTGGTCAAACTAGTCCCATTAGCAGTCACTAACGAGGAAACAATTTGGAAAATGGTCGACGCAAGGAATCCGACAGTTGGAACTAGTGAATTTGTCACCTCTTTAATTTTCCCAGTAAACCTTAAAAACCACCACCGAAATTGTATCCATTATTATACAAAAAATAAAAATATAAAAATATAAAGTGGGGTGGCGGGTCACCACCCACCCAACGGCATAATGGCATATGTAACAAAATAATGTGGTGGGTGTGCCAACCCTGGTGGACCTTCCTAACCCACCGAACAATACAATGAATCCATGAGTATGGAGGTTAGCGGGGTTCGAACCTGCCCGGCCTAGGTGGGTCGGCTCACCAACAGGTGGCCCCAAATTTTAAATGTTGTCAAAAACCGTTGAAACCGTATGCCATTCAAACATGAACCCGCACCAAAATTAAAATGCAGTATAGCTATAATAGGGGGTCATGTGGGTTGGACCCCAGGACCTCCCCCAACTAAATGCCCAATTACCACTCCGCCAACCAATGGGCCAGCAACCCACCTTTGGTAAATTTCGTCGAAAGAATTATATATGAACCTAGTTACCATTCGGCTAAGACAGGTGTGGTGGAACGAAGGAGCGATCCAATTTGTAGGTGGAACCAGGAGCGTGCCTAGGTCGGAACCGCCCCGGGTGGGCATGGAATTCGAAAAATATTCTTAGGGAATCTTAGGAGAATATTTTGTAGGGAATCTTGAGGGAATGTACAGATTACTTGGAGCTCCAAAGGTCACTTCCTCAAAATATGGTCAAGATTATAGTCGCTTGACATGATTTCGTGCCAAAAATCCAATGGTGATGTTTTTTTCTGCATTTGAGCTTTGCATTTTCAGTCCATGTGGGAAAATGGAGGTATAACGGTCATTTATGTAAATTTTATTATAATTCATTTTTGCTTCCATTTAATGAAAGAGGCCTCCCACATTGAGCAAGGCCTAGAGACGTATCCCACACTCAGTGAACTTCGTAATTAAATAATTTTCTTCCTTTGATCTCATGGTTTCTTTTGATTTCTGCTTATTTTCATGTGTTTAACTTACTTTGTTACATGCTCTTTTATATGAAATTCAGTATGCGCCCATGAAGTAAAATATCTGGATCAATTTTAGTATCAAAGCAGGTCTTCTTGATGCGAGTTTCATGAGTGAATTCTAACAATAAACAAGCTCCAAAGAGGAGAAGGAAAACTCAAATCCTTTGATCCTGAAGTGAGGCATGCACCATGAAGATAAAACATGGAAGATGAGGAAGATCGAATGGAGGAAGAGTGAATTATCGCAATATCTTATTCACCATCGCAGAGAAAGTTGACAAGTTGTTTGCAGAATATGAGAAGACAATTCACCAGCCAGAGCAGATAAAGAAGCAGGTGGAAGGAATGTTTAACCAGGGGGTCATAAGGCCAATTTTTCTCCATGTGGTTCACCTATTGTGTTTGTGCCAAAGAAGAACGGCACAGGGAGGATGTCTGCAGAATACAAAGAACTCAAAAAAATAACGGTGAAGAATTGGTACCCTCTCCTTGCATTGATTATTTGTTAGACCAATTGAATAATGTTGTTTATTTCACAAAATTGGACTTGCGCAGTGGCTATCATTAGGATAGGATTGCAGAATAAGATGTATGGAAGAATACATTCAAGACAAAATATGGGTTGTTTGAATGGATAGTGATGCCATTCGGACTATACAATGCTCCGGTCACATTCATGAGGGTGATGAATGATATTTTCAAACAATTTCTAGATGATTTTGTACTTGTGTATCTTAATGACATTCTTGTTTTCAATAGAACATGGGAAGATCATGTCAGTCATGTTAAAAAGGTTGTTCTATGTTTTATTGTAGGTAAATGTCTCTATGTGAATTTGGTAAGACTCTTTGGTTTACTTGGGTCACATTGTCGGAGGTGGATAGTTAAAAAATAGATCCTTCTAAAATTGATGTGATTGTAAATTGGCCTAAACCCACTAATGTTACTGAGGTTCGTAGCTTTTTGGGTGCAGTACAATACTGGAGATGGTTCATTTCTAAATTTCTTCGTCATTTCTCCCCCTTACATGAATTGAAAAGTGTGAAGCAAACCTTTCAGTGGGGAGGAAAGCAAGAGAAAATTTGATACATTGAAAGAGAAGATTAGTACTGCACCAGTTTTGGCCTTACCTTACTCCAACAATTCTTTGAGATCAAGATAGATGCCAGGTGGGATACTGGAAGTAGTCTTGAAGCCACCGGAAAATCTGTTATATTCGAAGACATTCTCCCATGTTGTTGTGAAATATCCCACATATGAAAAGGAGTTGGATGCATTGGTTTCAAAGCAATGAAGTGGAAGCACTATTTGATTGGAAAGGATAC